>CM037789.1:45822844-45869817 GCA_021229015.1 Solen grandis | reverse complement strand
TTTCTTCAGAATATAAATGAAAAATCAGTAGACTACTATATCATAGCTATATCAGGCATAAGTCTTCGTGAATTTAGAGGTTTCTGAAACAAATAACTTATAAAATTGCTTAGATTAAAATACGAATTCTTACTTGTTTTATTAGTACAAGTAAAAGTAAATTATACTTTTTAGTTGTGAGTGACGTCAGTATCACCAACTATAGTACCTACATTCTGAGCATTTTGAAAGCTTTGAAAACCGAACAACCTCTCAATGTTGTAAATATGATCCAACGATTGTATTTAACTCTGAGATTAAGTAACACTGTTCAAAAATCACTGTTGTGTCAAAAATAAATATTTACGGGAAAAAATAATTGTCCATGGCAAAAAAGCACAACGAATAAATATCTCTATGCAAAACTATCACTTGACCTCTATCCGAAAATAAGTACGAGCCACCAATCGACTGTGGCAGACGACATTTTGCATGTTATTTCAATCTATAAATGGAACTGATTACAAATCAAAGCGCTGATAGCGCTGAGAGAACAGATTGTCGCATTTCTTTTGTTTATCAACGTAAATTTATAAACGGGGATCAAATATTCAAGCGATTCCAATAAACCCAATATTATAAACCCGCTTTAACCGTGTGTTAACAGGGTCGTTTCAAGAAAAGAACAAGACTAATTTTGATGCAAAGCATCAAAGACGCCTATGTTTTGAAGCACGACTTAAATAAAGCAAAGCCATACAGAAAAGGTCCGAAAACAATAACAAAAAAAAAGAAGAAAGAAAACGTATCAAATTATTCAGAAATATAGAACAAAAAAGAACAGAAAATACTTTAATTATAGTAGACACATTATGAGGTGATTATATATATTATATAACCTGTGGGTTGTTATATTTGCAGTTTTAACCGATTTTAGTGGAGTTTCCTTCACTATCACCCGGTAATTTTAATGAAAGAAATAAAACTGTGAGGTCCAAAGAGTTTACAGAGTGGCAAACGTGTGTATATTCATGACGATTAATCATTTCTGTTTCGATCATGACATACGCCTATTCTTTGCGAAAAAAAATCGCGGAATGAATAAGGTCACCGTCAAAATTGTGCTTGAGAGACTTACTGCTTTCTATTTCTTAAAGATTTTATTCGTGATAGTGAAGGGAACTCAACTAAAATCGGTTTAAATTGCATAATTAATAAGAGTGCACAGGGTGCAACAACCCCCTTTACCGACATGCATTTTGACAAAAATATGCTACACGTTATCAAATGAGGAGAGGGAAATTATATCTGACTGGTCACAACTTCCCATTAATTGCGCGTGTATTACGTATGTACACACATCTATATAACTGTCAATAGCAGTTGTCCTAAAATAGTGTGTGATAAACATGTCCTGAAAATTAACCTTTCAATGTAACGGTTAACCTGCGTTGTTGGTCGGTGTAAGATAAATAAAAATGCAAAGTATAACAATCATCGGTAAGTTGAAAATCATCTTGTGTCCTTCTTAAATCTCGAAATGGAAAGTAAACGATAACACGTATTTTCATTTCTTTTAAATATTAATCAGTAATTTACTTGTTGCCTAGATACCGTTGATGCTACGCGTCTCGTATTGTGTACAGTTGTCTCCGGGTCAAATTTGGGTTCGGTCTCTGTACGCAATATAGTTATATATATCTTTATTTCCGCCATAATATTGACGAGTACAAAACATAAATTACAAACATATGACATAAATCAGCAATGTACATAATGTTTCACAAACATACATGACATTACAGATCGATGACAACACACAATTTGAAAAAGAAAAAATAAATAAATAAGGTTTCATTTCGATTTATATCTAAACCTCTGTCTATATGAAATATAGAGATACTCGATAAGTCATATATGATTTATGTTAAGATAAAATGATTATTTTATTATTATTATTTACCCACAACAGTGTCTCCATCGAAACGAAATATGGAGAGACCGAAAAGGTCAAATTAAGGGAAAGAATACAATAGTATATAATAATATAGAGTATCTGAAATGTACTTAAATCATGAATAAATGTTAATCAGGACAACCTAGAAAAAGATTATAAACTAACTTGATCAATTTTATACGCACCATCGTTATGACAATCACAGATATATATGCAATAATAAAGTGAAATCATGCTAAACGAATATAATGAACATATTTGAAAAACAATTTCTTAAGATAATCATAATTATAGTGTTGCGGAAGCTCATCTTCAACTAATGGATGATAAACACCCAAAAGTGTGCAACAAAATTCAGAACGACTTAAATTCTTAATTGTTGACCAAAATCTTTGGCCAAACGTATTGGTGATCAATAACTGAAATTCTATTCTATACTTGTCACATTTGTTGCAATCAAGAAGAAAGTGTTCTGTTATGCTACAAGTAAGAGCCTCGTTACATTTATAACATTGTTTAATGAATGATATGACTGGTAAAAGTATCATATCACTTCTCTACGGCATGATGACGCTAATAATGTTTTGAATGTAACATAAATAAGAACGAAAGTGGATAACGCGCAGTGAAATACGATATTGAAGACTCGGTATTGAACATTTTAGCCCCAAGATTAAACATTTTTGAATCCTAACTTCCTATGATCTTGCTAATGACCTTCGTCCTTAGGACTATATATCATTCCTGTGTTGACAAAGGTCACAACATAAACACATATTGACCTTGGAGATAATTTAAAAGCAGGGACGAAAAAAAATACAACTGATATATGAGTAATCACTCTGAGTTTGTTTGATTTTTGCAACAGTATCTGAAATTGAAATAATTGAACTTTTATGATATTCCAGTAGTTGAAAGTCGTATATTGAATTGAATAGTGTATATTGATATATTGAATTAGGCAAAATTTCCCGATTTAAGAAAGACGAGCAAAAGCTGCATCTCCTCCTAAATATTGTAAAACCACACATATATTCTCACATTAAGGTTCACATGTGTGTCTATTAGACACGCGATAATTATTACATTTATATAATTTCAAAACGCTCTGTAAAGTGTTGAAGAGGCAATGGTTTAAGTGAAAGCGCTGCCTTTTGACAATTTTTCAAAATATAACTATAATTGTATATTTATGTGCCTTATGCGTGTTATAACTACCTTTTACAATTAATTTATGCATGATGAAATGATGATTCCTTTCAAACGCATTTTTTTCTGCATTCATGTGTCGTCCGTAGAGAGTTCTACTTTCGAATTAGCGCCACGCGCATTGCATAGCAACCAGTAACAAACAAATAATTATAATAAAGCGTACCGTCTTTAAGTCATACGGAGTCGGTAAAACAGAATAAAATAATATAATAATAATAATATAAATTTCGGTCTGAAAAAATCTCAACATGCACCAAGGAAAAATATTTTGATTAAATAACTTTATATTGTTGTTGTGTTGGTGTTTACCGTCGCTTCGACAGTATTTCAGTCATTTAAGCGACGTCCAGCTAATTACAGGGGGAGATCCAGGAGGACCTATGTACAAGGCACAGAGGCCACCCGGGTAGAACCCCCGACCTACCGCAAGCCATCTTGAAGGCTTCCTCACATGAAAAATCCGAAGTCCCGACCGGGATTCGAACCCAAAGCGGTGAGGGGCTGAGAGATTTGTAGTCCACGATTGTAACCCCTCGGCCACGGCGGCCCCCAAATAACTTTATATATATCAAAGAAACTATAACTCAAACAGAATGTTTTATAATAATAATAATAATAATAATAATAAAACATCATGAATACGAGGAATATGTTTTAGCTTATTATCATCCCAACAAACATTGATACGTAACTTGTTTGACGTGATACATGTAATAGGAATACCAATCGACAAAAATCGTTAAAATACTCGTCCCTAGGAAGGTTAGACAGCAACGCAAAATAAAAGCCTTACAGCGAATTTTAGGTTGGGCTTATGCATGCAACTATTTTATTTTTGTAAGATTGATTTAAATTTTCACTAAGTGAACATAAAAAATTATATTTAAATGCATCTTTTATGTTCACGAATGAAATTATAAGTCGATCTTTCACCAAAATAAGCATTTTTAAATGCCAAAAATGACGTCAAAATTTAAAGGATTACGTCGCGTGCGTGACCTTATTTATGGTGTTATTTATTGTGTAAAACCCGGCACAATTGAGGCTCGCGAACAGTTTATAAAGTATTGTCGGTTCAAGTTCCTGATAAGGTCACTGTTCAAAACAGTGAAATGCACGTAAAAATCAAGGAAAACAATCTACATTAACGTGACATGGACGTGGCGAGATAAAACTGGGAAAAAATAAAGTTAGTGGTTGCATTTCCTTTACTATTATACGATTTTCTTTTTTAGCTTGTAGATATTTAAAGTTAACCTAGTATGAACTAGTCCATTAAAGTTTAACGATATTGTAAATCTTTGTCCAACTGATATACGTTTATGACTTGACTGACTGTTTTAGTGGCACATAGGTAATGTCTGACTTAGGCCCCTTAACCTTCAAAATAAACAAACAAAAAACGTTTGAGGTGCTATAATCTAAGAGTCTTCAAACTTGGTTTTGGCGCTCCATGGATTATAAATCTAATGCATTATGAACATGTCGAACATTATTTTTGCCTTTTACAATAGGGCATATTTGTAGAATCCACATTCGACTAGACAATCCCATGTTGTTCAAATAACATTGAGATATAGATAAACAAGAGCACAGCATGTGGATGCCAACGTTCATGTTTTTTTAAGGACAAATTAAGTCTAATTGAACCAAAGAGCTATCGTCCTTGTAGCCCTTGTAATAGAGAACAAGTATATGAGGTTTGATGGCCGACGGTTTTATAGTTGAGAAGTTATGGCCAATGTTACAGTTTTGTACGACGACGACAGCAAAGCCAGAGTGATGAAAAAAGAAAAAGCCAAATACTAGTAGGT
This sequence comes from Solen grandis, assembly GCA_021229015.1. Lineage (NCBI taxonomy): Eukaryota > Metazoa > Mollusca > Bivalvia > Adapedonta > Solenidae > Solen > Solen grandis. The sequence continues at coordinate 45,864,855 of CM037789.1, read as the reverse complement.
GCGATTAATTGTTCAAGCATAAGGCCTCAAGGCACAGGTATTGTATGTATTTAAATAAGAGTTAACATTGTTTTCTCTAGACAGTCAACTTGTTTCATAGTAAATTATTGTCCAGATTATAAAATGAATAAGTCTACACAATTTTAAGCAGCACAGCTTCTGTGATTATAGACTTGGCGTCAGAATAATGGTATCATACCGTTTGCCTATAGCAGCCGTAATATCGCCGTGTAGCAGCATTTCATATGTCAAACTTAAAGGAAGTCCCAACATATTTGAAATACATGTACTGTTGATGACAAAAGTAAGCAATTTAACGAAATTACACACACACATACATACATACATACCTACATACATTGTACCAAACCCCGCCCTGGGATCCAACAAGTATAACCAGGTTCGGCACCAGAAAAATCACAACACATTGCTTCGGTTACTTGATTTATTCTTATGATGATGAATGGTAAAGAACTGAAAATATAAATGCGCATACTAAGCATTCACATATACCAGTATCAATACAATTAGCAATATAAAAATAGGCAAAAATAAAAGTAATTAAAAAACCCATCTATACCAAAAACATCATTTTATGTCATTTAGGATACATGAATAAAACGTTTTACGAGTCTGACCAAAATAATTCCTTACTTTAAGTAACTTGAACACAACGCTATCAATGTACGACAATGTACGAAGAAAAAAAGGAAAATATGTTTGATATTGGTACAATACATTCGAGACAGATGTAACAAATGTTTCATATAATGTTAATAACTTTAAATATTGATTTACTTACACCATGAGACCTCAAATAACGACAAAATGTCATTCGAGAAACTGTTGACCACGAGGTCCAAGTGGCTGGCAGGCATTTTGTCCGAGAGGTTAAATTAGTGAAAGGATTACAAATTAGCGGAAAGATGTCTTTCTGGCATATGAGGGACATACATACATACATACATACATACATACATACATGATAATCTTGTGTGTGTGAGTCCGGGGGATAAAGGTTAAAAAATGATAAAACGTCAAAGCATGTCTGTGTATTGTCAAACGCTAGTTATGATATATACATTTTTTCACTATGTTCCCGGGGGCCATGGCAGACCCGTTTGCCTGAATGTAGTGCGCTCTGGGATTTTGGCCATTTATTATCTGTATTTAAGTTATTCCCTCACGATCTTTAGCGGTATACCGTGACAGACTGAGTAGGGTACAGGAGCCTGGGCTCCCGCGGCACAAATGCGCGCTACGTTTCAGACCGCGAACTACCACGGATATCAGTACGTTCCCTCCTGGCCCGTCACGTTCTGTTGGGTTCCAAAACATATCCCTCATTCTGCTTAAGGTCTTAAACTATGGAAAGGTATTTAAGCAAAATTTACATCGTGCTTGAAGATAATGACATTATGCTTGGTGACAATGGCGTAATGATAATGACATTGTGCATGGTGATTATGCCATTATGCTTAGTGGCAATGCAACTGTGTTTTTTGACAACTGCATTGTCTTTGATGACAGCATTATTGTGCTCCGTGCTTGCTAAATCTTTAACTATTTGTAACTACAGCCTTGTGTATAATTGTAGGACTTGAAATCCCAATCTGTTCAATAACAATGTTCTAACAACCTATCCAGCATTTATCTAATGCTTAACCCCCACGCATCGTGCTATAAAGGATATCACCATGATGCAAAACCATTTTGTGTTACGCCTCGGTCACTTTCAAATCAAAGTGCCGATAGCACTGACATAACAGTATTTTTAATTTGTATTTATAGGTTTTATTGTGCAGCGACAGTATTTCATTTCAAACATTTGAGTACTGCATATGCTTTTGACATATATAGTGCTGCCACACTGCCGTATCACACCCAGTCGCCTTTTCGTAACACCTGGCCAATCAATTCTAAGACGCGACGAGGATCGAACTCATGACCTCCCGATTCCTGGGCGTTTTTTGATTGTTATTTATTTATTTAATCTTTTTTTAAATTTTCTTGTTTTAATGATGTCGTCTTTATTTCGTATATTGTAGTAAACTTAATAAACACATTTTCATGTGGTGCCAATTATCCAAAAGTTTGAAACGTGGGAATAAGTTTGTTTTAATCGACTGCTTACGATGAGCACTTTATATATCTTCCCCATTTTTTTTATTCCTACTGTCCAACTTTGAACGAGCTGCTTTAAAATTTATTTCAAAAGGTGCCGCTACGGACCGCCTCTAGGTATGCATAGTTCCTTGACCCACCTATTAGCATATCTTAACAATAGATTACAGTTAGATTTTGTCCCACAAACACAATGTTAACAAAGGAGCACGTGTCATTGCATGTGGCCAAACCTATTGTTATTCAAACAAAAGTTCGGCTCAGGGAACTATTCATTGTCACGGTGTTTCACGCACTATCACGTTTTGTTGTGTTCATCCCGTTTTATAACGGCATTTAGATTTTTCATCTGCACGATGGTTGCGAATATTTTAACAGTTAAAAAATATTTTGTATCATAAATGCTCTTAATTTGCACAATAATTTAATTTGTGTATTTATTGGAAATTAAATTGTTCATCTTTATGCTAGGATAAATGGACATGATTTGGATCGGTTTATGTTTCTTCAATCAAAATAAGATTTATATTTTCCTTAAAAGACAGAATGAAACCGGGGAACTTATAAAATGTTGTTGTTGTTGTATTGAGGTTTACAGTCGCTGCGATAGTATTTCAATCATAAAGCGACCTCCAGCTAATTACAGGTGGAGGAAGACCCCGAGTACACAGAGGTACCCGGGTAGAACCACCGACCTACCGCAAGCCAGCTTGAAGGCTTCCTCACATGAAAAATCCGAAGTCCCTACCGGGATTCGAACCCACAGCGGTGAGGGGCTGAGAGATTTGTAGTCCACGACTGTAACCGATCGGCCACGGCGGCCCCATTTATAAAATGTTGCAGCATGAAATACACTGTAATAAATCTGAAACAACAAAAACAAGCAAACGAGAATACAGCAAACAATAACGATGACTCATGCTCTTGAAGCCATATTGGACAATAAATTGGCATAATTAGGTAGGCAAGACATAATAAGAGGATTTGGGCCATTGCCTGAAAATGAAATAAAGTTGTACGCAAAAAAAAAAAAATCAGTAAACCATGAAGGAATGATGACGAAAACTCGAAACTATGATGATAAAAATGCGATATAATTTCGCGTTATCGTCATCGCATTTCAGTATTTTCGTCATCATACTTACATACATCATCGCTATTTCGTCGATGTGCTTCCGGTACGCATGCGCAAAATATTGGATCCGATTCAGATACAAAGGGGCAGAGAAAGATAAGCATTCACATCCTCGCCACAGGTACTTGAGGAAAGGACCCTAGCTGTGTTCCTCCCCTTTCACACACACACACACACACACACACACACGAAACGCTTTGAATATAGCGGTTGTTAAACTTTAATTCGCCATTTACCTACCTACCTACCTAATAAGTATTTGTCATACATTGCACTGTACGTTAAATAATTAATTAATGATTAATAAAAGTCGGCAAGGTACCAACAACACACACACACAGAAAAAAAAAACAAAAAAAACGCATACGAGATTTTGAAACAACAGCACAAATGTTGGCGTATAACGGTCTCGCAGAGAAATGAAATCGAAGAACCCTGGGAAAACCCACCTGATTGATCTGGTGTCCTGCCATCATCTCACTTACTGCCCTGGGCGGGAATCGAACCCGGGCCGCATTGGTGAGAAGCCAGTGCGCTTACCATTAAACTAACCGGGCAACCAGAAAATAATTAAAACATTTCCATAAAAATCCAACATCTTGCTTCGAATGATATCAAGAAGTTTCAAATTATTTTCAAATGATTACGAAATAGATATCATTACATATTGGGGCAATAAATTCTAACTATTTATCATCATTTTGTTTATTCAAAACACAGCAACTGTTACCTAATAATCACATGTCAATTGTTGGTGTCGATAAATATAATCCTGCATCAAGTCACAATACGCACATGCTTTAAAAGTTTTCCCTCCTAGGATATCTCAAAACCATTCAATGTTATTCTATATCAGATTTTTCTGTATGGATAAAATTATGTTTAAATGTTGTTTTATATATTTTTTATTTATTTGTATTTTTTTTTAATTTCAAACCATGCAGTGCCATGGCACAGTGCGGGGTGTAGAATTTGTCAGAAGAAAAAAATTAAAATAAACCTTCTTGTATATGAATACAACGTAACACCAACGTTAAATCTCACAAGTGAAAAACATGTATAATATTTGCCATCGAAACTTAAAATAATTATGATTAACTCTTTGTTTTATAGATGGTTACTAACAAAACAAAACAAAAGATATGTTAGTATAAAGTCTTTACACGAGGCCTTCTTAAGAAACCCAAATCCCGATATCTTACGCCAATGGCAGGAATTTTGCAATAATTTGAATAAAATCCAAAACTTTGTATAAAGTGTGCCTGTGCTCTTATTTTTGTCGGAGAGAAGAGTAAAAGAGTCCTGAACTGTTTGTACACATTACACATCGGCATTTGAAGAGAGAGAGAGAGAGAGAGAGAGAGAGAGAGACTATTTAAAAAACTAAACTCCATGTTTAGTTTTCTTCTTTTATTTGAACAAGAGTGTGTTCTAAAAGACAAAGAGCTAGGTACGTGCTATCACTTTACCTTACCAAGCTCCCCCGTTTACACCCTCAGTTGTATCTATTTATATCAATACTTATGTTGCATATCAATGACGTAGCGCGTGTTAGTTTCATTTTATATGTATATTCAAAATAACAGATTTTCAGTTCGCATTTGAGACAGAATTGGTGGAAAGGTCGAGATAATCATTATTTGTTTTTATACAGTAATTTTTGTCTGAAGTAGTTTAAGTGTTTAATGATTTTCCAACATTGTGATGAAAAACAGAACCGTGTGTTAAATCAGTGTCAAAAGTCAGAAACTTTCCAAAACGTGCGATTGGAAAATGGCGTCCCCAGAAGGTATATTTTGTAATTGATTCGGATTCTATTTTCAAGCTTAAAGGGATTATAATTATCTTTTTTAAATCAATTAATTTAAAATGAAGCACATTTAAAATGTTCAAATATAAGTCTAAGATTAACAACAGAAAAAACAAAAATGGATCAGAACGAACTTTTTAGAAGGATGGGGGCCAGTACAATTAGACGCTTTTTTTACCGACTTAAATTAACGGGTTTTTTAAATTTGTGAACAAGATGGCGTGGCCCATACGACAGTCGGCTGTGACGAAAAAAAAGATCCAAAGTGCTCTGAACTGTTGATCGAAAAAAGAATCTATGCATACCGTAGGGTGGCTTTGATTATCGCCCGCTATGAAAATTAACATATTCCAAAAATGCTGATTGGCTAAACATATTTTAAACGAAGGGTACAGCACTCTATCTTTGTTTTCTAAACATTGTCAAATTGATCCTTGGATAAATCGAATCACGCTGTGCAAGTATCAGAAGTTATATCCAGTTCTCCCAGTTAAGAAGCTATTGAAAAGAAAAAATAAGAAAAAAAAAACAATCTCTCATCTTTCAATTAGATATATTTCTTATACATGAATGCACTCCCTATAAATGTCATAAATTGTCAATGGTTATTAAAAACAAATTGAAAAAAAAAAACTGTCAAAAACCATCGACAGAAAAAATTATTATTTCAAAAGGACGTCTTGAATTCTCGGCAGTGAATTAAAAATGAAATCTGTCAGGAGAATTGTGAACTGTAAAGACAAAATCTATACATCTAAATTATAAGAACCCCCCAAGCACATGTCCCTTTATTATCCGTACGAGTTTTGTAATTGTGGTATGAAAATTGATTTTTTTCTTACTTCGTACCTTCTAATAGAGGTCCCTACTTTTTTTTTTGCCAATTTAGGGGAAAACCTCTCTACAGGGGTAATAGGCTGTTTACATTAAACCATCAAATGTGAATTTCAATATCAGATAAATAAATTACAAGTATGGCTCTAAAGGACTTCCGTTTGTTTGTTGGATTAAAGTCCCCCCGACAGAAATTTCATCATTTGGAACATGCCTACAGGAAACAGATATAGTTCTGCCACACGCAGAAATTATACCGTAGACATGGGCATGATACCCCACCCATCACATTATTCTGACATCGGGCCAACCAGTCCTAGAACTACATTATATACTGAGCGCCAAGCAGGGTGCTATCCAAAACCATTTATACGACTTTGGTATGTTGCGGTCGGTATCGAACCCGCTCCGGGGCTGACGCCCCTACCCTCGGTCACTGGGAGAGTAAATGACTTCCTACAAATGATCGTTGAAAGTAAAATATAATAATAAAAAGAAATCAATTTTTACAATAATAAGTTAATGATAACAAAGTAACTAAAATCAGAGGCCTCAAACAATTGATGATTTTTTTTATTTTGCAAGAAACTTTTCTTCTTAAATGTTTAAGATTTTAACTCCATAAACAACAGCAACAAAAACTGATAACTGCCCCTAAGTAAAAAATTGGCTTCCAATTTTGTGAGACTTTTTTATTACTTTAAAAGTGCTCAAAAATTTCTTTCAAATTTATTAATATTGATTTTTTCCCAAAACATAAGTCAAAAAACGCCTTCCATATGAGCCTTGTAATATAAACATACATTATGATAAATAAATAATAAATAAACGTGATTAATCTAGATGTGAGCCCGCTGAACAAATAAATATCGATAAGACGCACAATTTCAAAATATGTCCGTCCCTTGGACCCATCAATTTGAAAACATTGAAACCCGAAATATCACGGTTAATGAATGTATGCACGGTTAATCTTTTTATTTCATATGGTTAAATCTAGTTTTTTTTAAAACAGGTGCCTGCGCAACAGCTTTGGATTTTTGCGAAATGTCATAATCCTACTGCGACTCGTGTTTACATGCACTGAAATACACACGAGTGTGAATATCCTGTCGCGTGCATTTGATTGACATATCAGCGAACAACATGTCATTTTTTTATCACAGCATCCACACGTCACCAATTCTTGACCGAGATGCGCCATGTTTGAATTAATAATAATCGTGCATTAAGTTTATCAAATTAGTGAAAAGTACTGATTACGGCAATAACATTAGAAAGAAATGAATAACTGTGATACAACCATAAAATTTTATGGGTAAAATTTAAATAGGAGTCATTAAAAAGACGTAAATGAATTGGCCCCGGAATGAGCATAATGGCAAAATGAATGGAAGCGATTAAATAAAGAAAATAAAACAATGGATTTACTTGCCAGAGCAGAAAATCAAGGATTGACGTCTAAATGACCAAATGGGTATTTTTTCTTCTCAACGTCTGTTAGCTGTCATTTGGGTCATCTTTTAATGATTGAAATCGTACTGGGCCCCCATTAAAAATATAAAAAAGAAAACATCTTTCTATCTTCCTATAGCATTTCTTTTTCGTATTTTTAATTAAAAACATTTTTTTTTAATTTAAAAAAGGCACAATTTCTGCCAAGACATAACACAAAAAGTGCATTCGCGTTTTGTAAAACGACAATATATATGCTTTTTTTTTAATTTCCTTTTTTTTTTTTTTTTTTTTTTTTTGGTTTTTGTTTTTTAAATTTTGGACATTTTTTATCTTGGATCTCATTGATTTAGCTTGGGAACTCATGAACTCATAATTTCAAACATGTTAGTTTTTGGTTTCATAACAGGGAACATTTTAGATTAATCACTGATAAAAAAAAAAGAATATCACTGAACAAATAAGAACAGCAAAAAAAAAAAAAAAAAAAAAAATCACCACCACCTCAACAACAACAACAACAACAGAGTATTTATCGTGGTATTTAACATACATATCAGTTTAATCTACTATTTATCTAATATAAATTATATGCACCCTTTTGTTTTTTTATTTAAATTAATAACTCAAGGTCGGGACAGCCCCTTCCTTCTCCTTAAACCCTGACACCTGATAGTTCAAAATTCCCCAACTGAAAATTCCAACCGTATCAAGTTAATTTTACAACCCCATAGTTTTTTCAGTATTTGACAAATTTTTAAAGGGGTTTTGTTTTTTCATTTCAAAATGGGACTTTTTTTTTGACTGAAAGTGACCCCGGTCACAAATTTTGTCGGAAATTTGTGAATTTTTGGAATTTTTTTTTAACATTTTAAATAATCATTTTTTTAAAATTTTAATTTAAATGAAATTTCTTAAAAATAATTTTTGATTTAAAAATTAATTGCATTATAAATAAAGGGGGACCATTTTATAAAAATTTCCCCCTTTTCCCCCTAAATACTTTTTTTCGTACTGTTAGCGTGAAAACTGAATGAACGCCTTTTTTTTTTTTTTTTCACTCCCTTTTTTTTTTTTCCCCATGGGCTTATCCCTTTTTTAAAAAATTTTTCCCCCCAACTTGCATATAAGCCCATGGTTTTTCCCCCCTTTTTAAAAGAAAAAAAGGGTAAATTTTGGCTTTAAGTTGACAATAAATCCTACATTTACTTCCGGGGTATAAAAGGGAAAAATCTTTTGGGGAAAATTCTGTTTTTCTGAAAATATTAAGGTCTTTCTTTAATTTTTTTTTTTCCCACAAAGGGCCCGGTTCCATAAGAAAATTTGGGCCTTACACCCGCCCTACTGTGATATCACAAACAACCTATTTAAAAACCCTTCTGCGGGGGACAAAACGTTTTTTGTGATTTTTTTTATTTTAAAAAAGGGGGAAAAAGGAAACCTCGCTAACAAAAAAAGCACCAGCTGAAAAAAAAATTTAAAAAGGGGTTTTTCAAAATGAAAAAATTAAAAATACAATTTTGAGACATTACATCATGGGGGGGGAAAAATTTTGCTAGGGTGATAAACAAGAAAAAAAGGTCTTCTTTTTTTTCCCAAGGTTTTTTAAGGAAAAAAATAAAAAAATTTTTTTGATGATTTGGAAAAATGCAAAAGGGAATTTTAAAACCTAAAAAGGTAAAGGAAAATAAATTTTTAAAGGATACGTGCTCATTGAACTATACAAAGAAAGTTAAAAAAGTATCAAAAAGAAAGATTGGGGGGGCCTTTAAATAAATAAAAAATTTAAATTTTATGGGAAAAAAGATCAGTAAAGCGGGAAAATGGAGAAAGGGTAACAGAAAAATTCGGAAGGTTCCCTTCATGACCTGATTTCCCCCCCCAAAAAAAAATTTTAGTACCTTTTAAAACGGGTTTACTGACTCTCACGTGTTAAAATTTCAAACAGTATTTCCAGGGGGGGAAATTATTTTGAAATGAAAATTTTAGTAAAAAAGAACTTAAACCCCAAAAATTTTTTAAAATTTTTAAAAAATTTTTCTCCCAGGGGGGATTTTTTTTGGGATTTGAAAAACAAAGTTACACGTATACCCCCCCTTTTTCAAAAAAGAATTAGTTTAAAAACCCAAAACCCCCAAAATAACTGTCTAGGAAAAGGGGTTGTCGCATTTCCCGGGGAAACAAAAATTCATTTTCCCCGTCAGCCGGGGCTGGGGATGGGAAAAAATCTTTGAGAGTAGGGGGGGAAAATTTTTGGGGGGAAAATAACTGTCAGGGCGGCATGTTTACGTCACGCCCCCCTTTCCCCGGGAAAGGGAGAATATGGTGATACGGGATGGCCCAAAAAGGGGAACCGGGGGGCCCCCAGGAGGACATGTTTCACCCCCAATTTTGTACTGCATCGCTAAAAACCCTTTTTTTGAAACGACGTAAAAAACCCACACCGAAAATTCTGAAAAAAAAGGGTGTTTTGGGTCTATAAGTATAACAGGGGGTTTTATATACCCTAGGAATTCACTTTAACAACGGGAAAATACTTGAAGGGGGGGTTTTGGGGTCTAAAAAAATTTCCTTTAAAAAGCTGGGTACCCCCACTCCTTTATTCACAAAAGGGGGGGAAAAAGGGCCCTGTTTCTCCCCCCACATGAGGGGGCGTTTTTTTGGGGGTTAGAAAAACCTGCTAAAAAGGGGTTTTTTTGGTAAAAAAATAATGAAGAAGAAATATGTCGATTTTTTTAAATTTAAATTTTTCCCAAAAAAACCCTTTAATTTTTTTTTTAAATTAAAAATTTTCAAACACTCTTTTTACTTGGGCGATTTTTGAAGTCGGGCCCGGGAAACCCTCAAACCCGGGGGGACCTTTTGATTGGGGGCTACTTTAACAAAAAAAAAATTTTTCCGTTAAACAACTTCCCCCCCTTTTTTAAGATTTTAGTAATTTAATTATTTTGTTTGGGTTTGGGTTAAAGAAAAATTTTTTTTCCTTTTTCCCCCGTGATTTTGGGGTTAATTTGCGTATAATCTATTTTTAGCTAAACCGACCCGAGGTTACAATTTTTCCCTACAAAAAAATTAGGGATTTTTGAAATGATGTTTAAATTGGGGTGCTCGTTTTCCCTTTTAATAGCTATTTTTTTTTTTAAAAAAATTTACGTTTTTTTCCGAATATTTTCTTTTTTTTTTAGTTTATTTTCACATAATTGGGAAAATGTGCTAAAAACAAAAAATAGAAAAAAAACCCGTTTTTTTTATGATACTTCGTTTTCGATTTTTTAAAAATTTTAAAAAAGGGTAAAATAAAAATTTCTTTAAAAAAAAAGAAAAAAAAATGCTTAGTTAATTTTATTTTTAAAAAATTATCAGTTAAGTTGTTAAAATACCCCGGGGGATTCTTTTTTTTTTTTGTGAAAAAAAAGTATTTTCATTTTTTTTTTTTTTATTAAGTTTCCTAAAGGTTCCTTAATCAAACATTAAAAAAAAATACCGATTTCATTTGAAGTGAAAAGCAGTATCCTTTAAAAAGGGAAAAGGTGTTTTTTCCCCTTTAAATTGAGAATGAAAATTTAATTTTTTCTATTGGGTTTTTTTAAAAACCATATTTAGGGACTTTTTTTCCCTTTTTTTAAATTATTTTTTTTTTTTTTTTTAAAAAATTTAAAAATCACTTTTTTAAAAAACTTTTGAGTGCTATATTGCGGAAAAATACGGGGTTAAGAATAGTGCGCATAATTATAATCACAAAGGGCCCCGGGGTCGGGGGTTAATTTCCCCGGGCGGGCTACCAATTTTAAAATGGTTTTGGTATTCTTCTTTTTCTCAGTATCGGGGGATTTCCCCGGATGGTTTTAAAGGTATGAAAAAATTTTCTGGGGGTTTTTGGGTTTTCCCCTTTATCGGAGTAGTTTATAAATTTCAATAAAAATTCTTAACCCTTTAAAAAATTTTTTATTTATCATTTTTATTTCTTTAAGCCCTATTTTTTAATTTCAGGGTGATTTTTTTTCCCCTCGTTTTCCCTGAATTTCTATCCCCAAGATTTTTCCCCAAAAATGGGTTATTAAAAAGGGGCCTTGTTTTTTTGAAATAATCCTTAATACCTTCTTTTTTTCCCAAAAGGGGATTTCCTTTTTTATAAACCTCAAAATTAATTGTCAACGAAAAAAAATGTTTTTAGCACCTTATCAATCCCGTCAAAAAAAAAATTAACAGCCCCTTTACAAACCGCCCCTTCCCTTTTAAAATTTTTCACCAAAAAATTGAAAAATGTTCATTCGAATAATCTGAACTTTTCTAAAGGGGGGGGTTATAAAGAAGGCACGTTTTTTTTGGGTTTTCCATTTTGGGGTTTTTCGTCGTTTTTCCCTGGTAACCCGTTTTTTTAAAATTTTAAGAAAGGAGAGGGAAAATGTATTTTGAAAGTTTGAAAAAAATTTTTTTTTACATTGGGGGGGGCCCCAAATTTAAAAATCCCCCCTTAAACCAAAGGCCACTCGGGGGAAAATTTGTTACCCTTTTAAGGGGGGCGTTCTTTTTTTTGGGGGCCATCACTTGTTTTTTTTAAAATCTTTAACCCTCTCCATAAAAAGTTTATCTAAATTAATTTCTCGATTGTTTTCTTTAAATTTTTCGGGGGCCACAATTTTTCGACGTTTTCCGGGGGGGTTTTTTATTTTTGGGAAATTAACCACAGGGGAAACCCTTTTCTTTTTTTTTGACCCCCTTTTTTTAAAATAGTTTCCCAAAAAAAAATTTTCCCCCCGAAATTATTTGGGTCCCTAATCAATAAAATTTAAAAAGTCAAAAAAAATTTAATGTAATCATAAATAATCCTCCACTTTTTATAATGATTAAAAAAAAAAAAAAATTTTTTTTAAAAAAAAAAATTTTAAAATAAATAAATTTTTTAAAAAACAAAATTTTGTTTTTTTCACTGCGTTCCCACTTTTATGGTTTTATAAATTTTTTAAAAAAAAGGAAGGGTTGAGCTCGGTTTTTGCTTTTATTTTTAAACCCCTTTATTTTTTAAAAAAACCCTTTAAATGGGGGGGAGTGAAATGGTGGTTTTTTTTTAAAAAATCGTTTTCATTTTTAAAATTTTTCGAAAAAAAGGGGGAAACAAAAATTTATTTTAAAAACCAGGGGGAAATTTAAAAACTTTATCGTTTCTGGGGGGGACCAGTATAGCCCCCTCTTTTAAAGGGCAAACCGAAACAGATTTTTTTTTTTATATTTTTAAATTTTGGAGACTGTTTTAAAAAATTTGGAAGTGGGGGGCCCCGGGGCCACGGGGGGGCCCCGGCTAAGGACATGGGAAAAAAAATTTCCCCTTCACCCCTCCCCGCTGGGGGGTTTGAATCCCTAGGGACTTCGGATTTTCATGTGGGGGGCCCCCAGCTGGTTTCGGGGGCGGGGGTTTACCCTACCCCTGTGTACTGGGGGGTTTTCCCTCCCCGAAATTTTTGGGAAAGTAATTTTTTATTAAAAAATTCCCGCAAAGGAAAACCCCCAATACAACTAAAAAAACAGTATTTAAAAATTTTAGCTCCCTCAGTTTTCCCGCCTTTGGGGGCATGTGGTTTACCACCCAAACCTTTCCCCCGGGGGGGCCCCCAAAACCCTCCTCAACTATTTTTAATATATTTTGGAAACCAAGCTTTTGGGGAATATTTTTTTTTAACTGTGTTGTCTGGGCCCGGGGGTTTAAAAACCCACGAAAATTTCCGGGGGGGGGGCCGCTCCCCCCCTTTGGGGCCCGTTATGGGGAAGGTCAATATAAAAAAAAATCATAAAAAATATTTACTGATGATAAAAGGGGGCAAAAAAAAAAATTTTGGGGTCAGCACGATCAAAATGTGCTAAAGGGCCTCAAAAGGGGTCCGGGGGAAAATTTTCTCGGGGGGTCAAACCCCGGGGCCCAAATTAAGTTTAAATTTTTCTCATTTTTTACCACTGTTTGTTTTAAAGACGCCGGGGTCCAAAAACCCGGCGAACCCTTTTTTCCCCCGGGTGGGGAGGATTTTAAAAAAACTTTCCCGCAGAACTTTGACCAACAAAACTTCCCCCAAAAATTTAAATTTTTTCCCCCCAAAAATTTTTTTTGGGAAAAAAAAATTTTCCCCGCCTTTTTAAAAACCCTTTGATTTAATATTCAAAGTATAGTTTTTTGCGTTTTTAAATTCAAAAATATAATTAAAAAATTTACCTACTTTCATAGATTTGCCCTCAGATGCGGGGGTTTTGCCCCCCGACTCCCCCAAATTTTTTTAAATTGGCCCCCACTACGCCCCTCCGAACACACAACCACACCAACACCAACACAAAAACATGCCCTTTTTAAAATTTAAATTTTTTAAAATTATCCGATTGTAATAAAATTTTGGCCCCATTGGGGAAAAAATTTAAAATGGTTATAATTCTGGGTTAAAAGTCCATCATAAAAAATTCAATCCCGGGCAATTTTCCAAAAAAGGGCCCTTTTGGGGCCCGATTTTTTCCCTTTTTTAAAAAACATAAAACTTGAAAAATTTTTGAAACTTTGGGGCCCCCTGGGTTCTCTTTTTTTTTTTCTCCCCCACCCGTAAAGAGCTTTTTTTGGAAAAAAATTTTTTTTTTGGGGAAAAAAATTTTTTAAGCCCTTATTTTCTAAATGTTGGGGGTGGGTTTCCCCCTTTTGCATTTTTTTTTTAAGAAAAAAACAATTTTCAAAAAAAAAAATTTCATTTTTTTTTTCTAAAACACCAAAACCCTTAAAAAAAATTGTCTGTAATTTTTTTTTTTCGTTACCTTAAAAGAAAACGCACAATACGCCCCCCCCCAAAAAAAACGAAATTTTCCCCCATCGCCCAAAATTTTTTTTCCCCTTAAAATTAAACATTTAAATTTTTATTAAGGGGAAAAAATAGTTACAAAAAAAAAAATTTTTTAAAAAAAATTTATTATTCCCTACCCAAAGCGTCAATTCAACAAAATCAAGTTGGGCTTTTTTTTTTCTTTTATAGGCTTATATATAATTTTACTCTTTAAATTTTTATGGGGATTCCTTCCCGTGGGGGACACAGAAAATTTTGGGCGCCCTTTAAAAAACCCTAGATTTTGAAATTAAAATTCGTTTTGTATGTAAGAAACCCCCCCTCTTAAGGGTAGGGGGTTTTTCTTCGAAAACGATACATTTTTTTTTTTTGCCCGTGGGCGAAAACCATTTTTTTCTTCTTTGATTTGTTTTTTTTTTTTTTTTCCCCCTCAGGGGGAAAACCTTTTGGTTCTTTTTCTTTGATTTGTTTTTTTTTTTTATTTTCCCCTTTGGGGGGGGAAAAAACCCATTTTTTCTTTTGTTTTTTTGTTTTTTTTTGTTTTTTTAGGTTTTCGCACCTCGCAGTGCGAAAACCTATTGTTCTTCTTCGGGTTTTATTTTTTTTTTTTTTTTTTTTTTAGGTTTTCGCACCTCGCAGTGCAAAAACCCTATTTTTTCTTTTTTCGGTTTTTTTTTTTTTTTTTTTTTTTTTTTATTTTTCAAACCCCTTTTTTGTTAAGGGAAAATTCCCCGGATCAAAAAAAGCCACATTTTGATATTTTAATCAGTTTTTCCACGTTTTTTAAAAGAGATCCTAACGTTGAAAAAATTTTCCATTTATGTCTTACTTTTCCCGCTGGGGGGGTTTAGTATGAAATGTTTTAAATTTGGTAAAAAAACTCAGTTATTTGAGGCCCGATTCAAATGGGGTTTTTTACATTCTGTTCCTTGTTGATAGCCAAAAAAATAGGGATGGGTTTTCGGTGGTAGGTGTGCTAAAAGTTTTGAGCTACAGAAGGTTGAATGTTCAAACCCTCGCAAAAAACTGTGCAAATGAGGGTAGGGGGCCAAAAAACCCTATCCATTTTTGCTAGGATCAGATAGAAGAATTCTGTTTGCGCAAATGATTTCCCAAGAAAATATACGCAAAAAAATATATGGGGGGCGAATTTAAGAAATGCAGGGTTTTTGCCCTCTGGGAAACGGGTCAAACTTCACAAAAAAATTTAGGAAAAAAAAAAATTTTTAAAAAAAATGTTTTTTGTCACTCCTGACTATTTTTTTGGGTTCATTCTTCATGAAATTTTCAAAAATTTAATGTATTTTTAAACCTTCTAAAGGGTTCAAAATTTAAAAAAAGTTTAAAAATAAACGCAAAGGCCCAAGGTCATATTACGTAATTGTTTTTAAAAATTGGGCCCCAAAAAATAGCTCCAAAACTATAAATATTTAATTGAAAGTTTTGGGTACAAAAGTTTTAGTTCATGAAGAGCTCTTTCCAGTGATGTTAATTTTTTTGAAGATCGGATTTGATTTGGTCATATTACGGCAGCCCAAAAAGTTTGATCCTTTTTTGGAAAAAATTGTACCCCCGGGTTTTTATGTTTAAATTGTGTATAAAGGAAATAAAATGTTTGATTTGTGGGGACTTGTATACTTGGTTGAATTTTTGCTGCATTGCTAGGTACTAATGGAAAAAGTTTACTAAATTTTGTTTCTCTTTTTGGGCCGCTGGGGCGCTAAGTTTAAAGCACTCTTCTTCTTATAACTCAAAAGTTTAAGCCTGATCCAAAAGCGGGTTTTTTGGGATTATGTTCCTTGGGTTTTTGCCTAAAAAAATATGATAGTTTCTAGGTATGAGTGGTGAAAATTTTTGGGGCTAGGGAACGGAAGGTTGAAAATTCGAACCTGCAGAAAATGTGCAGATGAGGGTATGTGTACGAAAAACCTATCCTTTTCGTTAGACCTCAGATAGAAAAATTTTGTTTGCTGCAAAAGTTTTCAAGACATATACGCCAAATAAAAAGGGGGGGACGAATTTAAGAAAGCAAGGTTTGTCCTCTAGAAACGGTCAAACTTCATAAAAATTTTTGGAAAAATTAAAGTTTCAAAAAAAATTTTTGTTTACGCTCCGATTTAATTGTTGGTTCATTCCCCATGTTTTTTCAAGTAATGTATTGTTATGTTTGGGAAAAGGGGCTCACAATTAAAAAGTTAAAATGAAATTTCAAAAGGGCAAGGTAAAAATTTCGATTATTAAAGTTTTTTTTTCGGCTCCAAAAAGCTCCAAAACAAAAAATATTTCATTGAGGGTATAGGGAAAAAAAGTTTTAGTTCTTGAAGAGTCCTTTCCAGTGATGTTTAGTTTTTGAAGATGGGCTTTTATTTTTGGGCCTTTTACGGGTCCCCAAATTTTGACCCCCATTTGAACAATTGTAAATAAGTTTTTTTGCTTCAGATTGTGTATTTTTAAGGTAGAATGTTTGATAGTGTGACTTGTATACTTGATTGAACCCTTTGCGCATTTCAAGGTACCTAATAGTACAATTTTATCAATTTTGTTACTCTTTTTGGCTGGGGGGCCGTTTCTTAAATCACCTTTATTACTAAAAAATTAAATCTATTTTTATGAAATTTTTTTTGCATTCTTCCTTGGTCATAAATTTGAAAAACCTAAAAAATTTATGCGATATTTATAAAATGAATAATTAAATGAAACTTTAGTTCGTTTAATTTAAGGGGAATCCTTTGTCGCGTGTCATTTTTACTTTTTTTGTCGTTTGCAATTGTGTTTATCGAGAAAAATTTGTCGAAATTTCACATAAAGCAACAACACATTAATTTGCAGTCCCCGAAGTCTGTAAAAACGGAATACTAAAAATTTTTTGGGTAAAAAGTCTCTTAAACATTGGACAAAAATTTTTGAAAGATCACTTATTAAACATATTCAAAAACCCATTGAACGAAAAAATTTTTTTCAAAACATCACTTGTTGAATGGAATGTTTTTGGGAAAACTGATATACGCGACTACATAACGACAGGTAATACTAAACAATATTCTTAGGGGTAAAAAGTCTGCTTAAACATTGCGACAGAAATATTTAAAAATCGCTGTTAACATATAAAAGCCATTGAACGAAGAAATGTTTTTCGATCATGAAATGGAATGAAGGAATTGCTTTCGTGAAAACCATTGATATCGCGACTAAAAACACAGGTAAGACTCAAAATTATTCTTTTGGGTAAAATTCTGCTTAAATATTCGACAAAAATTTTGAAAGATCGCGTTAACAGTTTTCGAAACCCATTTAAAAGAAATATTTTTTCAAATCATGCGACTCGTGAACTGAGGTAAATTCTTTTGCGAAAACCATGATATGCGATGCAAAAATTTTTCTATTTTTTGGTTTTCGCACCTCGCCAGTGCAAAAACCCTATTGTTTTCTTTGTTTTATTTTTTTTTTTTTTTTTTTTTATTATTTTTATAACCTTTTTTTGTGAACGGCTTTCACCCATGATAGAAAAAAGTCACATGTATGAAAATTTTAAAAATTTTTCCATTTTAAAAATGATCCTAACGTTAGAAAATTTTCTTTTATGTTTTTTTCCCCCGGGGGGGTTTTTTATAAAATTTTTTAAAAATGTAATAACCATTATTTAGGCCGTTAAAATGGGGTTTTTTTTTTTGTTCCTTGTTGATAGCCTAATAAAATATGAAAGTTTCTAGGTATTAGTGACTGAAACTTTTTGAGCTAGTAACGGAAGGTTGAAAGTTTGAATCTCGTAAAAAAAAACTACAAATGAGGGTAGGTCTACGAAAAAACCTATCCATTTTTGTTAGAAATCAGATAGAAGAATTCTGTTTGCTGCAAATGATTTGCAAGACATATACGCACAAAATATATGGGGTGTCGAATTTAAGAAATGCGTGGTTTGTCCTCTAGAAAAAGGTCAAACTTCACTAAAGTTTAGGAAAAATTAAAATTTAAAAACATGTTTTTTTGTCGCTCCTGGCTTTATTTTCTGTTCATTCTTCATGAAATTTTCACAAGTTATGTATTGTTATGTTTGAAAGGGCCTCACAATTAAAAAGTTAAAAAACATTGAAAAGGTCAAGGTCATATTTCGATAATTGTGTTTTTATTCGGCCCCAAAGTGCTCCAAATCTAAAAATATTTCATTGAGAGTATATGAACAAAAATTTAGTTCTAAATATTTCTTTCTTATAATGTTTAGTTTTTGAAGATCGGACTTGATCTTTTCATTTTACGGCAATCCAAAGTTTGATCCTTTTTTGGAATAATTGTTATTCAGTTTTTATGCTTAAAATTGTGATATATAAGAAAAAGAATGTTCGATTAGTGCGACTTATATACTTGTTTGAACTATTTGCTGCATTTCTAGGTACCTAATTGTAAAATTTTTATCATTTTTTTTCTCATTTTGCCGCTAGAGGCGCTTTGCTTAAAATCACTCTTTTGCCTATAACTCAAAACGTTAAAGTCTAATTGAAATGCGGTTTTCAGCATTTTGTTCCTTGTTGACAGCACCACAGAATGTAATGTGATGATAGGGTATGGGGAAATATTTGCGCTAGAGGAGTTTGAATGTTCTAACATTAAAAAAAAAAAAAAAAAAAAAAAAAAAAAAAAAAAAAAAAAACTGTGCAAATGAGAGTAGGTCTTCAAAAAACCTTTGCGTTCTGTTTCATATTAAAAATTGTGGCTGAGTTGAAATAAAG
The DNA here is from genome assembly GCA_021229015.1 of Solen grandis. Lineage (NCBI taxonomy): Eukaryota > Metazoa > Mollusca > Bivalvia > Adapedonta > Solenidae > Solen > Solen grandis. Next base: position 45,845,964 of record CM037789.1, on the reverse strand, counting down.
TGTTCAAGTTGATTAGGTTAAAAGCGAAAACCAAGAAAACCGCTTGCGGTTCTAGTTTTTATTATTTTTCCAATTCCACCCATTTTTGTGTCCAGCCTAGCGGCCAGATGAAAAAAGCTACAGCTATGAAATTTTGGGCATGGAGTCATCTTTATCTGAACATGTGCCTAAATGGTCAAACTTTTCACTTTTGTTTCTGATTTAGCCACTAGGGGCGCAATGCATGTAATCACTGTTTTGCTAATAACTCAAAAATTTGAAACCTGATTCAGATGCGGCTTTTTACATAATGTTCCTTGTTGACAGCCCAATCAAATATGATGGAAATCTCATCATCGAGTACGGGAAAAAAATTGTTCTAGGAGAGGTTGAATGTTCGAACCTTGGGAAAAGGTGAAATAATGAGGGTAGGTCTACGAAAAACCTTCCCACTTTTGTTAGAGATCAGATAGAAGAATTCTGTTTGCTGCATACGATTTGCAAAACATATACGCACAAAATATATGGGGTGGCGAATTTAGGAAATGCGTGGTTTGTCCTCTAGAAAAGGTCAAACTTCACTAAATTTTAGGAAAAATTAAAATTTCAAAATCATGTTTTTGTCGCTCCTGACTTTATTTTCTGTTCATTCTTCATGATCTTTTAACACAATATGTATTGTTATTTTTGAAAGGGCCTCACAATAAAAAAATTAAAAGAAATTTGAAAAGGTCAAGGTCATATTACGATTATTGTGTTTTTATTCGGCCACAAATAGCTCCAAAACAAAAATATTTAATTGAGAGTATATGAACAAAAGTTTTAGTTCTTAAAGAGCTCTTTCCAGTGATGTTTAGTTTTTGAAGATCGGACTTGATTTGGTCATTATACGGCAGTCCAATTTTGATCCTTTTTTGGAATAATTGTAAATCAGGTTTTATGCTTCAAATTCTGATACACAAGAATAAATAGTTTGACTTGTGCGACTAGTATACTTGATTGAACTATTTGCTGCTTTGCTAGGTACCAAACAGTAAAATTTTAATCAATTTTCTATCTCATTTTGCCGCTAGAGGGCGCTTTTCTTGAAATCATTCTTTTGCTTATAACTCAAAAAGTTGAAGCCTGATCCAAATGCGGTTAATTGAATTTTGTTCCTTGTTGATAGCCTAATAAAATATGATAGTTTCTAGGTATGAGTGGCTGAAACTTTTTGAGCTAGTAACGGAAGGTTGAAAGTTCGAATCTCGTAAAAAACTGCAAATGAGGGTAGGTCTACGAAAAACCTATCCATTTTTGTTAGAAATCAGATAGAAGAATTCTGTTTGCTGCAAATGATTTGCAAGACATATACGCACAAAATATATGGGGTGGCGAATTTAAGAAATGCATGGTTTGTCCTCTAGAAAAAGGTCAATCTTCACTAAATTTTAGGAAAAATTAAAATTTCAAAAACAGTTTTTTTTGTCGCTCCTGACTTTATTTTCTGTTCATTCTTCATGAAATTTTCACAAGTTATGTATTGTTATGTTTGAAAGGGCCTCACAATTTAAAAGTTAAAAAACATTGAAAAGGTCAAGGTCATATTACGATTATTGTGTTTTTATTCGGCCCCAAAGTGCTCCAAATCTAAAAATATTTCATTGAGAGTATATGAACAAAAGTTTTAGTTCTAAATAGTTCTTTCGTATAATGTTTAGTTTTTGAAGATCGGACTTGATCTTTTCATTTTACGGCAATCCAAAGTTTGATCCTTTTTTGGAATAATTGTTATTCAGTTTTTATGCTTAAAATTGTGATATATAAAAAAAAGAATGTTCGATACGTGCGACTGATACACTTGTTTGAACTATTTGCTGCATTTCTAGGTACCTAATTGTAAAATTTTTATCATTTTTTTTTCTCATTTTGCCGCTAGAGGGCGCTTTGCTTAAAATCACTCTTTTGCCTATACTCAAAACGTTAAAGTCTAATTGAAATGCGGTTTTCAGCATTTTGTTCCTTGTTGACAGCACCACAGAATGTGATGTGATGTGATGATAGGGTATGGGGAAATATTTGCGCTAGAGGAGTTTGAATATTCTAACATTCCAAAAAAAAAAAAAAAAACTGTGCAAATGAGAGTAGGTCTTCAAAAAACCTTTGCGTTCCGTTTTATATTAAAAATTGTGGCTGAGTTGAAATAAAGTGTTCAAGTTGATTAGGTTAAAAGCGAAAAACAAGATACCGCTTGCGGTTCTAGTTTTCTTTTGTAACTATTCAAAATACTACGAGTGGTTTTATTGGTCAGAAAATAACTGATTAATATTCACACACACGAGGTTTTGCCTTCTGAAAATATCAAAGTATATACGGTATTGATAACAGAATAATGTTATGTACCTTGGGTTCCGACGATGCATGGATCTATGGTGACTTAAGATATTTAAGACATATTCAGGGGTTTTTAACTACCAGTGAACTATAGGTCGGTGGTTCTACCTGGGTGTCCCTTTGTGCTCGGAGTCTTTATCCACCAACGTCTGAGACCCACGTCCAATGATAATTTCAACGTCTGAGACCCACGTCCAATGATAATTTCATCGGCCGACTGATAGATGGAGTGAAACGTAACAAATCAGGCGTGGGTCTCAGACGTTGTTATCCACATGTAAATAGCTGTACTTTTCTTTATAATAGGGGTAGTGTTATAGCGACGGTAAAGCCCCTCACCGTGTGGGTTCGAATCCCGCCAGGGTCATTCGGATTTTCATGTGAGGAAGCCTTCCAGCTGGCTTGAGGTAGGTCGGTGGTTCTACCCGGATGGGTCCGTGCATTCGGGGTTTTCCCCCACCTTTAATAAGCTGGACGTCGCTGTATGACTGAAATACTGTCAAGCGACGATAAACTCAAATACATGTTGTCAAGTCAAGTCAAGCGACAGTAAAATCCGACACAACGAATCGGTCTTAGGCAGCAACATTTAAATTCTTCAATAATATTACTGGTATATCTTCCTGACTGATAGGCCTGGTTTTAGGAAAATTATTTCCTGATTCATATACCCTTAAAATAATAAGTCAATGAAATTTTTATACGTTTCATATCTCCACCAACCATGAACATTGTATATCTTAGAACAAATAAAACAAGGATTTTTTCTCTTTTTTTTTCGTTTATATTAGATACAACCAGCTCTTTTCTCAGAGAACAGTTGAAGTTTAAACAAGATTCCGAATGGTTAAAGCCTCCGTATCGGAATCTGGAGGTCGTGAGTTCGATCTCCGGCCGCGACTGAAGTCGTAAAAAATGGTCAGGCATATGTAGGTGAGCGGCGAGTCTGCCCCACCAGTGGTGCTGTGCTAGAAGTATTTGCATTTCGAGTTACTCACTTAAATTTTGCGGAAGGTTAACTGGACCGGTGGGCTAGAAGATTTCGTCATAGGTCTGGTAGCCGAGGGGTTATATATAGATCGTCCGACACGGAAGCGAGAGGTTGTGGATTTGAATCCGGCAGCGACATATGATAGACGTTTTAATATTCAGTGTAGTTACAGGACTGATTGGCCCGGTGTCAAAGATAATGTGACTGTTTATGGTATTTTGCCACTTGTCTACGGCGTGATACAGCAGTGTGACAGCACTATATCTGTCTAAAGTAGACATATTTTCAAAACAGTGAAATAATGCTGGTGAGACGTTAAACCCAACTTTATGTATGATCTATATCATGTAGTGTATGCCGCTTTCTCATTCTTCTATAAAGAAATAAGGTCATTTCCTCAATAACCTTTGTCATCTTTCAGTTTGCAGTTTTGAAACCCTATACCTCTAAACTTGACACACCGCTATGATCTGTATAACGTATTACATGTGTGTTTCTTTATCTTCCGCATGATTACAGCGCCAGTGTGCGAACATGATACCATGTCATGTCGACATTTGTCCCAATATTTTACAATTGCATTTGTTTCTTCCTGTTAAACCTCAAAAATACAATATGCTGCTACATTTCGACCTGTACAAATGAGCTGAAAAAATCAAACGACTGAGACATGTGTGTCAAACATTTATTTTACTACTTTAAAAAATTAAAACCAAATACTATGTGGTAATAGCAATAAAATAAAGGTAGGTGTGTGTGTGTGTGTGAGAGAGAGAGAGAGAAAGAGAGAGAGAGAGAAAGCACGCCGTAGCCAGGTGGTTTAATACCTCACCCCATTACATTTTCCAGACATTGGGTCAAGTGGTTTCATACATCTCCCTTTTACATCATCAATACACCGGGTCAAGTGGTTTAATACCTCACCCCTTTACATTATCCTGGCACCAGGTCAAGTGGTTTAATACTTCACCCTTTACATTATCCTGACACCTGGTCAAGTGGTTTAATACCTCGCCCTTTACATTATCCTGGCACCAGGTCAAGTGGTTTAATTCCTCGTCCCTTTACATTATCGAGACTCCGGTTCAAGTGGTTAAATACCTCACCCCTTTACATTATCCCGACACTAGGTCAAGTGATTTAATTCCTCGCCCTTTTACATTATCTAGACACTGGGTGAAGTGGTTTAATACCTCACCCTTTACATTATCCTGGCACCAGGTCAAGTGGTTTATAACCTCACCCTTTACATTATCCAGACACTAGGTCAAGTGGTTTAATACCTCACCCCTTTACATTATCTAGACACTGGGTGAAGTGGTTTAATATCTCACCCTTTACATTATCCTGACAACGGGTCAAGTGGTTTAATACATCGCCCCTTTACATTATCCCGACACCGGGTCAAGTGGTTTAATACCTTACCCCTTTTCATTTTTCTGACACCGGGTCAAGTGGTTTAATACCTCACCTCTTTACATTATCAAGACACCGGGTCAAGTGGTTTAATACCTCACCCCTTTACATTATCATGACATATACTGAGTCCAATGCAACGGAGATATACAATGTACCAATACTCTTTATAACGACTATTGTATGCTGTGACACGAGATCAAACCAACATGGTTACCAAACAGACACTCTTACCGCTCGGTTACTGTGACTGAGTATTCATATGTTAGTTAGAGAAGACCATTTTTTATCAAAATTGTCGCGAAAATGCTTGCATGACCTATATATATTACTTTTTTGATATAAGTAAGGAGAGGATTATTGATAAGCTTAGCTAATGGCATAGAAGTCATCAAAGTTAATATCATCGCTAACCAACATTCCAATTAAATTGGATAAATATTTTACTCGGCGCGCGCCCCCTCTAAAATTACCCAGCCAGACAAATGTAGACACAACCCCCTAACATACTCACAATAATGCAAACTTTTAAAGCTTAGAATTAAAAAAAAATATTCGCAGGGGAGTTCCCCCGGGTCCCATGCCCAACCTGAATTATATACCCCTATCACTGCTCGGGCAAAGCGGCAAGCCGCTTGCATTATCACTGCCTACATTTTTTAAATATAGCGTCTCCCCTAGCCGGCTCTTGCTACCAACACTCTACTTATTTATTTGTCGATAAATAAGATGTAAATAGCCAGTGATAAAAGAATTTCAAAGAAACTGACAAAAATGTAATGAAAGTAAATTAAAAACCATCAACGGGATTCGAATCTAGGCTTTAAATTATATCTGCTTATTGTGTAGCTTATATATGTATATACACTGCGACTGAAGAACTCACAGTCAACGTTTTCTAAAATTCGATAACACGCGCTTGCTCACATTAAACGTTTTACTTTTTTACATTTGGGTGATTTTATTGTTTAAAAAGGAATATTGAAATGTTATAATCTGTAAATTGATAATCATGTAAAAACTCCTATTTCAAGACGGACATTCCTAATATATGTTTATGTCACTTAATAAAAAAGTTTTTCCCCGCTGTTGTGTTGTTAACCATGACTTTGATTGGTTCAAGAATTAGGTCAAATCCATTTTATACAGCTTACGCCGAAAAACAACAACAACAATTACAACAACAAAAGCAGCCATTGACCATCAGTGTGTGTGTTTTCTCTCTCTCTCTATCTCTCTTTCTTAGAGTCCAAATTTTAAATTATCGGCAGATCATATTTATATTCAATAGTAAACATTTGATATATATGTAAGATTACAATACTTTACCGTGTCTTTCAACGCCAAATGACAATCACACACACGACGAGTATGGCGGAATGCGTATAGTTCATTCAGAATTCTCTCTCTCTCTCTCTCTCTCTCTCTCTCTTCTGACGAGGAAGCAAATCGGGAACTCAAGATATTGAGGTAAAATTTGATACATTAGTTTATCTTTCTTTAAATCTATCTTTATTTCCTAAGTTTCGCCAAATCCTTGAAAACAATTACATATAGACTGAGATTTCTTTATCTCTGATAAACATTGCAAATTGATATGTACTGAAAATTCATGACAATAAATGAAATTGTGTATTGAAATAAATAATTTCTTACTGTAGTTTTCAAGTTTCAAGGATATGTTTCATATACATCTGCATTCTCTCTCTCTCTCTCTCTCTCTCTTCTTTAAATTAGTTCAGGTATGAGATGAAAGTAATTGTTGTATATATTTGGACTGATGAAGTGGGTAAGTCTATGATCTTTGACTAGGAATTTAATTGGGTGTATTACAATAACCTCTACAGATGCATGGTGACACAATGCAATTTTTTGTGATTGTAAAAATGTATGGTTTCTCCATTATAGGCAATAGTGTTACGAACGTTATTGAACCCCGTAATTAGAATTATAAAAATATATTTAGAATTTCTTTTTCCCTGTTCCGTTAAATGACTGATCACATTCACTGCTTTCACTGCACAGGCTGAACATTTTAATAACACTTACGAATTCGCTCCCGGATCTGTTGAAGATGCCATGTTGCGAACCGTGTCATTTGGTACCGCACGCATCTGCTTTCTGGATTCCGTATTCTATATTTATCCGTTTCGTCTGAGTGGGTGTTTAAGAAAGTAGCGTTTTCCTTTGCAATGTAACCTAGACTTGCCGGTTTTATTTGTCAGGAAATAAATACTTGGCAACATTAACGAGGGAGAGAAGAAAAAAGTTAATTCCTATTATATGCATGTGGACGAGCTGCTTTGAGAGAATTCTGACTCTAATATGTGTAAAGCACTTGTGCGTCGGACCCCATGGTGCGTTGCGTTGGACCCAAGATTGCGTTTCCACATAGACCCGCCCACAGGCGTTAAGTTATGAAAAGACGATTTTACACTGACACAAGAACCACATAATTTTGCTATATATGTAATATATAGTTAATATAAAACACTACGAAATCACTCATTTTACCGATCTCAAATTTTCTGAAAAAAGAATTCAAGAATAAATGTACCCACGAAAAATTTATCTCGCCCGGGCATATGATTGTCCTTTTTTAACTTTAACAAATCTCTTGACTTTTCTTTGGCAATTGTTTGGCCGGCATTCGCAAGATGTCATGCCGATGCCCTAATAGCTGTCCGCAGGCAACCGGTCGTTTGTTGAATGTTGGACTGGTTCCGTACTGGTCCCTGTATAGCACCGGTGAACAACGCTGGGATTCGGCAGGTTTGGATCGGGTTTTAGGATGTTTCGCTAACAGAAATTCATCCTTGATCGCTCGCATTCGCTTCTGAACTAGTCTGCAAGGCGAATAAAACAGCAAATACCACCTTACCTCTCTAACTGAGAAAATAAACTATAATGTTGTTATCCCTAGACCATTTGTATTGATTTCCTTCAGAAAATGACCTACATGTGTTCTTATTTGATAAGTTCGAATACTTTTATTATCATATATCTTAGTATGGCAACTCAAGGGCTTCTAAACTTAAAATCAAATTACAACACATTATCTCCTCCAAAATAGCCATTTTCCTGATAGAAATGCGAAGTGTAAACTGAATTCACAGAAGCTGTTTATACTTTTATACTTGGAAGATTACCGTTAAGTAATCGACAACACTAATACCGATGTCATTACCATTCCGTCCGGGCATCGGGAGGTCGTCCAAGAACCGGGGATACCAGGCTGGCATCTGCCTGGTGACTATCCGTATCCCCTGTGATCGGGGGGGGGGGGGAACACTGGTTTTTTTTTACTTACAGTTAAAATAAAATTGCCAGAAAAAGAGATAACAGACAAAGTTATTTATTTACTAAAAAATGTCAATTTTTGTCTGATAATGTAGTTATTTCTTTACATTTACCTTTACTTAAAATAAGCTACGCGAATTTCAATTTCATCTGAACATTTGTGAAAAAAGCAAACTGCAGTTTTTCGGTAGATCATTAAAGCGTCTGACCTCACCTAAAGCGTGCTATATTACAACACATATCACTGTTAGTTCATTCTTTTGAGCCGTATCATACCGAAGATTCTGTAAAAAGACGGAGCTATACAAATGGATGATGGTAAGTAATTTGGTTCATCTCGCCCATTTCTAGTTTTGCCGGGAATTGCCGAGTGGATACGATTACAGAGATGTGCCCCTATATACTACCTGACCTTTGTTTATACTAAGTCAATAACGGGCACGCACGGCTAAGGGAAGTATAGAAAATCGAGATCACGGCGCTGTAAATTGAGTAAGCTTATAATGTAGACAAATTTGCAGTAATACATTTTGCAACAGCATATTCAATAGAGACTTAGGTCTATTTCTAACAAACAGCCGTAAGCCACATACATAATAAGTACTGTGAACAGACCTAAATGGAATAAAATCTGCGACTATACCATTCACACTTAATGACTAAATACGGGTACTAGTCAGTTTTTACATTCATTATTATTTGGAAACAGCACATGACGTGAAGCTATCCAATCCATACAATGACAAACTGCTATAATTGTTAGAAAAGAAGCAAGTAGCATTTTGAAATAAATATTGATGACTACATCTTGTTGGAAACATGTCTTTGTTACAAAATTTGCCATTTATTTGGCACAATTGTCCGAAGACTACCAATTTTGTATATCCTTTTCATCTTTGACAGAAAGCTAACATATTAGTCTAAGCGGTACATCAATTTCATTCCGGTATGACGTTTAACACATTTGTATTTTTTTTTTTTTGGATTTAAATGAGCCAAAGTAGTACAAATAATTATACTGAAATGTTTTCGTGACTTAACAGGTAAAATCGTCAATCTCTTCAAGATATACAACTAAATAACAAAATGCTCCATATATAGGTTTAAAACCCATTAACCAAGTTCGGTATGCTTTGACATAAAAAACATGTATTTATGTAGGAAATCTCACCAGTTCTCTCTGCTATACGACAACAACAGACCGAAAATCGAATTTGAAAGCGAAAGTAAATTTCTTCAAACATTATACTGGATGTTGTTTAGGATTATGACGCATTCCTAAACTTACAGTGTCGATCACACACAAAATGTAACAATTTGAGAGTACGGTTATGGTCGGTGTTTAAAACGCCATGTCCGGCGTGCGTTCAGTATGTCGAACCGTATGCAACCGTACGATTACAATCAGTTCTGAAGATATCTCAGTGCGATGTTCACGTATACCTAAGTACAGCATAAGGTGCCAGTGAACAGCATGATATGGTCCTAAAACAACCACTGACTATAAGCGACCGGTTGCATACGGTTTGGCATACTGAAAACGGCATTTTTTCATATGAAAGTAACAATAATGTGGATTTTTTTTTGCGGATTTCGAGCCAACACACATAATGATTACAGTGTTTGAATATCAATGGTACTTTACCATACTCGTTAAGAAAATGGCTTGATACGGTGACACCAGATTTCATTTGAAATTCCCTGCAGAAGTTACTTCCCCTGATATGTACAGTTAATGTATATAATGCGTAACATAGCGTAGACGGTGCCAGGAGTAGGACTTTATTTAATATGTTAGAAATAAAGAATAGTAAATAATTAACGTGTCCCATCAGTAGTATTAAGGAGTAGTAGTAATATAGTATTCATATGCCTGGCATTGTTTACCATCCAGTGGACAGTACGTCAGTCATTCAGGGAAGTCTACATGTGAGACATGTCGTACTGCCTCATTTAGATATCATACCCAATCACAGTACCCTGCCACTAGTTGAACCTGTTTTATAACTACCCTTATGTACTGAGAGTCAAGCACAATTGAGATATACCAATGACATTTTAAACAACTTTCGTAAGTCAATGTCGCATCCAATGAACCCCCGCTTATAGATCGAACTCTAATCACTCGGCCACCGAAACCGGCAGGAATAGTAGTCTTTTCCGTGATAACATCCAACCATTTTCAACAACAAAGTCTAGAAAAGTGCTATATAGTTAATCATATGTCAGCTTATAAAGGAATAATGCGGAAATACAAACAGGGCGTCAATGTACTTTGTGACGCTAAATGTGGTGTAAGTTACAACGGTAATACACTTCTTTCATCTATTGATACTTAAAATCACATTTTAATAGACAATGAATTCGAAAGCATTGCGCACGCTTGTGAATATATTTCATAAACTCAAGAATATCTTTATTGTAGCAAATATCCGTAATCCTCGGAGAGAATCGCTGATGACGCCGACCAGCCCTGCGTAACGCTCGCACCTGTTTGGTTCCCTGCTTGCACTCTGTACGTTACGTTTCAACAGGGTAACTGAACGCAGGGCACCCTACATTTCTTTTCACATATAGTAGTGTAAATCAAAAAAGTTTGACCAGAGCTATGGTTCTTGGTCACTTCTCTTTTCCTAACCCAATCGGAACTACTCTGCCATACTACTCCTCACTGAGCCGCTCTCAGTGCGGTATGCTACTGTTTGTGACTGGTCTCGCTCTCAGTGCGGTATGCTACTGTTTGTGACTGGTTGTCTCGCCTCAGTAGGAGATAGCGCCAAACAAAAGAGAACACGCCTGTGGAAAAAGTTTAATCTGTCAGCACGATATATGAAAATCTTTATATTAATAACAGTAATATTGATTTGTGTAAATATGTCATATTATTTACATACTTAAGATAGCTCAAAATATCACAATTTCACAGACAGAAATTATAGCAGTTTTTCATGAATTAAGATTTTAACTTTCTAAATAGCTCCTGCATCATAAATATTACAGCTAGTTTGTTTTGCATTAATTTTGCTTTTGTAACAAGCACATTATTCTCTGTCAAATGTTAAGGTTTAAGAAGACTGATTCCCATAGTGCATATATATATATATTAAAACGTATTATAAAGTTGGTTTGTTTGCTAAGAGGTGGATGATGGCCAATATTTCCTTAGAAACTTCTGTAATCTAGTTTTGACTTCCTCAAAAATATTAGATACATTATGACAAAAAGACCAAATATTGCAATGAAATGTACCAGGGATATTTTAATATAGTTGGAGACAGTCAAACATACATGTATACACTTGGCCAGAATATGTGAAACAGATACTTGTGCAGCTTCCAACAACTCCCAAGCCCAGGGGCAACCAGATTTTCAGGACGTTTAAATTTATAAATAGTAGCCTAGAACTCTACTTTTTTTTTTATATAAAATGAATCTTTCTTAGGGACTTATGTTTAGTATAAGACGCATATGATAAAAAAGGTTAAGTTACATGGAAAATCTCCATAATTTGTATTTTCAATACACTATTTATTTCCTTTTTTCCGATAATAAAGAGATAGATCATAAGGAGATAGATAATAAAGAAATAGATAATAAGGAGATAGATCATAAAAATTGGGGTCAAAAAGACGGGATGCAAGAAAGTGTGGAATATTTTGCAACTATGCAACGTTGTTGTAGGGTTGCAAACAATGCAAAAGATGTTGGAGCGTGGAAACGCAAAGGTCATTCGGTGCAAAAATGCGCTTAGTATTTTTACTCTCTGCACTGCCAGCCTGCCCTGCAGCAGCCACTTGCCTCATCCTGCCGCTGGCACCTGGTCCTATTGCTGGACTGGCTAGTGTACTACTGGCATGCTGTACTCAAGTTGAAAAGTATATAGGCTGCAAGGAAAACCTTAGAAGATGCAAGGTCATTCGTGCAAAAGAGCAGAACCCCGCTGATTCCGTGCTGTACCATGCTAGCTACCTACCTGCTGGTTGTCCTATTGGTTGCCTGCTAGTGTACTACTTAATGGCTGTACTACAACGGGTGACAACAAGTCGAAAAGTATAGAGGGCTGCAGGAAACGCTTGGAAAAAGATCGCAAAGGTCATTCGGTGCAAAAGTGAGCCAAAACCCCCAGTCTCTATACTACTACCTGATCAGCTTTAAAACTTAATTTCAATTCGGGCACAAATTTCAATATGGAACAAAATGCAAGAAAAAAAAAAAAAACGCATTGAAAAAGATTCTTGAATTACAAACAATTAACCATGCAGCGCACATCCCAGTGAAAAAAAAATTGACGTAATTACTTTGGTAAAGATCACGTGATAATATGTTTAAAATTATAAGAGTTTAGCGATTTGCAACAATCCGTAATCATTTGCCATTTTTAGTGTAAAGGCGATAGCATAACATACGTGGGGTTCATGTAATTTTAACCTTCGCATAAATCTTTCCCCATGGAAAGCATAATAGCTATCAAGAAATTGGGGGTTTAAACTCAAGAAAACTGCATTTGTGTTCTATCTATATTACATTATAAAGAAAACTTGAGTACCGTCGCTGTGAAAGTATACATGTCATATATTGGAACTTTTATTCATGTGAGTAGATCTTCTAGCGCAAATATTTTCCCGTACCCGATAACATGAAATCGTTGGACTGTCAACATGGAACAGAATGCTGGAAACTGCATTTGTATAAGACCCCGATTTTTTAGTTATAAGAAAAAGAGTGATAGCAAAGCGCCCCTCCCCCCAAACGGTAAAAAGGAAAAACAAAATTGATTAAAATTTTAACTTTAGGTACATAGCAATGCAACATATAGATCACTGTAGTATACACGTCGCATGAGTCGAACATTCTATTTCTTAAATATCAAAATTTGAAGCATGAAAGGGATTTACAATTGTTAAAAAAGGACCAAACTTTGAACTTCCGTAAAATGACATTATCACAGAATTTGTCTGTTTCAGAGATTTTATTCTCTAATGGGTTGGGTTTCAGAGGGGGTTCGTTTTAGAGGTTGAATTATTTAAAAGGTCAGTGCTGGGAATCTGGTCACTGGTCTTTGTACAGAGGGGGTCTGTTTTAGAGGTTGAATTATTTAAAAGGTCAGTGCTGGGAATCTGGTCACTGGTCTTTGTACAGAGGGGGTCTGGTTTAGAAGGTTGAATTATTAAAAAAGTCAGTGCTGGGAATCTGGTCACTGGTCTTTATACAGAGGTGGTCTGTTTTAGAAGTTAATTTAAAGTCATGCTGGGAATCTGGTCACTGGTCTGGGGTCTGTTTTAGAGTTGAATTTTAAAAGCAGTGCTGGGAATCTGGTCACTGGTCTTTGCTGGGAATCTGGTCACTGGTCTTTACGAGGGGTTGTTTTAGGTTAATTTTAAATAGTGCTGGGAATCTGGTACTGGTCTTTGTCAGAGGGGTCTGTTTTAGGGTTGAATTTTTAAAAAGTCAGTGCTGGGAATCTGGTCACTGGTCTTTGTACAGAGGTGGTCTGTTCTGAAGTTGAATTTTTTTAAAAAGTCAGTGCTGGAATCTGGTCACTGGTCTTTGTACAGAGGTGGTCTGTTTTAGGGTTGAATTTTTAAAAGTCAGTGCTGGGAATCTGGTCACTGGTCTTTGTACAGAGGTGGTCTGTTTTAGGGGTTGATTCTTTTTTAAAAGTCAGTGCTGGGAATCTGGTCACTGGTCTTTGTACAGAGATGGTCTGTTTTAGGGGTTGAATTTTTTAAAAGTCAGTGCTGGGAATCTGGTCACTGGTCTTTGTACTGAGGTGGTCTGTTTTAGGGGTTGATTTTTTTTAAAAGTCAGTGCTGGGAATCTGGTCACTGGTCTTTGTACTGAGGTGGTCTGTTTTAGAGGTTGAATTCATTATAAAGTCAATGCTTGGAATCTGGTCACTGGCCTTTGTACAGAGATGGTTTGTTTCAGAGGTGTTAAATTCGTTGTAGGAATCGGTCACGCCTTTGTACAGAGGTGGTCTTTTCAGAGGGCTAATTCTTTGTGAATTCGGTGTTGTGAGTCAGGTTACTGACCTTGTACAGGTAGGCTGTATCTAGAGGTTAAATCATTGTTGGGGATTTAGGCACTCCAGTTTTTCCTGACAAACATTTCATGTGGTCTATAATTATTTAATATTTTGTCAATAAATCCATGAAGAATTTTGTCTATTTAATTATCATTTTAGACGCTTCAACATTGTATTAATGTGATTTTTTATTCTGTAGCCTACTGAAATAGGATTTATGTTTATGTAAATAAAGGAACGGTTGATTTAACATCATGTTTTGTCTTCCCATCTCTGTAATATATTTCTTCGATTGTTAGGTGAATCCCATTGTCAACAATCAATAATATTTGTATATAGACTCAGGCAACATTGACATAATAATCAGGTCAATATACATATACCACTGAACCACGCCCTAGTTAAAGTTGTTAGTGATGGTCCTGGCAAATTGGGCATTTTTCATGAATTATGGCCCGACATTACGAGAATGTCACAGAATATGGTATCACGTCAAATGATTTCGTTATTATTTCGTTGACATTAAGCGTAATATCACACTTAACAAAAACGATAAATGGTCAACACAGCGGCTGTACGTAACTTTGGATATGGGTCACAAATCACCAACACTGACAATAATATGTCCGATTCCAAAACAGGTGTTGTCTGGAATCCAGTGTATGTCAATATGCATCTTACAGCATGGTAATTCGCAAGGTGCAGGTAATACCAAGTCAAACGTCAGTTTTATTATAGTATACACGTTATCAGTTACGGTGGCTGCGTGGTTAGAGTATTTGCTCTTGCAGCGGGAGCCCATGGGTTCGATCCCCGGTCACTACAAATCAAACTTTCTTAAATGATATTGAGATAGAATGGAACAGATAGAAAAATGGATTATGTGCTTCTAACTCATTTATGATAAAATCTGGATATCATTTCTTGCTTGTGTGTCCAAAATATAGATGTAAAAGACTAAAATACCTAAACATATTTTCGATAATATACGTGAAAACAAAATGATATTAAAAGTAAAGTGCTCTGTTTGGAAGAGAGATTTCAGTTGCGGAAACAATTCATTAATGCATTAAAGGACTGAAAATGACATTGAATGTGGTATAATTTAAGAGGATTGTAAAAATGTAAGTATCATGTAACTTTAAATAATATCAATATAAGTTCATAAATAAAGTATGTATAATGAATATATACATAGTATAAATGTTTTGCCTATATTATAACTGATTTACCGTTACTGATATTAAATATATTGTAACCAAATTATATATATAATTTATTTTTTTTTGCATTATCAATTCATTGTAATTATTGGTGTATTTGCCAAAGAGAATTGTGCTGTCGACTTTGAAAATAAACTATTTGAGTTGAGTTGAATTGAATTAAACCAGTATTTACTGATTGTTTTGTGTGGAACTATTTAATGATTTAGTAATTTCTTGTTATGTAGTTTAAAATGTTTAATAGCTATGCATCAAAAAATATTATGCCGATATAATAACTGTTTTCTCCGTTAAATCAATACACTTGTGTGTTTATATATTAATTATGGTGTTAAATATGCTATATATTATTAATATAATGTAAGTACCGATAGTTGCTGAACTTACGCCCCTTACCCAAAATCTCTAGTCTCTATAGGACCTACACATATATACACGCACGCTGACAAGAACACACACGCAGACTCACACGCATGAAGCATTCACATACATGCAACAGACATACATTCAGGCAAATATTTCAATTATATGAAGCCTTATTTGTAAGATTGTAAATAAATCGTATGTATTTTGGTTGGTTTTGTTGCAGCAAATCGTGTTTCATATTTATGAATTGCTCCTCGTGTCGAAAATGGTCCGTTTAAGCTATTTTATCTCAATTATCTCGAGATAACGCAATTATTCCATACAAAAAACATACCAGGAAACATGCATTTATATGTTGTTCGTAGTTTTATTTACTATAAAATCACAAATAACATTTGAGACCACGGATATTAAATAATTCATTTATTGCCAATTTAAGATTTTCCGTAACCAATTAAATACGTAAAGAGATGAATTCATTCATGTTGCTTAAATGTGTTTTTTTGTTGTTTGTTTTTTTAGTTTATTGGGTTTACGTCTGCCGAATAAATAAAACATTCTAAACGAGGGGTATTCACAACTTCGCGGAAAAGTGCCAAATAATTCTAAAATTCAGACCAAAAGTTTGATACAAAAGCAGTGAAATAACAAAATTTCATATGAATCCCGGCCCAACGAAACACGACGTCAACGTCAATATTCATACACGTTCACAACGTATGAAGAACACCGCTTAATCCTATTCAAAGTACTCTCGTCGGAAGAAGATACACTTCTTGACACGCTCTATCTGCGAGTCTACAAATCATAACTAGCGCTAAGTAATACTTAAATTTTAAAACTAGTAAACGATAAGTTAAAAAAAAAATCATTAATAACTAACAATTATTTATAAGAAATGGAACGTTGGGTATTTTTTTATTAGAGAAATATGATTATTGAAATTCGTCCTTAAGTATTTAAGTTTTACTTAGCGCTAATAATTGTTGGTTGAATTCGACCCTGGACTGTACACAGGGTGCACAGAAGGTTGAACCATGCTGCTTAAAGACTTTCCGTGTCTTTGCTCACCAATTAGAGTGGGGCATATGCCGTAGTTGCTGAATATTAACTTGCAGTCGATGATGGTCATCACTTAACATTTTGTGTATCACAGACATATGTGTTTGTGTGATGGATATTGAAGACAGTCCCATACCTACAGTCCGGTCTATAATTTAGGAGATGGCAATGCGTCGATCTCTACCAAGCACCCTTTGACGGCGGCGTTGTGCGACGATGTCCTACGTCAATTGACGGCCGCTGCGATCCTCGTCAACGATGTTTTCCCTGTCCTATCTTAAACCGCTTGTACCATTTAAATATTGTATTCTAGCAGCAATTGCAAAACAGCAAAAATTTCATTCCGAACACAAAATGCGATTGCTCAAAGCTCTTTTTTTTTCATCAGTTAGCAGATAACACATTGTTAATGTCAAGTAAAGGTGATTTTCCGACACTTGTATGTCGGGCCGGGAATCGAACCCACGAACCCCCGCCCCCGATCGGATGTTTTAACCACTCAGTCGTCGGTAAGTTTTTCTTTAAGTTTTAAGAATAGTTGTCAATAAGGTCCAATTTGTGTCAACTTAATCATGTAAAATTCTCTTCTATATTTCATAACACAGAAATGTACTTGAATAATTTCGCGTTGACCTTAAACAGAGAAGATTTCGGGAACAATGTATTAGACTAGTTTCCGGTGCATTTAAGGCCCAGTACGTGATAGCTTAAAATTTACAAGGGAAAAAAATTGCTAGTAAAAGTAGGCGGGGCGTGTCACGGATGTATCGTAAACATATCACGGATGTCTCGGAATACGATTTTTTTCCAGAAGTCCGTCGATTTTTGCTATACGTGTAGCTTGAACTACACTACCCACTTGTTACTTTCAAAACAGAAGTGATTCTAAATATTGTAAAACAAATCTGATGATTGAATATAACTCTAGTACTCTACAACGCATTTATGCACAAAAAAGAAATAGATAAATAAATAACTGGGATCCAATAAATCAGTTGACAACAGCAACAACAGCAACAGCAATAACAGCAAATGCCTTACAATACGAACAGACTCATGTCTCATCTGTGATGAGGTATAAATATAATTTAGAAACAAATATTTGGACCCTAAATCAACATCTGTATCGATATATACAGGTAAATAAATAAAAGAGACGGTGCTTGTGATTTAATCAAATCATTAATTTATCCTTTTATAAAGCTGTAAATCAACTGCATGCCAAATCCTACTGCATAAAAGGAACTGCCTTTTTTACTTTTCTTTAGCGAAATGAATACCTACCGGAAGCATTATTTCCATGAACATCTTAGATGTCGACATAGCATGTGATTTTAAAGTGTTTTTATGCAAATTTATATTTTATTAATTAGACATAACCCTGTTACTCAGCTAGATAATCCAAATATATTTACATAATGATTGTATCACACACGCCAGTTTCACTAGAGAACATCATCTTTAAATATTGTTAAGGTAAAATTGTCTAAGAGAAAATATGTTTAAAATATGTCTAAATATACTACGTATGAAGTGTATTTGAGATTCGACGTTTTGATAATCAACAGCTCCTATTTACCATGTGTTCAATTGCCATAGTCGACTAAAAAATGTATATGTAGTGGCTCATAATTCAAAATTCATAATTTTTCCTTGCAAAGGGCAAGGTTTACCGAAAATTTTTAGAAAGGATGAATTTTATTGTTAATTATATAATTTCCCTCTGGAAATCCTAAAAAAAATATTGGAGCTTTTAGTTTCCCTTTACTGTCATTTAACAGCGAGAAAGTGAAATAAACGCATAAAAATATGGTAAAATATTACTACGCGCAGATAAGAACAAGTATTTATAGCATGTCATTTCCCAGTCAATAAAATAAATAATTGGTATAAACTTACGTATATCTTTAAAAGGTAGATTTTTTCATTATGTTGTAATTGTTTTAGCGGTAGGGAAAACTATCTTAAAAAATGGCAGTGCGATGTGTTGACAGCGAGACTGACAGTCGGTGCCTATATACAATCGTTCATTGGAGAAAAAAAAAAATCCTACATTTCGTAAATTCATGTAGGATAAGAATATCTTACCCTCGGGATGAAGGCCTCGCCCTGCCTGAAATTTCTGACCTTCGGGTGAGATACCCCTGTCCTATATGAATACTTGTTATGAAATCGTATTATCTTTAAGAGAAATAAACGGAAGGGAAAAAAAAAATTGCTCACGTGAATTATTTTCTTAATTTTGCTCTACATATCTTAATAACGCTTTATAACACTTTACAATACAGCATTTCGACATTTATAAGTAATTGTCTAGGTACACACGACCATGTTTACTTAAGACAGATATAGTGCTGCCACACTACAGTAATAGACCTTGGGGACATGTGGCATGATCCCACACCCAGTCACATTATCCTGAAACCCTGGCCAACCAGTCCTGGAACTATCCTTGTATACTGTGCGCCAAGCAAGGAAAGTTATACCAGTACCAGTATTAACAACTTTGGTATGTCGCGGCCGGAGATCGAACCCACAACCTCTCGCTTCTGAGACGGACGCTCTCCTCTCTCGGCCACGGGAACAGTGGTTACAACTATCGAGAATCGATGACATACGAGGGTAATGTCGGCAGCACATGCTGCGCATTTAATGACGTCACGTCAACGTTTTGTTGTTTGATTTAGTGCATTACGTTTAGTTCAAAATAAAAGGCCGAACATGGAAGTAGCACTTTACCTTCTCTACGTTACAACCCATGAACAATAACTATTCAACGAACCGATTAATTATATGGCACCTACGTCAGACCTAAGCCGAAAAAATACTTATATGCCTGCATTGCGTACTGGTTTTTGGTGGTATAAAGGATCTACTAGCGGACCTAGCATACTTTTAACGTAGTTATATGCCTGCATTGCGTACTGGTTTTTGGTGGTTTAAGGATCTACTAGCGGACTAGCATACTTTAACGTAGTTATATGCCTGCATTGCGTACTGGTTTTTGGTGGTATAAAGGATCTACTAGCGGATCTAGCATACTTTTAACGTAGTTATATGCCTGCATTGCGTACTGGTTTTTGGTGGTATAAAGGATCTACTAGCGGACTTAACATACTTTTAACGTAGTTATATGCCTGCATTGCGTACTGGTTTTTGGTGGTATAAAGGATCTACTAGCGGACCTAGCATACTTTTAACGTAGTTATATGCCTGCATTGCGTACTGGTTTTTGGTGGTATAAAGGATCTACTAGCGGACCTAGCATACTTTTAACGTAGTTATATGCCTGCATTGCGTACTGGTTTTTGGTGGTATAAAGGATCTACTAGCGGACTTAACATACTTTATAACGTAGTTTATATGCCTGCATTGCGTACTGGTTTTTGGTGGTATAAAGGATCTACTAGCGGACCTAGCATACTTTTAACGTAGTTATATGCCTGCATTGCGTACTGGTTTTTGGTGGTATAAAGGATCTACTAGCGGACTTAACATACTTTTAACGTAGTTATATGCCTGCATTGCGTACTGGTTTTTGGTGGTATAAAGGATCTACTAGCGGACCTGATACTTTTAACGTTAGTTAATATGCCTGCATTGCGTACTGGTTTTTGGTGGTATAACGGATCTACTAGCGGACTTAACATACTTTTAACGTAGTTATATGCCTGCATTGCGTACTGGTTTTTGGTGGTATAAAGGAACTACTAGCGGACCTAGCATACTTTTAACGAACAATCGCTGATTGAGACTACCCTTAATTAAAAAAAAGAAGACAAAAAAAAAAAAAAAAAAAGACAAACGGCCATTTTTTTTATGGCAATAATCTTAAATGACACGTACCGGTATGCACAATTTCTATCCTCTGTGTAATCAAGTAAAAATCAATCTTTGAATATTCATAATAGATTTTGATATATTTTTTATATATAAAGTCTATGTGTCAAGGTGCGGTTAATATGGAATCAAGCACTTGTCTACGACGTGCTACATCTGTCCGGCCTTATTCAAATAAAGAGCGTGTACTTGCAAGCAAATAACAGAACCAATGTTGGTGGGATGTTATAACCAAGGTGTCGTGGCAGCGGATTGATTGTGGAACCAAAAGATGTGGGTTCGAACCTCGTTGGGATCAAATATCTCCCCGGCTAGAGATTCAGCCAACGTACCGTCGAGAGGAATTAGTGTATGTGATATGTTGAATGTTTCCATGACAACGTAAAAAGAAACTCATTTGGACTTAGTTAAATGCGTCCTTTGAATTAATGAATTATTTCCCATGTAGAGGAATCCTTGTAGCAACGTTAATGTCGCAACGACGTTAAAGTCGCAAGGCTTTGACGTTAAATGTCGCAAAACCTACTGACGATAAATGTCGCATCTGTAACGCGAAATGTCGCAAAAAATGTACCACCGCTATATGTCGCAACATACATTAAATGTCGCACTACTTTAAAAACACTATTTTGTATTGTTCCTAACCTAGATCAAGCTCCCGACGTATCCCGGACCAGTGGGGCCAGGGTTTACCGGTATGAACCGGGTACCAGACTTTACTGTGCCGGCATGGGAGAGGAGGGGCCTCCGTGGCCGAGAGTGTAAAGTCGCTACCTTAACATTTCACTCAGCCCATCAACGCGTGGGTTCGAGTCCCGGCAGAGTAATTTTTTGTGGGGGAGCCTTCCAGTGGCTTGTGCCCGGTTGCTCTACCCGGATACCTTGTGCATTCGGGGTCTTCCTCCACTTGTAATTAGTTAAAACGCCCTTTTTATGATTGAAAAAATACCACAGCGACGGTACACAACACACACACACACACACACAAAAAAATCAAATCATATACCGTGCCGGTTTGAGATATAGAGGTTATTGTTGTTTGTTTGAGTAGAAAGGGAAAATAAATCAACCGAAAAGTGATCTTTTTTTAGGTATTTTCACGAGTGAAATTGTATCACTTTCACTCCTTATAAACGGAAATTGATAATTTATTTGTGCTTTGATTTTAGCGTTTCACAGCAGAAAAGTTTGTTTGTTTGTTTGTTGGATTTAACGCCCCAACCGACAGTGTTTCAGTCTTTTGGAGACGATGTCTATTTAGGACGATTATAGTGCTGCCACACTGCAGTATCACGCTGTAGACATGTGTCATGATACCAACCAGTCACATTTTGACACGGTCAGCATCTGCAACTCAATGTACCCTAATGCTGAGCGCCAAGCCAAGGGAGTACGATTTTTTACGGCTTTTGTATGGGGGGTCGCGGCCAGGAATCGAACCCACGGACCCCCGCACACGAGGCGGACGCTCTAACCACTCGCCATAGTGGACGGGATACACCAAATCTATTTCAACAAACCAGTGGAATAAAGTATTAGTTATATCATTGAGATATAACCGCTTGTGCAGTGAGTGATATTTCTCATGTCAAATTTTTCACCGGTCTGCTGTAGGGAATATATCCCTCATTTTAAGTTTAACCACTTTTTATACTTATATTCATCTTCTTTCTTGAAATAAGATCTTTAACTTGGTATGTTTTATTTGTCGAAATGGCTAAAACAACTTTTTATCGATTTCATTTCCTGATGCTATTGTTACGTGTCCGAGCGGTCTGAAAACTATACTTATGTGAAACTAATTGTCCTTGTGATATTGTGAGAAAAAGCCGGTGCGCTTGTACTGTGTTCACGCCATTTAAATGTATTTTTATGACATCTCATGAAAAAAGTTCCGGAATTTGAATAGACCATACATTATTGAAATACTTGAAAACCAGAAAATGAAATGCATATGCCCCTTCATCCTAATTCACAACCCCTTTTGGGAAATTTTTTTAGAACCTCTGTCCAGAATTGACAACTATAGAGCACAAATAGATGTTGTTTTTTTTTAAACAATTCTAATTCCTTTTGCAATATTTATGAAATCTAGATGCGAATTTGCCCAAGTTTATCTTAATCTGTATACAAGTTGTTACGTTTTATCACTGAGAACTGTATATCTATGGTTGAACAACGTTACTATTAAATGTGAACGTCAAATCAGTTTTCTTGTTCTTTACAACCCAAAGGAATAGAAAGTCAATCATATCATACACCATCATGATAAGTTTTTTATCATTTTATACCGTGTCATGTTTTGCATGAAATAAAATAATGATAAACTATCCGATATAAAAATAAAAACACACACGACGTAACATCACTTTAAGGTGTAATACTTTGTTTATATTTTGTTTTGATTATTCAGTAAGTCTCAAAGAATAGAATAGATTTGACAACAGTGAAAAATAAGTACGAGGGTCATCCGAAAATGAATGAGAGTTAGTTTGTAACTTTTGAGAAACAACATAAAGCACAAAACTTGGCACTTAATTATATA
>CM037789.1:45772744-45822744 GCA_021229015.1 Solen grandis | reverse complement strand
CATTATTATTAAGTAGATACATATTTATTATTGTTATTAATATCATAGGGTAGATATATATTACTTACTTTTATCATTTTAATTGTAATTTTATATTAGACATATTATCACTATAATTATCATTAATACTTTTATGTTATTTATAATGTTATTTATATAATAATTTTTATTATAGTCATATATTATTGTTGTGATATAGTAGATATATAGCAGTAGTAGATGTATGCTATGTAGTTATTGATGTATTTTAAATATGATAACTTTTAAGTATAGTAATAGAATATCTTTTAGGACACTGTCTGAGATCGAATGGAAGTGACGCTCAAATTCCGCGAGCAGATCTCATATCAAATATACAAGTCACCTCTGAATACTAAAAATGGCCGCCACGTATGTGCAATACAAACATATGTCTGAAATAAAATGACCGTAAACAACATGGCCACTACTCTTGCGCCATATCCCCCAAAATTCTTATATGCAAATAAGTTACTATAAATAGTAACAAAGATGGCCGCCAATCTAGAAGGAGGTCAAATTTGTTTGCTTCCCAACCGGCCCCTATACTACTCAGAAGCAGCGATGATTCGTTCAAAAGCTTTATTTCTTAGAAATATCGAAAACCCATCGCACTATTTTTTTGAATTGAAAAGAAAAAGAGGTCAAGAGAATCTATGGTAAAAAATTAGATATTCAGAAGTAAACAATGCTATAAAAAATCAAGATAAATAAATCCCTTGGTCAAGACGGAGTTGTGGCGGAATGGTATCACCATTTCTGGATTTTAATAAAAAAAATACTTAATGGACGTATTTAATCAATGTGTGCAGAAACAAACACTTTTTATTCTCAATATAAAGGCATCCTCTCATTTATATATAAATCTGGCGAAAGAGAAAAAATAAAAAAGAGACCAATTACATTACTAAATGATTATAAAATTTTGTCAAGATGTTTAGCTAATAGAATAAAGCCTATTTTACCCACAATAATACAGACAGCCAAAAAGGTCATGTGGTAGGACGATATATTAGTTAGGCAAACAGGTTTATTCAGAACATTATTGAACATTCTGACCAAAAATTAAGAAAGGTATTATTATCTTTTTAGATCAGACAAAAGCTTTTGATAGGCAAGAATAGGGTTAGATTGATAAATGTCTTAAAAGTTGGATGCGGGAATATGTTAAGATCGTGGTATGCTTTTAAAACATTCAAAAACTGCTATTTAAACTAATTGCTTTATTTCCGACTTTTTCAAAGTTGCCCGCTCAATTAAACAAAGTTGTCCGCTCGCGCCTCTTTGTGAAATTTCACTCAATTACGAGCACCTTACGTTTCCTTTCGTATAAGGTATTAATCGGAATGGTGAAAAATAAAAGTAATTCTGAATTTTATATGTATGTATAAGTATATATGCATGCATCCATATATGTGTGTGTGTATACTGTATATATATATATATATATATATATATATATATATATATATATATATATATATATATATATATATATGTGTGTGTGTGTGTGTGTGTGTGTATTATTTTGATGTGTTAGAGGTTGATTTAAAATATACGATTTAATTATCTTCTAACGATGGTGTGAAAGAACATAATGAATAATGATCAAATTATTTTATATATCATGTTGCATCAAGTGATGTTATATTGATTCAGGAAAAACAACAGTCAAATATAAACTTATATCAGTGTTAACTATAATAATACAGTCTGTACTTCGTGAATGCATGCAGTATTTTGTAAGGATACATGGGGATTGCCCCGACCCCATGTCCTTTATTCCTGGGAAATAAACGAGGTTTCAACCTCAAAAGGAAAAAAAAAGAAAAAATTATTCTTATCGTTTCAAATGATATAAAATCACCATGTTTCCAGTATATTTTATGTTGTATATCTTGAAATATGATATGACGATGTACAAATATACAAGTTGGAAATGAAATTTGACTCGGTTCTGTGCTGGTAAAATTCAGTTCGCACTAGGGTACACATTACTGCTCAGCGTAGTGATAAGCTAGGAAGACAGATAGCCATCTTACTTGCATGGGACTTGTATATAATTTAAGTATCTTAAGTAGTGTTATGTCTTTGTGTTGGTCTAAAAGCTATGATATTGTTTAGTTAGGCAATTGTTCAACCAGCTTGTTCCAACTGTATACCCGTATAGCGGGTTATTTCTTCGGATGTAATATTCTACGGTTTGCCATAAAAAGAGGTTAGTTCTTTTTCTAGGAATTATATTTCTGCGATTTCTGAACCCACGAAGAATTCATAAATGCGCTTATTTACTGTACTGAAGTGAATATATAAAAAGTTATTACCGGTCATTTTGCCTTTAAATAAAGGGAGATCACTCTATGTTACACCTCATATAGCATATATCATACTGTAAAGTTCGGTAACTGGGACTTATTCTATACTAAGACAGCCCAAATACCAATAATACACTAATTCTTTCTGACTGTTTATCGGCGATTTATTCACTCAGAACGCCATTAGTAAACGTGCAAAAAAATATGCACAGTTAGCATTGTTCAGCATATAACTGAGACATGCCTCCCCGTCTAAACATAGAAGGTGACACGTTGTGTGCCATTAATTAGAAAAAATTAAAATGCAAATTGGCCAAACTGTCATAATCCGCTCTAGTGTGATAATCTATTTTGAAACTTCGTCGACTGGTTGTACTGTGTTGTCTTGCAGCTAGCAGCAAATATACTTTTGTCTATATAAAAATTGTCTGCTGTTGGTTAATTTCCACGGATTTTATTTCTGCAGTTTTGTGTTCATCCCCAGAATAGCAGAAATATATTACCCGCAGAAATAACACGCTATACGGTATATTGTATATAAATTCATGACTATGTGTGAGCTGCTTTCAAGTGAAAATAGCTCATGCTTTAGTGTCAAACTTTGTATTACGTGTAGCTAAGACATTGTCATCTATGGAACGTCATACCTGCCTTAACATAGGCAAAAAAAATAACAACGAGTGTTTGACATACTATGATGCAAACAAAATAAAATGTGGTGCTATTTTTCATTAAACAATGTGCGTTTGTCTCTTTATGATGTCAGAAAGCCGTTATATGAAGCTACAGTGTCGTTACATGGTGTTCACATATGGTTTTATTATGAACATATCATGTTATATGATGCTCTCATTTCGTTGTATGATGTTCAAACATCGTTACATAATGCTCAAATATCGTTATATGATGTTCAAGCATCGTTATATGGTGCTCAAACAGTTATATGATTTTCAGACATTATTATATGATATTCAAACATCGTTATATGATGTTCAAATACTGTTATATGATATACAGACATCATTATATGATGTTCAAATACTGTTATATGATGTTCAAACATCGTTATATGATGTTCAGACAGTGATATATGATGTTCAAAAACTATTATATGATGTTCAATCATCGTTATATGATTTTCATTCCTTATGATATAATGTTTGATTGCCAGAATGTTTTGTATTTCGCCATTACAAACTGCCCATTTACCATTATGAAGTGTGTCTTTGCGATTTTGAGATGACTAATATCGACACAATGCTTATAATTATTATTATTAATATTATTTATTGCATGCTTTGTGCATTTCAATATTCACGATGCATAATTAAAAAACCGCACAAAAAACCCACTAAGTACTGATGAATCATTTGCGCTTCTATCGATCGATATGGACAGTAAATGATTGACTTGGCTGTATTCAAGAATAACAAAATTGAAGGTTGAAACAAAATTTCAAATGAAATACGAGATATTTAAAAATGCATAAACACTCATATAATTAATTTGTTTTTAAGTAGCGTATATTAACAACAATAACAACGTAGTAAAAAATGGTACAGGTATTGCTCCCTTATTACTTAGCATATAAGGGTAGTTCCAGGAAAAGTTGTCTGTTGTCATGATACTGTGACTAGGTATGGTATCATGTCACATTTCTACTATGCTGTGTGCACTTCCTCCAGTGACCGCATTAAACGAAAGATGTATACCGTTTGTACCCGGTGCACCATTGAATGGCACTCGGCAAAATGGGGTTGCTATGGGAACTCAGAGTACTCGATCGGCACTGGTTCTACCCAGGAAGTTGTCCCCCATGTATCGGTGTTATACACCGGGCACGTAAAGGAACCAAGGGGTCTATTCACAAAGAGGTAGGGTATCGCAACCGGACTCCCTAGTCTCTTCCTTTGTTATCTCTTTAGCAAAGAAAAGGTCTAAAATATGACCATAATAATAAGAAAATGATTGCTAGCCATTACAATAAAAGACTAGAGTCGCTAACGCGACAGCATCGGTTTTCGCGGATACGATAATCTTTGGTGCCTAGTAATACTACAAAATTCCAGTTAGTATAGTAGAGAGGTTGCATGATTCGAACATTAAATTTCCAGTTTGAAGCACAAAAATTTATTTACAATTGATCAACAATGGACCAAACTTTGAACTGTCATAAAATAACCAAATCATGCCCAATTTTTAAAACCATAACACCAATGAAAAAAGGTCTTTATGCATTTAGACTTTTGTCCATATTTTCTCAATAAGATATTTTAGTTTTGGAGCTATTTTGCGTATATGTCTTATAATTCATATGCAGTAAACAGAATTCTTCTATCTAATCTCAAACAAAAATGGGCAGGTTTTTCGTAGACGTAATCTCATTTGCACATTTTTTTTGCAAGGATCGAACATTCAACCTCTTCTAGCGCTAATATTTTCCGTACCCGATAATTTGAAATTCATTATATTATGTTGTGCTATTAACAAGGAGCAGAATACTGAAAACCGCGTTTGAATCAGACTTCAACTTTCGGGGTTATAAGCACAAGAGTGATTTTAAGCAAAACGCCCCCTAGCGGCAAATGAGAAACAAAATTGATTGAAATTTGACAATAAGGTACCTAGAAATGCAGCAAATAATTCAGGTAAGCATACAATATGCATGTGTGGAACATTCTGTTTCTTTAATATCACAATTTGTAGCTTAAGAACTGCTTTAAAATTGTTAAAAAATGATTAAAGTTTGGACTGACATAAAATGACCAAATCAAGCCCGATCTTCAAAGTATAAATATCACTGGAAAAAGCTCCTCAAGAACTTACACTTTCATGCAAATACTCTTTATAATATACTTTTAGTTGTGGAGCTATTTTGGGCCGAAGAAAAAAACAATAATAGAAATATGACGTTGACCTTTCCATTTTTTAACTTAATAACCGATCGGGCTCTTTGAATCATAAAACTTAATTAGCTGTTAAAATATCATGAAGATTGAATAAAAAATAAAGTCAGGAGCGACAAAAACATACTTTTGAAGTTTTAATTTTTCCTAAATTTTAGTGAAGTTTGACCGTTTCTAGAGGACAAACCATGCATTTCTTAAATTCGCAACCCCATATTTTTTGTGCGAATATGACTTGCAAATCGTATGCCGCAAACTGAATTCTTCTATCTGATCTCTAACAAAAATGGATAGGTTTTCCGTAACCTATCCTCATTTGCACAGTTTTCTGCAAGGTTCGAACATTAAACCTTCCGTAGCTCAAATATTTTCAGCCACTCATACCTTGAAACTATCATATTTTATTAGGCTATCAACAAGGAACATAATGCAACAAACCGCATTTGGATCAGATTTCAACTTTTTTAATTATAAGCAAAAGAGTGATTTCAAGCAAAGCGCACTCAATCAGCAAAATTAGAAACAAAATTGAGAAAATTTTACCATTAGTACAATGCAGCAAATAATTCAATCAAGTATACAAGTTGCACTAATCGAACATTCAATTTCTTACATATCACAATTTGAAACATAAAAACGATTTACAGTTATTCCAAAATAGGATCAAAATTTGGACTGCCGTCATTGTGAACCATCGTGATATAATGCATCGGCTTATGTTTAGGCAGCTATGGCGTTCCATAGTCATCTCACAGAACGTCCGAAATTCAATAAAAGTCTGTGATCAGGGTTTTATCATATAAAGATATCACCAGCCAGCATCCTGACATATTATTCTTCATTTGTTTTTATCTTGTTTATAAAATTTCAATATATGACCTTTTGATAATACTGTGACTGACAAAAGGAAAAGTTACTTGACTTTCAATTGACCTTGACCCCAATCTCTAAGGTCCCCCACAGGGGAATGACGTTCATTCGAACGTAGCGCTTAATTTTATTTCAATTTATATTATGAAAAAAGTATTATTTTTTTTGGTTATTCTACTATATATGTTAAACAGGAATCATGTCATGAAACGTAATTTTGTTAAAAGTTGGTGTTATTTTGAAATTCGTTTGATTAAATTTATCAAATGTTTTTATCAAGATACCATACATTGTCAAATATATTTTTTACTAAATAACTACACGATACTTTTTTTAAATTGCTTACCAATATATCGGCGGAAATGTGGATTTCGGTAATCTGAAAACAACAACAACAACAAAAAAAATCATTGTGATAAAGAGGCAATATTGTAACACTCCGAAATGTATCTTTTTTATTAAAACATGTCACATATAGTGATTGACGGGAGAGATAAATGTTTCGACTATTTATTAGAATTATGTAAATAAAACAGTGGAAATGTTGGAAAAAGTCCACTGTAAAAAAACCACTGCTTAATGAAAATATATTACTCTCTAAATAAAAAACAACAACACATTTTAGGCTAATATATTCTTTCTCTCTTTCCGTTCAAAAAAAAAAAAAAATATATAAAAAATTTTTAAATTATATAAAATGCATTTAAGAAGAAAGACAAGAAAGGAATTTGCGTGCTGTGTTATATAACAAAAACGACGAAATGCGTTATATACCCTGACTACTAACAGTATTTGGAACTGTTAGAAAATGAAAGAAAACAAGTGTTAAATCCGCTAAAAATGGCTCCGTGATGTCACATTGATGCATAACTTCGACTTAACCACGTAGACAAAAACGAGGAAGTGAATGAAATACTGTCGACTGGACATCAACCCAAGCAAATCAGATATGCAATAGATTGACTAAACTTGTTCGCTTGTTTTTCTTTTCAACTTTGTGATGTTTTCGTATTTTTGTGACTTTAATTAGGAAACCTTGTTTACACCAGTTACTACGACATCCGATTCAAGAAATACAGGTAAAATTTAACAGGTATGTAACTCAGTTAGTATCTTTCACCTTTGACAGAGCAATTTCTACCAATGATCAGTATTGTTAATTTTAATTTCTATGAATATAGGAACATAAAAATTGTCAAAAGGAACAGTTGTATTAAAATCATATATAATAATGTCTTTCAAACCTGGTAGTACGTGTATCTCATCATCATCTGTAAAGAAAAAAATAGTTTTTCAACTTCCATTATGTCAAGATGTATATACAGAGAATGTATATCTAAGATAATGTAAGTAACCTTGTGTATATATATTTAACGTGTAAGATGGTTAGTCATGGCTGAAAATCATTTAGTACACGCTGAATGTTTAAACATAGCAGGTTCATGTATTTCGGCTTGAGTTCGCTGAAATATATATGATCGTTGTTGGCACATTTGTGATCAGGGAATCAAATTACTTGTATTTTGTTAACAGGTGTCTTCTCTGAAGAAAGATAGGTTTGCCACTGTGTACTTAACATACTGTGCATGTAACCAGAGACGAAGCATTATAGGCTGTCTGGTAGACACACAGTTTCCAGTCGTGGATCAAGGACGTCATCCTTTGTGTATCTCAAGTTTTGGGAAAATGATTTAATTTTGGTGAAGGGTATTGCGCTCTATTTATAATATACCGGTTGCATTGTATAAACAGATGATTGTTTAAATGGATGCAGTAATTTGGTTTACAGTGCACGGACATTGTTAGACAAATAGCGTTTCTTTCATAGGTATTCAAAAATCAAAACTTCATTGATAGAAAAATAGTTTTACACTTATTAAACAATGCATTATACTGATGTGGCACGGATCATGTTCATTGAGTGATATCGTATAAACATTTAAAAATACCCTTTCTTGTCAACAATACCAAGAATTTGAGACATTTTATTACAAAATGTATTTGCACATACCCTTCGGATACGATCAGAGCGTTTTTCTATAATTCCTATCCCTTGAGAAAACAGATATTGATTGTTATATAATAAGAGAAATATCGAAGGTATATTCCATTTTATCTGAATATGTAAAAAAACGCATTGAGAAGATAAAAACCAAAAATTAATTGTTAATTCAAAAGATAAACAAACGCATAGTAATCTTGCACTTGTTAAGAAAATTAAAGTATTGGTAAACAACATGACAGTGGCAGAAGGATGAATTCATTCCCTAAAACCGCTAATATTTCTTATCATTACAAAAGATGTAAAATCTTCATTAGAAAGGTTATACTGATATACTATTTCCATCAATGTCACCTGTATATAATATGTTGTATATCATGTAATGTGGTACAACAAATGTTCAAGTTAGAGTTTACCCGTATAGCGGGTTATTTCTTCGGGTGTAATATTCTACGGTTTACTCATTAAAATGGGGTTAGTTTTTTTCTACGAATTATTTCCTGCAATTTCTGAACCCAGGAATAATTTATTTATCCGCTTGTTTACTGTGCTGAAGTGAATATATAAAAATCTCTAAAGTTATTACCGTACATTTTCCCTTTAACTAAAGGGAGATCACTCTATATTACATTTCATATAATATATATCATACTGTAAAGTTCGGTAACTGGGACTTAATCTTTAATAAATAAATTATGCACTAATTCTTTCTGACTGTTTATCAGCAATTTATTCACTAAGAAAGCCATTAGTAAACGTGCGAAAATATGCACAGTTTGCATTGTTCAGCATGTATTTCAGACATGCCTCCCCGTCTCCAGGTAAACATAGAATGTTTTGTGTGCCATCAATTAGAAAAGATTACAATATAAATTGGTCAAACTGACATAATCTGCTCTAGCATGACAATTTATTTTGAATTTTCATCGACTGGTTGTACTGTATTTTCTTGCAGCTAGCGGCAAATATACTTTTTGTCTATATAAAAAGACACATAGTTATGGCGTATTTAATTGATTGTAAGGGAAAACGAAAGATTTGTCTACTGTTGGTTAATTTCCACGGATTTTATTTCTACAGTTTTGTGTTCATCCCCAGAGAAGCAGAAATATATTACACGCAGAAATAACACGCTATACGGTATATTGTATATAAATTCATGACTATGTGTGAGTTGCTTTCAAGTACAAGGTAGTTCATGCTTTAGTGTCAAACTTTGTATTACGTATAGCTAAGACATTGTCATCTACGAAACGCTATATCTGCTTTAACATAGGCAAAAACATTTAACGACGTTTGTTTGACATGCTATAAGGCCAAAAAATGTGGTGCTATTTTCCATTACGCTATGTGCGTTTTTCTCTTTATGATGTCAGAAAGCTGTTATATGATGCTACTGTATCGTTATATGATGTTCAATCATAGTTTTATGATGTTCAAGTACTGTTCTATGATGTTCAAATATCGTTACATAATGTTCAGACATCGATATATGATGTTCAAATACTGTTATATGATGTTCAAACATTGGTATATAATGTTCAAATACTGTAATATGATGTTCAGACATCGATATATGATGTTCAAATATCGTCATATGATGTTCAGACATCGAAATATGATGTTCAAATACTGTTATATGATGTTCAAACATTGATATATAATGTTCAAATACTGCTTAATGAAAATATATTACTCTCTAAATAAAAAACAACAACACATTTTAGGCTAATATATTCTTTCTCTCTTTCCGTTCAAAGTGTAGCATATGAACATAAATAATAACACACCATTAAATCACAAATTATAAATCTAAATAAATAAATATTCATTCATTATTCTAATCTAAAAGTTTACTATTTAAAGTATGCATTAACATAATTATTAGATATGTATTAAATGAAATTGATTCGAAATTATATAAGAATGCATTTAAGAAGAAAGACAAGAAAGGAATTTGCGTGCTGTGTTATATAACAAAAACGACGAAATGCGTTATATACCCTGACTACTAACAGTATTTGGAACTGTTAGAAAATGAAAGAAAACAAGTGTTAAATCCGCTAAAAATGGCTCCGTCACATTGATGCATAACTTCGACTTAACCACGTAGACAAAAACGAGGAAGTGAATGAAATACTGTCGACTGGACATCAACCCAAGCAAATCAGATATGCAATAGATTGACTAAACTTGTTCGCTTGTTTTTCTTTTCTACTTTGTGATGTTTTCGTATTTTTGTGACTTTAATTAGGAAACCTTGTTTACACCAGTTACTACGACATCCGATTCAAGAAATACAGGTAAAATTTAACAGGTATGTATTACTCAGTTCACGTATCTTTCACCTTTGACAGAGCAATTTCTACCAATGATCAGTATTGTTAATTTTAATTTCTATGAATATAGGAACATAAAAATTGTCAAAAGGAACAGTTGTATTAAAATCATATATAATAATGTCTTTCAAACCTGGTAGTACGTGTATCTCATCATCATCTGTAAAGAAAAAAATAGTTTTTCAACTTCCATTATGTCAAGATGTATATACAGAGAATGTATATCTAAGATAATGTAAGTAACCTTGTGTATATATATTTAACGTGTAAGATGGTTAGTCATGGCTGAAAATCATTTAGTACACGCTGAATGTTTAAACATAGCAGGTTCATGTATTTCGGCTTGAGTTCGCTGAAATATATATGATCGTTGTTGGCACATTTGTGATCAGGGAATCAAATTACTTGTATTTTGTTAACAGGTGTCTTCTCTGAAGAAAGATAGGTTTGCCACTGTGTACTTAACATACTGTGCATGTAACCAGAGACGAAGCATTATAGGCTGTCTGGTAGACACACAGTTTCCAGTCGTGGATCAAGGACGTCATCCTTTGTGTATCTCAAGTTTTGGGAAAATGATTTAATTTTGGTGAAGGGTATTGCGCTCTATTTATAATATACCGGTTGCATTGTATAAACAGATGATTGTTTAAATGGATGCAGTAATTTGGTTTACAGTGCACGGACATTGTTAGACAAATAGCGTTTCTTTCATAGGTATTCAAAAATCAAAACTTCATTGATAGAAAAATAGTTTTACACTTATTAAACAATGCATTATACTGATGTGGCACGGATCATGTTCATTGAGTGATATCGTATAAACATTTAAAAATACCCTTTCTTGTCAACAATACCAAGAATTTGAGACATTTTATTACAAAATGTATTTGCACATACCCTTCGGATACGATCAGAGCGTTTTTCTATAATTCCTATCCCTTGAGAAAACAGATATTGATTGTTATATAATAAGAGAAATATCGAAGGTATATTCCATTTTATCTGAATATGTTAAAAATATAACGCATTGAGAAGATAATATCTTTAAATTAGATTTTATGTTAAACCATAAGTGTATAAATGTTAATTCTGTTAGATTCAAAAGATAAACAAACGCATAGTAATCTTGCACTTGTTAAGAAGAATTAAATAGTATTGGTAAACAACATGACAGTGGCAGAAGGATGAATTCATTCCCTAAAACCGCTAATATTTCTTATCATTACAAAAGATGTAAAATCTTCATTAGAAAGGTTATACTGATATACTATTTCCATCAATGTCACCTGTATATAATATGTTGTATATCATGTAATGTGGTACAACAAATGTTCAAGTTAGAGTTTACCCGTATAGCGGGTTATTTCTTCGGGTGTAATATTCTACGGTTTACTCATTAAAATGGGGTTAGTTTTTTTCTACGAATTATTTTCTGCAATTTCTGAACCCAGGAATAATTTATTTATCCGCTTGTTTACTGTGCTGAAGTGAATATATAAAAATCTCTAAAGTTATTACCGTACATTTTCCCTTTAACTAAAGGGAGATCACTCTATATTACATTTCATATAATATATATCATACTGTAAAGTTCGGTAACTGGGACTTAATCTTTAATAAATAAATTATGCACTAATTCTTTCTGACTGTTTATCAGCAATTTATTCACTAAGAAAGCCATTAGTAAACGTGCGAAAATATGCACAGTTTGCATTGTTCAGCATGTATTTCAGACATGCCTCCCCGTCTCCAGGTAAACATAGAATGTTTTGTGTGCCATCAATTAGAAAAGATTACAATATAAATTGGTCAAACTGACATAATCTGCTCTAGCATGACAATTTATTTTGAATTTTCATCGACTGGTTGTACTGTATTTTCTTGCAGCTAGCGGCAAATATACTTTTTGTCTATATAAAAAGACACATAGTTATGGCGTATTTAATTGATTGTAAGGGAAAACGAAAGATTTGTCTACTGTTGGTTAATTTCCACGGATTTTATTTCTACAGTTTTGTGTTCATCCCCAGAGAAGCAGAAATATATTACACGCAGAAATAACACGCTATACGGTATATTGTATATAAATTCATGACTATGTGTGAGTTGCTTTCAAGTACAAGGTAGTTCATGCTTTAGTGTCAAACTTTGTATTACGTATAGCTAAGACATTGTCATCTACGAAACGCTATATCTGCTTTAACATAGGCAAAAACATTTAACGACGTTTGTTTGACATGCTATGAGGCCAAAAAATGTGGTGCTATTTTCCATTACGCTATGTGCGTTTTTCTCTTTATGATGTCAGAAAGCTGTTATATGATGCTACTGTGTCGTTACATGTTGATCAAATATCGTAATATTATGAACATATCAAGTTATATGATGCTCTCATTTCGATGTATGATATTCAACCACCGTTACATAATGCTCAAATATCATTATATGATGTTCAAGCATCGTTATGTGGTGTTCAAACACTGTTATATGATTTTCAGACATCATTATATGATATTTAAACATCGTTATATGCTGTTCAATTACTGTTATATGATGTTCAGAAATTGTTATATTATGTTCAGGTATCGTTATATGATGTTCAATCATAGTTTTATGATGTTCAAGTACTGTTCTATAATGTTCAAATATCGTTACATAATGTTCAGACATCGATATATGATGTTCAAATACTGTTAATTGATGTTCAAACATCGTTATCTGATGTTCATTCCTTATGATATAATTTTTGATTGCCAGAATAATTTGTCCATGCATTTCGTCATTACAAACTGCCCATTTACCATTATGGAGTGTGTCTTTGCGATTTTGAGATGCCTAATATCAACACAATGTTTATTATTATTATTTTTTATTGCCTGCTTTGTGCATTTCAATATACACGATGCATAATTAAAAACCGCTTAATAAAACATTAAATACTGATGTATCATTTGCGCTTCTATCGATCGATATAGAATTTAATAATTGACTTGGCTGGATTCAAGGATACCAAAATTGAAGGTTGAGATAAAATTTTAAATGAAATGCGAGATAATATTTTAAAAATGCATAAACACTCATATAATTTATTTGTTTTAAGTAGCGTGTATTAACAACAATACCAATTTAGTAAAAAATGGTACAGGTATTGCTCCCTTATTGCTTAGCATATAAGGGTAGTTCCAGGAAAAGTTGTCTGTTGTCATGATAATGTAACTAGTATTGGTATCATGTGACATTTCTACTATGCTGTGTGCACTTCCTCCAGTGGTCGCATCAAACCAAAGACGTATAACGTTTGTACCCGATGCACCATTGAATGGCACTCGGCAAAATGGGGATGCTATAGGAACTCAGAGTACTCGATCAGTACTGGTTTTACCCACGAAGTTGTCTCCCGTGTATCGGTGTTATACACCGGACACGTAAAAGAACCAAGGGGTCTGTTCGCAAAAAAGCTAGAGTATCGCAACCGGACTCCCTAGTATCCAACTACTGTCTCTTCCTTTGTTATCCCTTCAGCAAAGAAAAGGTCTAAAGTTTGACCATAATAATCAAGAAATGACTGGTAGCCATTGCAATAAAAGACTAGAGTCTTTAACGCGACAGCATCGGTTTTCGCGGATACAACAGCCTTTGGTACCCAGTAATACTACAAAATTCCAGTTAGTATAGTATAGAAGTTGCATGATTCGAACATTAAATTTCCAGTTTGAAGCACGAAAAGGTATTTATTTATTTACAATTGATCAACAATGGACCAAACTTTGAGCTGTCATAAAATAACCAAATCATGCCCAATTTTTAAAACCATAACATCACTGGAAAGAGGTCTTTAAGCACTTAGACTTATGACCATATTCTCTCAATAAAATATTTCAGTTTTGGAGCTATTTTGCGTAGATGTCTTAAAATTCATATGCAGCAATCAGAATTTTTCTTTCTAAGCTCAAACAAAAATAGGCAGGTTTTTCGTAGACCTACTCTCATTTGCACAGTTGTTTTTTTTGCAAGGATCGAACATTCAACCTCTTCTAGCGCAAATATTTTCCCGTACCCGATAATTTGAAATTCATTATATTATGTTGTGCTATTAACAAGGAACAGAATACTGAAAACCGCGTTTGAATCAGACTTCAACTTTTTGGGTTATAAGCAAAAGAGTGATTTTAGGCAAAACGTCCCCTAGCGGCAAAATGAGAAACAAAATTGATTAAAATTTTACAATGAGGTACCCAGAAATGCGGCAAATAGTTCAGTTAAGTATAAATATGCATGGATGAAACATTTTGTTTCTTCAATGTCACAATTTGAAGCTTAAGAACTGCTTTAAAATTGTTTAAAAAATGATTAAACTTTGGACTGCCATAAAAAGACCAAATGAAGCCCGATCTTAAAAATACAATAACACTGGAAAAAGCTCTCCAAGAACTTACACTTTTTTCCAAATACTCGTAAAACTTAATTACTTGTTAAAATAGCATGAGGATTGAATCAAAAATAAATTCAGGAGCGACAAATGTTTTTGAAAGTTTAATTTTTCCTAAATTTTAGTGAAGTTTGACCGTTTCTAGAGGGCAAATATGCATTTCTTAAATTCGCCACCCCATTTATTATGTGCGAATATGTCTTGCAAATCGTATGCAGCAAATCGAATTTTTCTATATGATCTCTAACAAAAATGGATAAGTTTAACGTAGACCTACACTCAATTGCACAGTTTTCTGCGAGGTTCGAACATTCAGCCATCCGTAGCTCAAATATTTTCAAAAACTCAACAAGGAACAAAATGCAACAAACCGCATTTGGATCAGACTTCGACTTTTTGAGTTATAAGCAAAAGAGTGCTTTCAAGCAAAGCGCCCGCAATCGGCAAAATGAGAGACAAAATTGAGAAAATTTTACCATTATTACCTAGCAATGAAGCAAATAGTGCAATCAAGCATACCAGTCGCACTAATCGAACATTCAATTTCTTATATATCACTATTTGAAGCATAAAAACGATTTACAATTTTTCAAAAAAAATGATCAAAATTTGGACTGCCGTCATTGTGAACCATCGTGATATAATGCACCGGCTTATATTAAGGCAGCTATGGCGTCCCATAGTCATCTCACAGAACGTCCGAAATTCAATAAAAGTCTGAGATCAGCGTTTTATCATATAAATATATCAGCAGCCAGCATCCTGACATATTATTCTTCATTTGCTTTTATTTTGTATATAAAGGTTTCAGTATATGATCTTCTGACTGTGACTGACAAATGGAAAAGTTACTTGACTTTCAATTGACCTTGACCCCAAAATCTAAGGTCACCCACGGGGGAATGGCGTTCATTCGAACGTAGCGCTTATTTGTTTTTCAATTTATATTATAAAAAAGTATTTTTTTGGTTATTCTACTATATCTGTAAAACAGGAACCATGTCATGAAACGCAATTTTGCTAAAAGTCGGTGTTATTTTGAAGTTCGTTTGATTAAATTTATTAAAAAAAATTTTCTAAGTGTGATCTATCAAGATCCCTTACATCGCCAAATATATGTTTTTACTAAATTACTACACGATACTTTTTTCAAAATGCTTACCAAAAGGGATGAAACGTGGATTTCCGGTATCTGAAAAACAAAACAAAAAAAAAACAAGCATTGTGATAAAGAGGCAATATTGTAACGCGACAAATTGTATTTTTTATATTGAAAAATGTCACATATAGTGATGGACGGGAGAGATATTGTTTCGATTATTTATTAGAATTATGTAAATAAAATAGTGGAAATGTTGGAAAATGTCCAATGTAAAAAAATCTACTGCTTTATGAAAATATATTACTTCTCTAAATAAAAAAATACATTTTAGGCTAATATATTCTTTCTCTCTTTCCGTTCAAAGTGTAGCATATGAATATAAATAAAAACTTACCATTAAATCACATATTATATATATCTAAATAAATATATATTCATTCATTACTCTAATTTAAAAGCTTACTATTTAAAATATGCATTAACATAATTATTTGATATGTATTAAATGAAATTAATTCGAAATTATATAAGAATGCATTTAAAAAGAAAGACCAGAAAGGAATTTGTATGTGGAGTTATATAACAAAAAAGACGGAAGACGTTTTATACTAACAGTATTTGGAACTGTTAGAAAATGAAAAAAACAACAACATGAGTTAAATCCGCTAAAATGGCTCTGTGATGTCACAGTGATGCAGCAATAAAAGCTAGGTTCGTCCCTGTGTGCATAACTTTCTATGAATGTTACCAGAGATGAAGCATTATAGGCTGTCTGGTAGACACACAACACATTTACAAGTCGCGGAGCTAGGACGTTATCCTTTGTATATCTCACGTTTTGCGAAAATAATTAAAATTTGGTTAAAGTACTGCACTCTACTTATAATATACCGGTTGTTTTGTATAAATCAGATCTAGATGATTGTTGTTTAAATGGATGCGAAAGTTTTGTTTATAGTTTAAGGACATTGCTGGACAAATAGGTTTTTTCATTTGTATTCCAAAACCAAAGCTTCATTGATAGAAATATATTACTACGGCTTTTAAACAACGAATTATATTGATGTGGCACGGATCATTAAACATAGGCATTGTGTAAGATCAACATACATATTAATAAATACCCTTTCTTGTCAGCAATACCAAGAATTTGAGACATTTTATTACAAAAATGAGAATATCGGCACATGCACTTCGAATTCAATCAGAATGTTTTTCCTGAAATCCTGTTCCTAGAGAAAGAAAATATTGTTTGTTTTGTGATAAGAGAGATATCGAAGGTATATTTAATTTTATCTGCATATGTTCAAAATATAATGCATTAATAAGATTATTTACATTAGTTTACATTAGTTTTTATGATAAACCATCAGCGTATAAAATCTTAATTCTGTTTGATTCTCTTATTAATCTTGCACCTTTGATAAAGAATTCAATAATATTGAGAAAAAAAAACAACACAATATAAATATGACATTAGGATGAGTCCATTTCATAATAATGCTTATATTCTTATTTTTGCCCATTTAGAAATATATGTACTTATATACTATACCCATAATTGTCACCGATATATTTTACGTTGTATATCTTGTAATGTTGTACAACGATGTTCACATGTACGAGTACAAGGAAATGAAATTAGTTTCTATCTGTTCTGGTAACATTTAGTACGGTACACATTATTGCTCAGCTGGGAATCTGGGAAGACAAATAGTCATCCTTTTGGCATTGGACTTATATATAATTTAAGTATTTTAAGTAGTGTTTGTTCTATGTGTTGGTCCCAAAGCTATGATATTTTTAATTAGGACAATGTTCACTAAGCTGGTTTCAGCTGTGTATATTGTATAAAACTTCTATGTGTGGTTCGCTTTAAAGAACAAGGTAGCTTATGACATAGTGTCAAACTTTGTATAATGTATAGCTAAGACACTGTCATCTCACAGAACGTCCGATAATTCAATAAATATCTTCGATCAGGGTTTATTATATAATGATAGCACAAGCATCCTGACATATTATTCCTCATTTGTTTTTATCTAGTTTATAAAGAATTCAATATATGATCTTCTTATCAAACAGCAATACTGAAAAGTTACAATGTTTATATTTTACACGCATTTTGTTTTTGATTCACATTAAAATATGTTATCTTCATCTCTTTCGGGTTAAGTGTGCAGTGTATTAATTTATACGTGTTTGTGCATTAAATAGTAATAGGTAAATGTTTTTTGTTGTTAAAGTCATATCATGAAAAGGGAATTTCTTCTTGGTCATTCTGCTATTTAGGTAAAACAGGAAGCATGTTATAAGACGTAATAGTTGGTTTATTTTGAAATTCGTTTGAAAATGGATTCCTTAACATTACACATATGTTAATACTCAGAAATTGTATATTTCACATATCTATTTCCCGGCTTTTTTACACTTTTGGACAATGGTATAAGCTACTTGTTTCGCAAAGATATAGATTTTAAATGATACCAATTTAAATATTACTTACCAGAAGAGCTCAAAGAAGGATCAATGTCCTCAATGTCCTCGTCATCTGAATAGAGAAACAATGTAGGTTAGAAGCCATATTTTTCATGAATAATTAGATTCAGGTATAAAAGGGATCAAGAAATAATGAGCAGTGTAGTTTGATTTTCCCTAATTAAGAAAGAAAAAAAATATTCCTTAGA
Organism: Solen grandis; assembly: GCA_021229015.1. Taxonomy (NCBI): domain Eukaryota; kingdom Metazoa; phylum Mollusca; class Bivalvia; order Adapedonta; family Solenidae; genus Solen; species Solen grandis. The sequence goes on along the minus strand of CM037789.1, from coordinate 45,804,073 downwards.
ACTTGAAATAAATAGTGCACTTAGAACCCTTAAAATGACGCATTACATTGCACGCTATCTCAGTATGGATTATACGTTACGAATATATTGTATATCTTTAAGTAGGCAAAAAAGCGTTTTGCTAAACCACACATCAAGTAAGAGTTCAATACGTTCTGACCAACCTGCAGCATTCTGCCATCATAATGACAAAAAGATATTTCTGCATTATTCTACTATTTTATTTCTTAATGAACATGATCAATGGCAAAAAATCACCATCACTATTGAACAAAATCACGATTGTCGTCGAGATCACCACCACCATCAACATCAAATAATCATTGTTTTCAATCTTAAACATTTGTGTTGCAATCAAATATCTTTCATCTCTGAAGGTTGATTAATGTTTGTTTCTTCGGCTTAATATGCTGAATAAAACATTGGTCTAGATTTGTTGTCGATGTATATTCTTTGCAACATATGATAAATGCGTAACCGTGCATGCTTACTCAATATGGAATAAATAGTTGTATGACAAAACACAACAATTTCTTGAATTTTTCAAATGGTTTTCCTTGCGTGTTATATTTTCGTATTTTGTGACATTAATAATGAATCTGTTAATATCAGTTACCATGGCATTTGATTAAAGAAATACAGGTGCAGATTTACACAAATGTAATACTCATGTAAAGTACTTTTCACCTTTGACTGAACAATTCTGAGCTACTATCAATACTGTTAATTAATAATTATAGTCGTCTGCAAAGCAAGAATAAATCTTTTAAATTTCTTTTGCATGTTTAACTGAAAAAAGAAAGGTAAATATTCAATATCAATGTATGTTTTTTTTTTGCATATTCTTAATGTGCTTCCTTTTCGATTTCAAGGCTTCATTTCAAAGTTGTGTTATCAAACACAAATAAAAGAAAGAAATACTGCTACCAATGCAAAAGAAAAGTATAAATACGATGAGTTTTGCTACTTTTTGTTAGAACATTTTGTTTATATTTCATATTCTAAGTTTTATGTCTATCGGGAAATTTTTGAAGTGCAATATATGTTCATCAAATATTAATAGAATTATGCAATTATGAAAACGTCTGCATAAGTACTTTGTCATATAATGAAAAATGAATCTATTTATAGCTACAATATCACATAACATCCTATTAATTATAATAGTAAATTATCATTTTAGAAGTATTTTTCTTTTAGTTAATAGTTTTATTCTGAAGTTGATTCATAATAATTTTTAGAAATTGTCCGTAACATCCAACACAAGTTTTAGTTATAAAACACATACATCACGCATTTCTAAGCTATAGTACAACTTGACATCTTCCGTAATCTTATTCCAGTAAAATGTTTTTAGGAATTTTGCCTTCATAGTCTTCACCCCAATGTGTCAGGAATGACGCCATGGACGTGGCGCAGCACTTCGATTCTAAAGTAACGTGATACCACCAGTTATAACATTTTATCCGGGGACAGTTTTCTGAAGTTTTCTTTGTTGTCCCATATAACCAGAGGAGGTAGAGGGTGTTTCAGCAAAAAAAGCTCTCAATTTACGCGCTTTGCCACACACCATACCATTTCCGGCCTCTTTTTGTCACGTTCTCGTGTTTTACTGAAAGTGATGTTTTCCAGCCCATACTCTCGTTTCGCCTTTAGCAAGTTAAGCAAGGACAACATTTCACGACGAAACATGAGAATTTGACCGGCAGGCACGTGACATCTTGACAAGGCGTCAAAATGACACTGAAGACTATATTTACGTTTTTTAATATTACAAATGTTCGTTTTTTTAATAATTTTGAATTTATCCTGTAAACATTTCGACAGGAATAGCTTACTAAGACCACTGAGACAGATAAAAACGGTAACAAAACGGTCGAAACAGAAGATAATATTTTCGACACAACACCGTTTTATCGGTGACATGCAAGCAAATAGTCAAATTACGTAGATGATACAGCTTCATTATTTAAATGGTGATGTCAAGAATTTACTTGATTATTCTCCATGACAAATATGCTTTATTTATATATTAACGTTAGTATCATTCTAGATTTATTTATAGAAGCATAAAGTACTGTTCCATTTTAATGGCGTCCCGATGACAATTAATATAATGTGTTTAAATATTAAACGTGTGTGTATAATCTCATTCCCGACATTAACGAAGACCTGTGTAAAACATTGTCAGATAAAGATTTTTGGAAGTGGGCGGTTCATGTACAGAATTTCATAGTTTACACGCCGCTGTATTTGAAGCGTTTTTTTAACCATCCCATTCATCTGGTTATCTCAGAATTAAAAGATTTCGGCAGTATCAGAAAATTGTCCCAATCACAAATGATCTGAAAGATCAAAGCTGTATAAGACAACAAAGTAGTCTCACATAATATCCTCATATCTATTTCGAACATGAATAATGTTTGCTGAAAAGATAGTGTTCTGCTGAAAATCGATAAATAACAGTTTTAAGTTTTTCTTTCTTATTTTTACTTTTTGTGTCGGAAAACTCATACGTCTATAAAACTGAACATCCCGCATTGCGCTACCCTGTTAACAAAAACGATAAAAATCAGCAAATAAACTACTGACTTTTCCTGTATAATCAGCATCAAGATAACAACAAATCCCTATTAATGGTATACATATTAAACATCGCCGTTGAGATCATCTTCATCCTCACCATCAACATCATCGTCATTCAATCAACACAATTGTCATTCAATAAACATTTATTTGGTCTTAAATATACGTCTTCCAATAAAAATGAGTCTTACTGAATACCGTCTCAATATTTTTATAAAGTCATTGCCCTATAGATCGGTTTATATGTATTTTCTACAATATGATTAATGCACATGGTATATTACAGCATAATAATAAACATTAGTAATCAAAATCAATATTGTACGTTTGTGTTTACTGTGCATAATATCTCGATATAGATTGAAATGTACGAAAAATCGCAAAATCTATCCTCATCAATTGACGTTTGGCTAAATTTGTAAACAAACAATGTAGCGCTGCAAAGAGAGAAAATCGCACAGAAATCCCCGATGAACTCAATGCCTTTATCATGGCGCCTGCGCCTGTCCCACGTATCTTTATTATTCAATTTTCAATTAAAATTCCTTCGTATAAAATTTCAAAATACTTCAATCGATTCCCGTATTGTAGCAAGAAAAAAACCCCAAATATTTATATAAAAACATATAACACCGTTTCCGGTTGCCCAAAGCGGATAGAATTTCCGCTTCCTAAACATGATGTCGTTATTATGATAAATGTGAAAAAGGTACAAACAGACCAGGTACAGCATTCGTACAGAAGATTTATATTGAAAGTCCATTATTCTTTCAAGAATAGTGTATATTCTTCAGAAAAAAAGCAAAATGTGTGTTTTAGATTTGTTAAGAGATGAAATCCGTACATACTTCGTTGACGACTACATAACTTCAATGTATAATAAGAGAGAATTCTTTATTAAATATCATTTCACTGTTTACAAAAAATACAATTGTGTTGCGTTATCCATAGACCTTCCGTATGACTCCGTTAACAAATCGCAAGTACATATAATAGATGAAGTAGCAGATAAACAAATTTTGATCAGGCGACGGATTTTCAAATTCAAATTATTTCCGATTTCCGACTTCGGGATTACCCGACGATGCAAAATGTAAACATTGAGAGTATTTTGACATTCATACAAAATTGTGTTATTTGATAAACATTTTAATGCATTTTGCTGTTATTTTCACAACAGATATTTGCACATTATGTACCAATTGTGTCAGTTTATAACATGGCAATGATATATGATATTTTCCCTTTCATGAAAATTGCATAACGATGAAATATATCAGCCTTTAAGTGTGTTCATCAATAACTATGATAACGAAATTTCATGGACTTGTCAGATTATACTTTTACTACATGATGTTTTCGTATCTTTTGACATCAGCTACAATAACATCTGAATAAAAAAGATACAGGTTCAGTTCTACATAGGTTTAATACTCAGTTAATGTATCTTTCACCTTTGACAGAGCAATTCTAAATCATACACATTACTGTCAACCATATTTTAATGAATATAGCCATAATGAATTAATACCAGGTTTTCCAATCCTGATCTTTCAAGTGTCTCTTCAAATGCAAAGCAAAGATAAATCTTTTAAATTTTTATGATAAATTCCTGTATGTAGCATACTAATTTGCTTTTATCTTGTTAATAAAGGTTTGTTTGTGTGTTGGGTTTGACGTCCCACCAACACAATTTCCGTCATTTGAAGACGATGTCTACTTGAGACAAATAAATTGCTTCCACACTGCAGTATCACTCCGCAGACATGTCGCATGATACCACACCCAGTCACATTATTCTGACACCGGGCTAACCATTCCTGCAACTACATTTATATGCTGAGCGCCAAGCATTAGCAAGTACAACAATGTCATTTAAGATTTGAAAAAAATGTATATTTTGTTGAATATACAATATTCTAAAAAGTATTATATAAGTATGATGAAATGTGAAGTATTTAATGGCTATCAATGCACCAACTATAAAACATGCTAGACTTATTGTAGCAAACTAAAAGCAATGTATTTGCAGATATGTGTTTCCCAAAAAGTATTTCAATTCCAATATTTTAACGACAAAAAAAGGTTACTTTATATCCACAGTAAAAAAGTAACTGATATCAAAAGAACAGTGCAACCAGCATATAAAACCGAATTCAGGACTGTTTATGCTACATTGCACAAATCTGCAGAAGAAGCAATGTGATGATAATAAATATACTATATTGTATATAAATTTACATATAATCTGATCATACAGCAAAGGTCAATATGATCATTTGAAATTATATTTTGATTTGAAATCAGTATATATAGATATCTACAATGACAACTGGTTGTTGATATTGAAAATAAAGAGAAAAAAAAAAAGATTTCAGGTGCTGATAACTCTGAAGATATTTTTCGTAAGAAAAATATTCTCATAATTTGGCAATGACAATTGTGTCTACTATATAACCGCCAAATATCTTCTGCATCGGTTGTAACATAAACAGATGTTGTGTTTTTTCGCAAAGTCGGAATATAAAAAAAGAGAAAATTAAGGTATGACTCATACGCGAATATATTGCTAACATATCAAAGTTCCAACAAAATATTAGTATCATCTTTTATCTTTGTATTTGTTTAAAGTACACAGTATATTAGTTTCTAATTTTGAGTTGCAATAAAAATAGCGCCATTTATATGAAGTGACCCTGAACAATGTGATACTGCCAAACCCTCTTTACTCATGATCACAGCCTACGGCACTTACCTGATTAGAAAAAAATAATTCATCGCATGATAGCCAAAACATAGTAGCATAAGTTGGCAAAGTTTGAAAAATATCCGTAGTGGCCAAAAAAACAGGCCTTATAGAGTCTGGTCCTTTGCATTGAAAACTGGAATGTATGGCATATGGCACCCTGCTGGCTAATCCAGTCGTATCTGCCTGGACGTTGGATACAGTATGTGGGGTTAAATGGCCACAGGGGTGTGAGGGGGGGGGGGGTCATAGATATCAGCCACAATAAGTACCAATTATTGTTTAAACAAGGAAAAGTAAGAAACTGAATTAAACACCATTAATTCATATGTAAACTAAGAGTATAAATACGCAGATGAATATTTTTAGAAGCGAAAGACTCTAAAGTCAGACAGTGGAGTTTCTACTTACAATCACATTACCGCCACTTATCCATACATTCGCGCTGAAAAATAGTACCACTGGTGCAGAAGTCAACATTGCAGTTTTGATGAAAGTTTGATATATTGCAGGATTTTGAAAGCATTGAGTATAATCACAATTTCTGTACGAATAAAACTGTAAAGAAGCAAGTTTTTAATTCAGTGTTCATCCGCGGTTTCATTCATTAAACTACATATAAATAACCTTATTTGTATTATAAATTTACGGCTGCGTAATTAGCTTAATTGGTAAGTGCGTAGTTCAGTATTTTGTTCTTGCAAGGGGTCGTGAGTTCTAGTCCAGCTGTGACGGTTTTTTGTTGTTGTTTTTTTTGGTATTTTTTTATATTCTTGGGTTATATATTTAGATTTTTTTTAATTTACTTTGCGTTTGTTAACGTTTTGATTCAAATCATAGACCACAGTATCCTGATATTCAGTCAAAAAATCCAATTCTCTATATATAAATTATTTAATAATTATAACTTAATCTTGTCCCGATTTCTTGCTTTACTATTAAATTATTTTTGTCTGCAGCAAATTCATGAAGTATTAAAGGTATTGAGAGGAACCACTATTTCTTATCCATTTTTGTTTAATTTGACAAGAACAAATATATAAAATAATCTATCTTACCTGCTGTTTAAATAAGATTTAATTTCCCTGATTTTTTACATGCATACCACAAAACAATTAAAGGGATTGACTTAATAATTCATACATTTTAACTTTCGCTTCTGACAATGCTCTCAGCGCTTTGATTTTATTACGTCACATAGTAACATGAACACACAGTCCATATAACATAATAAAATGATAAATCATCAAAGTAACAGATAAGCAGGTGTTTACGTATTACCCAATTAATTTATGGCAACAAAAAACAATAGCTTACAATATTATGGGGTAACTAAATCAGCCAAGTTGTAAACAAAATATACAGAATACCCAATTCATATTTGGCACAAAGACCCAATTCATATTAAAGTCATAGGATAGATATCAATTTCGTGAAAAAATAATGTGTTATGATAGAGCACAGATGAAGGACATATTCAATTTTCAATGGATTCGGGATTTTTTTTATTTATGTATATATGTACAGTACATCAATTTTGATTATTCTTTGTAATGATATATATGTGTTGATTGTATTGAAATTTAACATTTCTAGACCTGTGTAAATATCATTGATGAGCCTGGGGAAGAGATGTGCCTTTGTCCAAAATGTGAAGATACAAACAAGAAGACTAAGAAAGGGAACTAAACTGGCTATTTAAAATCTAAATAAATAAATAAATTTATGTTCAATAAGGCCTGGTGAAACACTTTTTCCAGTACATTATGAATGTAGGAATAATCAGGATTTCTATTTCATTTTGTAACGTTGGATGATACCTACCAAGAGACAATCATATTTTCATTGATATACCAGTTTATTTTATTCATATAAAGGTATAAGTTTTAAATTTTTCGTCAAGGAAATTGTTTACATTGGAGCGCAATAGAACAGCCAACAAAATTGAAAATTGGACAGCTTATCGGCCCAGAGGTCTACCTTCTTTTCTCTGAAAGATTTCCTTTTAAGTCAAGTGGTTATGGCGTCATTTAAAGGACAAAATCCTATTTTTTCAAGGGTTTCTCTCGCTTTGGCATCATACATTTTGAGTCAATTTAAATGATATTGAAAATTCAGCGATAAAAAAGAATCTTTTTATACATCCAATCGATTTCAATTTTCAACGGTGTCATATGACGTCAGATTTGATGTCAGCTTCAAAAGTTTGTTCGCGCTTTAGAGCCTTCAATTTTAGTCCAATTATCTTGATATTTTTACAAAACATGTATTGTTGGATGTAGATATGCACCTTGTCATTCAAATTTCCAAATTCGAAAAGATTAAGATTTTATGGCAATAGCGAGTTTCCAACTGTGGTCCTAAAATTAAATTTAAATGTTACAAAGCTCCCTGATGCGTTAGAAGCATGGAAATTGGACGGCATATCGGCATAGAGGTTTACATTCTATTTTCTGAATGATTTTTACTTAAGTCATGTGGTTATGACGTCATCAAAAAGACAAAATGCATTTCTTTTTAAAGATTTATCTCGCTCTGGTATCATGAATTTTAAGTCAATCTTAATTAAATCTTTAGAATTGATAGAGTTAAAATTGAAGTGATGCATACTGCAAGAAATGTATGTTTTATCACGTGGTTATTACGTCATTCGTACTAAAGCAAGAATCATTAAAAAAAAACATAAATTCGCCAATTAGACAAATGAACTTAAAATTTTCAAAACTGTCAAAACTTAGTACGGTTCATAAGGTCTTGAAAATTTCAAGTGATTACGTCATCAAACATGGCAGATGTTCATGTTTGATGGAATGCCTACTTGAAAATGTGAAAACAAACCTATTCGCATTCTCAAAGATATTTTTTTTTCTGGATTAATAGAACGTTAGAATGAAAATGTCCTTGCAAAAAAGATATTTTTTTAGTCACTTGACTTTGACGTCGTTTGAATATAACAACCATTCATTTCAATTTGTATTCGCGCTCCAGCGTCATGAGTATTGATGCCAATCTTAAGCATACCTTAAGGAATTTATGTTGTGTCACCTGTTTACGACAACATTAATTTGTAATATATTAAAACGATCATGAGATTGGATGTATTAATTTTAAATAAGTAATATTGTCGTTTGTATCTTAAACAAACGACTTCTAGTTTTTAGTGTATTACGTAAAGCTAAGACATTGTCATGTCAATTGAATGGAAGCCGGGTTGCAATTATGTAAGGAATTGTGCATTTGTAAGCATGTCCTGGTAAGCTTGATTTAGACCATTTGAAAGGGGTATTTTCTTCTAAATGTTATCTATCAAGATTTTCAACATCGCTAAATATATTTTTCACCAAAATTACTACACGATAATTATTTTCAAACGACTTACCCAAAAGGTCAGAAAGCGATCTGTTTATGCGATCTGAAAAAACAACAACATTGTGATAAAGAGACAATATTGTAACGCGCCGAGATGTTGCTTTTGATAAAAATTGTCACATATAGTGATGGACGGGAGAGATTTTGTTTCGACTATTTATTAGAATTAATCAAATAAAACAGTGGAAATGTTGGAAAAAGTACATTGGAAGAAAACGATTGGTTAATTAAATTATATTACACTCTTAATAAAAGATAAAATACATTTTAGGCTAATACATTCTTTCTCTCTTTAGGTGTAGCATATGAATATTAATAATAACTTACCAATAAATCATAAAGTATATATCTAAATAAATAAAAATATTCATTTATTACTCTAATCTAAAAGGATAATATTTAAAGTATGCATTAACATAATTATTAGATAGGTATAACATAAAAACATAAAATAACATAAAAACATAAAAATTGTCAAAGTGAACGTTTTAAACTTCCATTATGTCAGGAAATCATCTTATATAGCCTGTATATATTATATTAGTAAGTAACCCAGTGTATATCTATATTTAATGTGTAAGATGGTTAGTCGTTGGCTGAAAATACTTTAGTATATGCTGAGTGTTTAGATATAGAAGGTTCATGCATCTCGGCTTGAGTTCGCTGGAATATATTTGATCGTTGTTGGCGCATTTATGATCAGGAAATCAAATTACTTGTATTTTGGTAACGGGTGCCTTCTCTGAAAAGCTAGGTTCGTCTCTGTGTGCATAACTTTCTGTGAATGTAACCAGAGACGAAGCATTATAGGCTGTCTGGCAGACACACAGCACAGATACTAGTCGCGGAGCTAGGACGCTATCCTTTGTATATCTCACGTTTTGTGAAAATAAATAAACGTTGGTTAAAGTATTGCACTCTACTTATAATATACCGGTTGTATTGTATAAATAAGGTCTAGATGATTGTTATTTAAATGAATGCAAGAATTTGGTTTAAGGACATTAATGGACAAATAGGTTTTTTCATATCTATTCCAAAACCAAAACTTCATTGATAGAAAAACATTCCTACGGTTATTTCACATATCTATTTCCCGGCCTTTTTACACTTTTGGACAATGGTAAAAGCTACTTGTTTCGCCAAGATATAGATTTTAAATGATACCCATTTAAAATATAACTTACCAGAAGAGCTCAATAAAGGATCAATGACCTTGTAACCTGAATAGAGAAACAATGTAGGTTAGAAGCAATTTTTGTCATGAATAATTAGATTAAGGTATATAAGGGATCAAGAAAGAATGAGCAGTGTATTTTGATTTTCCTTAATTAAGAAAGCAAAAAAAACAACCTTAAAACTCGAAATAAATAGTGCACTTAAAACGTTTAAAATGACTATGGATTATACGTTACGAATATATTGTATATCTTCAAGTAGGCAAAGAAGCCTTTTGCTAAACCACCCATAAAATAAAAGCTCAATACGTCAAAATTTCTGACCAACCCGCATTCTACCATCATGATAACAAAAAACAAAAATTCTTCATTATTCTACTATTTTATTTCTTAATGAACATGATCAATGGCAAAAAATCACCATCACTATTGAACAAAATCATGATCGTTGTATTGCATTCATGGCAAGTGGTGATTGTGCAGTCGACGACTTTACTTCCGAGATAACAAAAACACCACAAAAAACGAAAACGTTTGGGTCCACCTCCGACAAGAAAAAAATAACGTTTGGTGTCATTGTGTTAAAAATTTAGAGCAGCTTTCATTTTGATCATACTTTCCCTGGATTGTACTGATATGTTCCCATGTAATACATCTAAATATAACTATTAAAGTAACACGTTTCTTATGCATCAGGACATGGGCAGGAAAAGAATGTCCATAAACGGTGCCCACATAATAGTAAATATTTTCAAATTGCTTAAAAGGACAGGTTTTCTCTTTTGCATATCGGTTACTGTTCAAATGTTTATAATGGTTGACCTCAATACGGAATATTTCATTTGAATAATATTTAAAGCTACTTCTTCATAGTTCTGTACACGGAACTAAGCTATCTATGTAATCAATCATGCAATCGGAAACTGAGGACGAAGAAGACATTTTTAGTGTTACGAACTGCTGACGTCTGATTTAAATTATTGATAAAAGTATCTATCCGAACCGTGCATAGAAGGCAATGGTAGCATATTGATGTACAAAGTTACGACTTCCGTAATACAGCGAGGTCGAATGCCTTTCCCTACCATGTTCGATATATTGGAGAACAGAGGGGCGGCAAAAATGCTATTCTAATGTCAGTGTGCGTAACGTTTAAAATCGTATTAGATGATTCCTGGACTGGACTGATAATATATTTTTTATTACGGTCCTGATAAGAAACACAAACCTTTTAACTTCAATCGGGGTCTAGTTTGAGATTCTCTGGATAGTTCATCAGCTGAAATATATAAATTGATATACATGTACATGTATATATATATTCAAATGAAATTAAATACGGCAATTATGTTACAATGGTGATTAACATGACGCAAAAACGCCCCAAAATGAATATGCATATCGGTTTAACTAGTGAAAAACTCCTCCGACAAATGCACGTGAATCTTGCTTTCAAAAGTTACCTTAATTCATCAACCTCAAACAAACATTTTGGGCGGGGAAATACCTGTTTTGCGTCAAGATAATTTCTTACGGTCTATTTAGTAAAGTCTTGCTGCATAGGCCATCTATATAATTTGGCCTTCTATATGATTTATAATAAGTTGTCTAAATGCAATTCTGTGATGGTAGAATAATACTGATGATATGTTTACATGTTGCGTTCCTTAACATATATTTGTAATTGCTGCAATAAAAATCGTTCATACACGAAAATCGAAAAATTACTACATATATTAATATCATCATGCCAATATAAGACTAAAGATATCCCCAATTTACGAATATATTAGCAGTTCAAATTTAATTATCCTAACATTTATCTTATCAGCTATCATTGCTTTCACCTCTAACGGTCCTCCTTGTTACCATTCTTTAATCAACGTGTCATAAATACAATATCAGGTATATAAATAAACATAAGGGCACAAGTAAATACATATTCAAAATGTTTTATCATAACTGTATGCCTCTTGTTATATCAGTTATATTATTTACATTACAAACATATCTATAAAATATGAAAGATGTCTTTACAAATGAATAGCATTATTTACTATAATGTAACACAATTAATCACCCATGAAGTAATTATCAGAGCAAATTGCATCAGTTTGCATTGTTACTTATTTATATCTTATCTATTAATTATGAATAATTAAAAGATGCTTATAAAAAAGCCTCTTTTGTCATTATCATATCAAAGCAATAGTAATAATTAGTCTGACTCTTTGTTTTCATAAACCTTTCAATTTTGATGATATGCATAATAACAAAATATAATTATTGCACGTTCAATATTTTACTGAATTCATATATGACCATTTAATTTGAACGGCTTAACATCAGTAAATGTTACTCTATGTTTCATTTATAATATGAAAATATGAAAACAATACATTTGTCCCAAATCAGCTGACCTTAATTATGCTCATTCTACATAATCGAATTCCTTAAAATTTAGTTAAATACGATGTGTTTTTACAGTGTTTTTTTTTTCATCCATAACTTTTCCTTCTTTCAACAATTATTAAAACAGGTACAGAACAGGTACTGATTGTGACTGACATCTGTGACCCTTCCGATCCCACCACTTAGGTAATTCCAGGTAGATAAGACCGTGATGTACCCAGCAGGGTCTCACATTCCGTGCAATTTTTATATCGGTAATAATGTTTTTGTAATGATTTTCGTTGGATTACAGGGAAATATCAGTGGCATTCGTTAACACAGTCAAGTAAAATACAAAAGTACGAAAAAATGTACACTTATAAAATAAATGTCATACATTTGTAACCCTAACCCTAACCCTATTTCATCTGCAATTTTAATTAATATTTTAGAACACAACTGGATTTTGAAAGTTTCCTTACATAGAAAGTCTACTTGGTACATACAAAATTTAAGTGATATGTATATACCTTTTATCCTTTCTTTTCCTGTCCCTTCAAGCCTTTTTGGGTCCTTAAGTGACCCTGAATATGCTGAAATTCATAAATGTTTTAGAAATATATTAACGTTTATGTTTACATACGCATGAAAAACTTTTATAAAGATAAGATCAAGCTAACCAATTTTTTACCTTATCATCATAAATATTATAAATATGTATAGCGTGTTTTCGTTTATAGAAACCACATTGACTTTCTATTTTAAAACTTAAAGGTAACATTTGTCGAAATAGAATACTTACTGGTATCATCAATGTTTTTATCCGTCATAATCTTCTTGGGTCAGCTGTAGTAATCTGCAGACATTCAATGACTATGATGAAAAGAGAATAACATATTTACACTTAAGTTGCAATGGTAATTTCAAAAGATAATGCTGCAGAGGTTCTGAAATATGGTTTTGACCATCTATATGTACTTTTTGCTACCCAGTACATATACAAACTCGTACGTTGCTCAGCATTACTCTAAATTTCAATATGCCATGTGTACATTTCATGAATGACATTACACTTTTTATGCTGGAGATGAAGTGCCGAGGATGCAGACTTCAAGATTGAATGTATTTAAGCTAGGTTTAATAATGGATTTACTATTGCGTACAAAAGCATGAGTAATACATATACATTCAGTGTGAACAAGAACTCCAGTTTTTTTTGTGTTTGTTTTTTTGCCGACTTACTGTAATCGTATTTTTTTCTTCTTTTTTGTTGTTGTTTTTAAGCTCACCTGAGCACGAAGTGCTTATGATGAGCTATTAGGATCACCTCCTGTCCAGCGTCCGTCCGTCGTCAACAATTTGCTTGAAACCGCTAGACAGAATTCGGTTTGACTTGGCAGGGATAATCCTTGATAGTTGCTAAAATAAACTTGATCCATGTAGAACTCTGATTTCCATTACAACGGAAAGAAAAAAATATATGAAAACTTCAAAACTACTTGTCAGATTTCAAAATGATTTAGTACAGATATTCCTTAGGTAACCCTCTACCAGGATAGCTAAATTTATTCCGATCTGTAAAAAACATGCCCACGAGGGACGAGGTTAATTTGCCTTAAATGTATATAGTGAAAGATTTAAATGACGTCTCTGAAAATGCTGGACAGAATTTGATAAGACTTGGCAGGATGATCCTTTAGTGAACCTTCACAAAAGTTGCTAAAATAAACTTTATCCATGTAGAACCCTGGTTGCCGAGGCAACGGAGAGAAAAAAATATGAAAATTTTAAAAAAACATCTCCTTCAAAACCTCTGGCTAGATTTCAAAATATTTTAGTACATATTAATGACTATTATCTTGCCAAGGCTGACTTTGTTTTAGACCACTATCTCTAATTATTGCCCTTGAAGAATAAAAATGTCATATTTAACTTTGTTTACATTCTAGCATCGACATTTATAAAGCATTTTGATCATATGTATACATAATGTTAATAAATCAACGATTATTATCATGACTTGTTTGGAAGTTAAATTACGTAATACTTAAGGTAGCCTTTAGAACAGTTATACTCAGGTGAGCAATACAGGGCCATCACGGCCTATTTTGTCTATTTACTTGCACTTCATCGATTTCATTTTTAATATATGTTGGATTTTTATAAGATTTTTGTAATATAAGGAAAGACATGGAAGAATAAGCGATAGCACATGAAGAAATCCTTAAAGCGAAACGTACTGGATAGTACTTGAAGCACCACATATTATATGAAGCGGAGTCCAAGTTGAAATCACAACTTCTGAGACGGAAAAATTAAAAAAAAAATCATCAACCGATATATAAACACACAATTCCTAAGGGCTCACACAGAGATGACGCAGCAAACGGCACTCGAAATTATATATTCCTAGGGACTGAATGCTTCAACAAAAACGAGCAGATGAGTTCATATTGCAGAGAATTGAACAAGATTGGGTGGATGTGGGTGGAAGTGTGAGCCCTTAAGGAGTTCTACATTGACTGAAATTATGATCAACCGTCACCTTCCCTTCTACGAAGGTAAGCCTACCTTATTTTTAAATTTCATCCAACACATGAACTATTTAATGGGCCCCACAGATATTTTAGGGACGATTCTTTGCAATAAGAAAAGAAACTACAAAACATCGGTAAGTAGGAAAAGATAACCCATGACAGGAATTGTTTCAAATTTAATAATTCAAAAATGAATATAGATAACATCCCTCTAATCAGGAAACCTAACATTCCGAGTCTTTATTTGTGCCTTTTCAAAACAGCTGCTTGTACAGGATGTTTTGCAAATGAAATTGGCCGGTTATAAAATTTAACGAAATCAATCCCACAGATTTAATGATGTCAAAGACAGGCATCCCTTGGAATTTCGCAGTTGGTGTATCAACAAACTTTGTGCTTTGTGGTTTGAAATTTACAGACATTCAGTCTTTTCACCAATTTGATCCCCTTCGAATAGTCTGTTTACTCGTATAAGCCGATTTGTGGATTTGTTGAGATAATCAAACGAGCACCAGTTCTTACAGATTCCGTTCGGAATAGATAGTTTGACATTGTCTTAACAATACAAAGTTATTGTTTTTTATATCGATTTAATATAATTAGATCTAAATATTTTCCTGGTTCACTGTTTTTCAGGACATTACTAGGCTGAATAATTAAATCTGACGAGGTAATTTGAACATCACTCAGTTCCAATACATGTAGAGTTTGGCACCTTTGTGCTGTCGAAAGTAAAGAAGGGTTATACAGTTTACATGATAATGACAATTACGTGCTAGTTTTCATATTCTCAAGATATTTCACAGCAAAGTAAACATCACCGTGCACTTATATATTGGCAAAGCGGGCTTTTCATTGATCAGGCCCCTCATACATCTAGCTATGATGCCATCAGTGTGTATATCCACACCACTGGTCAAAGTGACATATAAATTTTGATCTTGCTGTTACTACTGCCGAATAGCCGTCATCATTATTGTGCATATTTGTTAAAAACGTCACTTTCATAGCGACCAGCGCCTTAATGGGATTTTCCTGTCCCCTCGCAGAAAAGTATCATTTTTTGAAGATACGTCTGGTATTGTTTCGAAGTGCTTGATCTCCAGGATTTAATAATAATGTTTCTAGCGTGTTTTAGTATTCCTTGCTTTTGCAAGGATTTCCAGATATAAGAAAAACACAGAGCTTCATTTTTTCTAATAATTAATAATTTATTACTGTATTGAGCTAAGGAAAAATAATCATATGAATAACTTCATTTTCATATTAATGTATTATTTATTTTAATTTTTCAATTTGTTATTTTATAAATACATGTACATTTAAATGAGATTTAATATTACATAAAAAGTCCCCAGCTGGATCAGGAACTGACAAGATAGCCTTGCAGCCAGTTTAATATAAAACCAAATTAATATAATTGACACTTATAATATATCATGCAGAAAAACTATTTTCACTGATCTATATATTGGTTTAGAGGGTTGTAGGCTCAACCATGGTTCTGTAGTCGAAAAATTATTACGGAGGATGGAAGTCTATACTGGTTCTTACAAAGAAAGATGGCTAGGTTAACTGCCCTCTTGATACAACAATATCCAAACAGAGTTTTCGTTCGTCCCTTATTAAAGCATCTCGGCTCAATGACAAGAGATTCTAGGGTCAAAAATCTTGTCAAAACAGAAAATAAATACATTAAAAGTGATTTTAAAGACTAGAAGCATAAAAATGAATAAAAAAAATGATTCAATTTGAAATGAAAAAAAAAAAAAAAATACGCTAGTGCAAAATTTTCGACCCCGAGAAATAAAATTTATTTAGCTCAAGACTTAGATTTCAATATGTTTTGTTTAGATTATATTAATATAAAAAATACCACCCCTTGATACCCCTCAGAATGCATCTCCATCATAACAGAAACATTTCTTTTTCGGGGAAGTATGCCCCCGGACCCCCTAGCACTATCATATTTTGAGCATTTCTGGATCGCCATACGGAAAGATATTCATTTTGAATTTCTACATTATTGCTTCTTTTAAGGAATGAAACACCAAAGTTCCATACAGACAATGAAATAACAAAGGAACATACCTTAGCGAGGCGAAAATCTGTGTAACACGGAAATATCAAAGTACAGTATATAAAATGATGTAAACTTACATTTAATAAAAGAGGAAACATTCGGACCAGAAAAAATGTACGAATGCTTTAAATGTTCGGGTACGTCTTCAGTTCAGTTCGACGTCATCAATTTATAGCAAAGATTGTTGACTACGGATATATTGTGACTCCGATAGTTCACCCAGGGTATGTTTTATTCAGGTATTCAGGTAATACATATAAACGACTTGGAATGTGTAATTGGTTATTCAGTATGTTTTAAATCGGTTCAAACTGTACTGAGTGCTTATTTTAAGTTTAATATTACAATTTATCAACACTAGTTTGAATAAGACATACACTCACCATATACAAAATGTTGGTTAGTTAATTTCATCTCTCCAGACCACTTTATATAAATCCGCCATTTTGGTTAAAGAGCGTTGGTTTCCCAGATAACCATTGACCTTTCTTTTTATGGCGAAAGATTGCATATGCACAGATGAGTTGTACCAATAACTACAGGAGTTTGAGTATATCACTTATTTATTGATAGAACGTAGGAACATAGGGTAACCTTAAAAAAAGGAATGTTTTATACTCGCATTTATTCAGTTAAAAGATAAAGTATCTTCTATTACATGACTTTAAACCTAGATAAAGACATGCTCACTGCCTCAAGTGTATCTATTTTCAGTCATATTCAGTAGATGGAAATGGATTTTCCGTTTTATTTATAGAATGCTGGTATCCCAATTTACTCACGGTGTATTATTATGTAAATTTATATCAAACTGTGTGAGATACACAAGGTCAAGAAAAGTTGTTGTTTTTTAAATATCTATTTTCCAAAACAGTATAGCAATCATTTTGTTGTTGTTGTTTTCTATTGTGTTAAAAAATAATCATATGAATATGATACATGTCTTTAATACACTTATTCCTTACTCTCGATCCTCGGTACCCACGCTATTCATATTCACATATGTGAATATGAATAGCCTGGGTTTCATGGATGGAGATATCTATAAAACTATCAAATATGCCGCTATGTAAGTTTACCTTTTAGTATTGCAAATTGCATAGCAGCTCGCTTGACATTTATCATGTTTATACATATGTCCACAACATCTTCACATCTTTCTTAATTAACTTAAATGTCCTTGTTTCGGAACATAACCAAAAAAAATATTTGTTTGCTCGGTTTCAAAACCGAATTTGTCGGGCTAATTGTAAAGTCAAATTTATTCATTAATACACATAACCCTAACCCTAAATAATTTGAAATGAATTATTTCAGAGCAAATACTGGCATAAAAACTTTTGTAAACACACCCGGACTTGATGTAAACCTTATCACTGACACTTCACTCCATCAAAGAAAAAAGATCTTAGGTACTTACGATATGTTAAATGTGAATTAGAATAGGATAAAATGCGTTTGATGCAAAATAGCAGTCTTTCCTTATTGTGGTTATAGGAGTCTGTAATGATTCCATTTGAAATGAATTATTTCTGAGCAGTTGATATTGAAGTGTTAAAGATTAAGAATAACACGAACACTTCCATCTAACTCATGTCGCGAGGAAATGTTGCTATCATCGTCCCCTTCTGCCCTTCGATTACATCGTTTCTCAAAACCTTTATAAGTTCTTTCGTGTTCGGTAGAAAAATAATATGTGGAAGGCACGTTTAATTGATGTGATATTTTTAATAATTCTAGAGGTAACCCGAAGCCGTAACTAAAATCCCTTTATCGTTGGTAACTGTTCGCCATGTACTTAAGTTGAAAGCAGTCTTACCTGCTTGAAAATTATAAGAAAACACAAATCATATCATATTACGTTACTTACTGTTTCTACTTTTTCAGTGGCATTCCGCCTTTGTTGTACTTGTCGCTGCTGCTTCCGATAGCGCAACTTCGTGACTTGTTTCAGTGCATGTGCCGGAGTTGACTCTGAGGAGGGTGATTGCCGGGGTTTCCTGCCGGGGCAGCCCCTCCACGTTGGGTTAATGATTTCAGTTAATTATGATTTCCTTAAGTTATTTGATTTGATCAGAAAGCTCAAACCAATGTGTTGAAATGCCATCAATAATAGAGACAAACGTATATCCATGGAATATTAATTCATATGTATAATTTTTTGGGCTAGGTATATGTATCATACCTTCGCCATTGTTTGAACTAATAACTTTGACACACAGATTAACCATTGAGACACTTCTAAATCTTGCCTATTTCGGTTTATCCGACAATAAAAGTAAGATAAATTAATATGTCATGATTTTGATAACAAAACTTGCCCCATTCTCAGCCATTTCATTTGGTATCGATATATCAACTTTCCAATGAAAGGCATAAAATTAATATAGAATACTTGTCCTTGATTGAAATTCCTTGTTGATCCCGAGTACGACAAGCCTCGTTATGATCTCGACTGCCGCTTGCTGTGTTATCTTGGTGGGGCTCATTAAGGAGTTCGTGTGTTAGATGAAATTGCGCATAACACGTCATATCGTAGGCAGCCACTTCCAACACTCAACAGGACAATTTATAAAACTAGTCTATATATACCTTATATCAATGTTTGTATTTTTTGCCTGATTTCAAGTTAACAAAAACAATAAATCTGAAGCAACACTGCTGGTTTCGGTATTATTTAAAATGTATTCAGAGAATTTTATACCCATGATATGTCATATCAATAAGGGGAGTTAATCAGTATTCTGTACAATATAAGAGTTTCAAAATTTAACATTTATTATCTCCCTTAGGAAACTAATAGCAATAGTTTGGGGCCTCATCTTTAAGGGATCAACTTGATTTTGCAAATAAAAATGTATTGTATAGTAAAATAAGGTGACCATTTGTGCCAAATGAAATTGAATTCGGACAATTTGAATCAGAGAAAATGAATTTTGAATTTTTCTATATATGGTATAAAAGGAAATTGGCCAACCCCATTTGTGTCAAAAGTCAAATTCTGGCCATTGGTTTCAGAGAAGATGATTTTTAAATTTTTAAAATAAATGGTATTGATTGCCATGGTAACCAGAGTTCTGCATGGATGAAGTTTATTTTAGCAA
This sequence comes from Solen grandis, assembly GCA_021229015.1. Classification (NCBI taxonomy): domain Eukaryota; kingdom Metazoa; phylum Mollusca; class Bivalvia; order Adapedonta; family Solenidae; genus Solen; species Solen grandis. The sequence goes on along the minus strand of CM037789.1, from coordinate 45,784,079 downwards.
TTTTTGTGAGGGTTCACCCAAAGATTATGCCAAGTTTAATAATTTCTACCAAGTAGTTTCAGAGGAGATGTCTTTTAAAGCAAATTGTTGACGAAGGACGATGAACGACGGACGGATGGTAATCCCAATAACTCACCTTGAGCACGTTGTACACTGGTGAGCAAAAAATTGAAAGGGTGTGTTAATCGACAATAACTACAGTAGCACAAGTTTGTGTATTGGAAGTTCATGTAAAAAAGATATGTATAACAGTGAGATTGCACGTACAGAGTCACATAATTTTTTGTATATACCTCTTCGGATCACTTTTATTAAATATTTAAACTTTTATTTCTTAAAATTAAGTGGCAAGTTAGTTGGGGAGGAAATGTTTTATTAAACAAGTCATTCTGCAGGTGTACATGTTTTTTTATGTATAGTAAAAAATGATGGATTTTATTTTCGGAGAAATTAATATATATATCTAAATTGTGGGATTTGTTTTTTGTGAAAAATATAATTTTCTGTTCATCATTTTACTTAACAATAAATTTAAATTAAGCATGTAATAGAAAAATCTAGATATATGTCAAGAGGACACAGATGCCCCCACCCGTCGCATTTTCCAAAACAAAGGCCAACACCCAGGTGCGCAAGTCTTGTCCTGAGTATAATATCAATGAAGTTTAAAGTCTGTAGCACATATACCTTCAGAGTTACCTGTGTCACAGTTTTGTGATAGACGGACGGACCAAGGCAAATCTATATACCTAACTTCTTTTTTTTCTTTTTGGGGGGGGGGGGGGGGGGGGGGGGGGGATAAAAAACCCAGGTACACAAGTTCATTTCATGAAAAATATATTCATGAAGTTTCACGTCTGTAGTACAAATACTTTCAAAGTTACATGCGTCACAAGCATTAAATTCCATATTTTTCAAAAACAAAGGCCTATAACTCTGTCAACTTTAACGAAGGTTCAATAAAAATACCCAAGTGCACAAGTTCATGTCCTGAGTAATATAGCCATGAAGTTTCAAGTCTGTGGTACAAATGCTTTCAGAAGTACGTGCGTCACAAGCATAAAATTCCATTTTTTTTTTCAAAAACAAAGGCCCATAACTCTGTCAATTCAACGGCGTTTCGATGAAAATACCCATGTGCGCAGGTTCATGTCCTGAATAATATATCCATGAAGTATCAAGGCTGCAGTACAATTACTTTCGGAGTTATGCGTGTAACAAAGTTTCGATTGTTTTTTGTTTTTTTTACCGAGCTTTAAAATTAGGGGGTTAGGTTATAAATGTACTGTTGTATGGCTAACCTAAATAAAATAAAGAATTTTATGTTTGATACAGTACATGTATGATTGTTGCACAGCTTGTTCTAATAAAAATGTAAAAAAAATGTACTTTACTGGTAATTATAGTTTTGCCATTTTAAAATTGGAAACAAAATACAAGACTGTGATATAAAGATTTTTTACTATAAATGATGAAACATACATTTTATCAAATTTTCTCTTATTTTTGTTAAAATGGTTTTCACTTGATATATATCTTAGGTTTATCATAAATCAATTAATGAGAAAAATATGTGAAATGTAAATATATAATAGCAGTTTTATACGTATGACCCAACAAACTTTGAATAACATTTCAATACAGGGTGGGTTCGAATCCCGGTAGAGACTTCGGATTTTTCATGTGAGGAAGCCTTCCAGCTGGCTTGCGGTAGGTCGGTGGTTCTACCCGGGTACCTCTGTGTACTCGGGGTCTTCCTCCACCTGTTATTAGCTGGACGTCACTATATGATTGAAATACTATCGCAGCGACTGTAAACCCCAATACAACAACAACAACATATTTTAGTTATATCGTTTTTGTCTAAGGTTAACTATTGTAATATGTATAGATATTCCACACAATTACCAAATCATTCGATGTTTGCATGGCTCTGCATTGAAAAATAAACACAGTGTACTACTCGACACCTTTACACTTACTTTGTGCAAAATTTAGACGAAAATTATCTGTTAAAATCGAGTCTCCAAACTTAGGTTTTTTATGTTTTTCAATTAATGACCGTATTCATGTTTTACTTAAGAAAAGTCAATATAACGTTTTGAAATCAATATAGGAAATCAGTTGTAAATCTACCGTTTATTTTAATAGGTAACTAGATTTCACAAAAATGTTGACGCTAGACGTAACAAGAGCACCACAAAATGTGGCAATATACGCCCGAAGGTATTGTAATGTGAAGAGGCCTTGTATGTTATATGGTACAATACTGATGTCAGTTACCTCACAGGAAGCCTAATCAATCAAAGCCTTGGTAAAGAATTGGGAAATATATCACAATGAACATGGAACTTCATAAATCATTATAATGGTAAAATCACTGTAAATTAAATGATATACCTGTATCCAAACATACACATTCACATCACTTTCTGGTAATACGATTAAAAAAAATGAAAATGCAAAAGGTTGACAAAAAAAATATTTCCGTTTGACGGCAACGCTTTTTGCGGATACTATCAAGATCCGAATTCTTTTTTATCATATTCATATAATGCTGACATGAGAAAAACATTTTTTGTTTGACTCCGACATTGTTTGCTGATATATCGACATTTACTTTTGATAGCTTCAGATCATAGAGCGCAAAATCAAGCCTTCATGCACATCTACATATAAAGGCAAGGTTCTGCTTATAACACTGCATATAGGAAAAATAAGAAAATGCCATAACTCTTGAAATTTGTGCTTGAGCGTAAAATCCAGTCTTCATGCACAGCTACATATAAAGGCAGGTATTGCTGGTAAGTTTGAACCAAATCCCTCCAGTAGTGCAGGAGGAGTTGCGTTCACAAGGTTCTGCTTATAAAACTGCATATTGGAAAAATTGAAAAGGGGCCATAACTCTTGAAAGTTGCATGTGAGAGAGAAATCCAGCCTTCATGCACATCTACATATAAGGGCAAGTATTGCTGGTAAGTTCGAACCAATTCCCACCAGTAGTGTAGGAGAAGTTGTGTTCACAAGGTAACGGACAGACGAACAGGCGGACGACTGAGGGTATAACATAGTACGACCATTCGGGCGTATAAAAATGGAACTTGGCCGTTATCATTACCCCAACACAGAGATGCCAATCGTGTTACTCCGCCAGTCTACGGAATCCTCCGCTTCAGAAAGTGATCGTTGATGACGTCAAATTTATTTACGATCTATCACTATGGTTAATTATCACAGTTAAATAATACCACATATACTTTCTACATTTCTAGACACACTCTGGTTGGGCTCGAAAAATAACAAACAAGAGTAAATTTGTCCATCAAATTTATTTTATAAAATTAAAATACAACATTAAATGTTTGACGTATGGTGTTATTAACAATGCATTGTTTGCCTTATATTACTCAATAACTATGATGAAGCGGCTACACATACTCACACAAGCAGAACTGATTACACAACTACAACATGACTTACATTAATATATGAATGAAAGTAATGCATAAAATGCCAATTTCATAACTGAATATATAATCACAAATAGGTTCTCAAGAAGTCGTTGCGTGTGTACGTATACTCTATATTATATGATTGTTTTCTTAGATTCAAATCATTTCCAACTGCAAGAGCTCAATTTTCCACTTTTTACCAATTTTTCACATATGGTACATTCAATTATGCGTGAAACACAGCCATACTTATAGCTTCATGGGTAAATATTCGCAGGTCAACATCATTCAAATAAATATCTAGATACTGGTTTTTTATCATAAGAAACAGCACCAATGTTTGACCTTGACATCTAAGTCACTTGACAAACATTATCTTTGCACATTTTCTAACTGCAATTGCAGTTTGTTTCAAGTCTACATCAAAATTCAACAAGAGCTTAAAACTTGCACACTTTGACTACTCAGTGTGACCTTGACCTTAAAGTCACATAACTGATATTTTCCTCTGTAATTCCTCATTGTGAACGACATGAGCATAGGTTCATTGAACCATGACCAATCCTAGATATATTCAGGGGACACAATAGAAAACTAAATCAAGATTTGTTTTCAAAATATCCATAGATAATTTAATAATTACAATGAAATTCATATTGCTAAACAATTCAGTATTCATTTTGAAGTGAAGGGATAATGTCTAAGTTGGATCACCAGGGCCATTCTCTATTATTCCCTACATGCTACAGGAATATTTTGACTATTTGATTTTACCGTTGACAGTGTTTCAGTCATATAGCAACGTCCAGCTAATTACAGGTGAAGGAAGACCCCGAATGCATAGAGGCATCTGGGTAGAACCACCGACCTACAGCAAGCTAGCTATAAGGCGGTATGTTTTGAAAATAAGCAAACACAGCTAAATATAATTCTAAATTATGCCTCCCTTTGTCAATAGATTTAAAATATAGGTCTGAACGTCTGTACATGTATTCTAGGTCTCTGAATAAGAAGACATGCCCAGTGAAAACCAAATCAGCTACTAATTATGATGATTACCAATAAAATTATATATCAATTGATTGATAAACTACTAGTTTCTGGTAGATAACTGAACTGATGAAAATAAAAAAGTACATTCTAATTTGACAGCTTGCACTTTATGAAAAAGAGTGAATGAAAGAAACTAAATCAATAAAAAACCAGAATAAAACAATCAAATTACTGATACGTAAAACATGATGAAACACGGAAGGAAAAGTGACATTGGCAGACTGATCAATAACAGAATACCAGAAAGTTAATTATAATTTCATACGATATTATGCTTTCAAAGAGATTCTGCATTCTTTATTATGTAGAAACAAGGAATAATTAGTCATACAGCCAATACATCTATTCTTAAAGAAGAAAAGAAAAACTCTTCACATCTACAGGTGTAGCTAAAAATTCAACCCTAAAATACCATAAAAGGTTGAAAGATATTAGACATCATATATTCATGACCGTGACAATTTAATTTAATGACCTTGATGTTTTACATACTGACCTTAGTTATTGTTGTTGTATTGGGGTTTAAAATCATTGCGATAGTACTTCAATTATAAAGCGACGTCCAGCTAATTACAGGTGGAGGAAGACCCCGAGTACACAGAGGTACCCGGGTAGAACCAACATACTGACCTTAGATTGATGTGACTCATCAACAAGCAAGGGATACATACTTGTGGACCAGCCAGACGTTACAAATCTGCCTTTCATGAAACATATAAAAACTGAGATTTTCCATAACCTAAATTTAAAGACTCAGAATTCCCATGCTTTATTGTTAGCAAATGAGACGTTGGTCTCATAATTTCTCACTGAACATTGACAAGTTCCCATTTATTGCTAGCAAATGAGACGTTGGTCTCATAATCTCTCACTGAACATTGACAAGTTCCCATTTATTGCTAGCAAATGAGACGTTGATCTCATAATCTCTCACTGAACATCGACAAGTTCGCATTTATTGTTAGCAAATGAGACGTTGATCTCATAATCTCTCACTGAACATCGACAAGTTCGCATTTATTGTTAGCAAATGAGACGTTGATCTCATGACTTTTATCCATGTGTTATCACATATCTCACACAGAGGATCCCCCTTTACTGAAACTGTTAAAGATCTAAAACTGCCCAAAAGAAAGATCTGATACAATACCCCAAGAAGTATAACTCTGACATTATACAGTGCTCCAAGAAAGGGAACTCTGACAATACAATACCTCAAGACAGAGAGCTTTGATAATACTGAAGCCTGGTACGTATCTAAGTAAAACTTCATAAATACCTATACCTAGTTCCAGTAACTGATCAAGGGAACAATCTCATGACTTATTTCTTGTGTAGTGCCATTAATCCATATAATATCTGATGCCAACCCATCTACTTTATGTTTTATTTATTAAAATGGTATTTTGTGTTTCAACACCTTGAGCCAGTGCTGGAGGCAAAGCATCAGCATTCATCCATCTGAACTTGAGACAGAGAGACAGACAGACAACTGGAAAAACAGGGCTTCAATAAACTGAGGGTTGACCTCTCCTTCTATTCCTATACGCACTAAGAAGAGTTATGTGGTCTTTCAACAAGAACATGCAGCATGATATTTTGATCTGAAAAATTTTGATAAAGTAAAAGCCTAGAAAGATGATAAAATCTTAGCGAAACCCTCAATTTTTCATTACAGACAGTTCAAACAGTAATGTGACAACATTTTTACATATAAATAATATCATAAATGAAAGTTTTAATACTAAAAATGATAAACACATACTAATAAATTATAGCAAACTATCAAAGTCTCTCTATTTAAATAAAAAAAAGAATATAAAAGACATTTTAAGTAATCCATCCATCATTAAATTATGATCATGGTCCTTCAAATGCTTAAAAAGGACTTCAGAGCAGATGCAAGCATCCATTAACATGGAGCTATAGGCTCTTTTGTCTATATAGGCTTGTATTTACTATAAAAACCCGTGATCACTTGACGGACCATGATCACAATTAAATAATGGATGGAATTTCTTAATAACAAAAACAAAATTATATAGTCCAGATACCCAAACTAGGTTTATAATTACCAACATAAAAAACAGTCCTGTCCTATCCTTAAGCTTTTAACAAAAATATGGAAATGCAAAAATTCTGAAAATTCAAATGTTAGAATATTCTAATCAGTCACATCAAGACATAAATATGATCACTTGAAGACAATCATTAACACTTAAAGTACTATTATTTTTAACACCTTTTACCAGTACTCCAAGGAATATTTGACCTCATTAAAAATCAACTATACCTTTTTAACCGCAGCAAAGTATTGTTGTGTTATGCATGTTCGTTTTTGAGTAAATAAGAAAACAACATAAAATTATTGTAACCTTTCAGCTGGTCTAAGAGAAAGAAGTGATTATTACAGATAGTATCTTTAACCACAAGCATCACGGAGGTGCAGAATTCTCATTCAATGCGAGGTTTCAAAATTTGAATGTCTGTCCTACTTTATGTAAACATAACTAGACTGCAAAAAAAGTAGCACAGAACCTTTACACCAAAGTAAACTTTATGGCATCTTGTTACCAAGGTGTTGAACCTGATCAGCCTGAAAGAAAGTATCAGGATGGTTTATGCTGATAGCAATCAAACTGAACGAGAACTACCATGAACCAAAGGTGAATAATACCCCTGCATAACACTTTGACACAGAGTAAGAAGAGAATCCCGAGAAAACCAATGTGTTGCGAAATTAATTGTGTACCATTTTTTGCTCAATTTCAGATACATCATTTATAACATAATATCCCACTCTTGTCTGTCATAACAGGCTAATCAATCCCATAGAGTGGTTATCAAGCACTGTCACCATCGAGAGGGATTAGTAGAAGTTGTATGAACTTGTTTCCCAGTCAAAGTATAATTAATAAGTTTAAACTAGGCACTGTTGTTTTTCTCTTCTCCGTTCAACTTAGGTCAATGCTATGTTTGGCTGTCACTGTATCTGACAGAGTAACTAGTTCTATTCAACCATCAGAGCCACTGGGAATATTTCTCACTAGGATTCTGAAAAATGAAGTCCTAGACAAAGATCAGCCTAAAAGTTGCAGTCTTCCTATAAATCTATTTAAGGCTAGTCATGTAAACTGGAGTCCTTCTTTTCTTCAAAAAATGGAGTGCTTGGCCTCCAAATTAGGAGTTACATGAAGTGAGAACCCTGTTAAGTAATACTTCTTTCTATGTATGGTATAAGACACCAAAGTAAACAATCAGGGAGTAAAACTTAGGAGTGACAAAGGGCTTCAGACACACAATAAATATTGCACTTGTCAAATAAAATAAGAAAAAGATAAAACTAAATTAACAACATAAAAACAAGTGCATTAAACAAAACACAGTAGAAATGCTATAACAACAAAAATAAAAGCTTAATACATAGAATGAGAAAATGAACAACAGATGAGTCATTGCTAATGATCTGAATTTTAATTGAAAAAATGAAATCAGTTACTGCTTCTACTGCATTGTATCTATTTCATTTACTGGGTGAAATACAAATGTTCAATATGGATATCTACAATTATGACACAATGATATACCACAACACCTCCGTTTAACCCTTTCCCTCATATAGACTCATTTTGACGCACTCAATAGGCACCACAAAAAGCCTGATCTGCAGAAAGCCAAACTCAAACCTTACCAAATTTAATTGTAAAATCCTCATTACCAGACCACTGAGGAGCAGCGAACAGCATAAAACCTGATCAGCCTGCGAATTACTCGCAGGCTGATCTGGTTTTATGCTGTTCGCATAGGTCTTTTCATGGTATCCTCCATGAGGGAAAGGGTTAAAAGAGTAGGGAGAGGTGTTTGTTTTCCACCTTAGTTTATTACGGGAAAATTGCAAAACCATGGGAGCCTCTACATTGGATAAAATGGAAATCAATAACAAAGAAAATCAAATTTTGAAGGGGGTATAAACATATGCCAATCAATGTTCTACCTAAATGCAAGTTAAATACATTTTTGATTCAAGTAATGTTGGTCAGTAAACTGAATTGTCAATTCGCTCAATGGCCATGAGATGAAACTGACACCTAAGAATATTTGTATCACTTTCCACTCTCATGGTCATTTGTATTTGATGAAGGATGCAAATAAACTGATGGGCCCTTATTATAAGAAACTGCTCTCAACTTGCATGAAAATGAGTGAATATGAACAGGTCTTTTCCCGTGTGAAGTGAAGATTTCCTATGAAAACAGGTTTGTTCAATGACATAATACAATTTTATAATGAATCTGTTCAAATTTCATATAAAAGAAAAGATCATATTCAATACTTACCTTTTCTATGCCATTTAATCAATTAATCTATATGAAAAAGAAATCAACTTACACTCCAAAAAAATAGAGTTAATAAGTTTTGCTTGTGGTCTATATAGAATGCACATCATGATGTTATGATATAAATACAATATTTTACTGTCTTGAGAGATCCCTCAATAATGCCTTTCTTGAATTACAGGCACACTCATACATGTAATGACAGCAGAATCACCATTTTTAGCATAGATAACTTTATCACTAAAGCAAATTCATGTAATACAAGACATAACATACTATATAACTTGTGTTAATTTCTACAACTTTTTTTCTGGGTGATGCAAATATAAAGCAAACTAGAACTATCACTGAATGTGATTCATACACCCACATACCACTTTAACACAGAAGAAGGGATACAATTCTTATAAAATCCTTGACAGAGTTATCTGCACTTGTCAGCTGATTGGTCTTATCATGATAAATCATTATTCCAAGTGTGGAGGCATTATCAACAACAGTTAGCATAATTTTTGTATAATGTAAGCGTAGGATGGAACAAGACTGACGTTTGCCGGACATGACATAAACGTGACAGTATGATGGGACGTGACGTAAACGTGACAGTATGATGGGATGTGACCTGACCAGACCTGACACCTAGTTTTCCTAGGAAGCTCACACCTTCACATGTAAAGTGGGGGTATACTTATTATTTAACTGCAGATAATTTCTCTATGGATATTAATATAGTGTAGCTACATCTAGGGGTGTTCCTTCATCATATAAATGCCAATAAATCACCGTCAATGGAAACCAAAACTTCACTTTGCTATTTTTTCATATGATTGAATTTACATTGTCATGGAAGTATACTGCAGTCCAATATAATACAATATCTAGACTTGAACCCTAAATATAGAATCATAATGAAGCAGTACTGCTGATAAAATTTCAAAAATGTCAATTCTATATTGTATTTTAACAGTCCTAAAATTTTGGCTCCAGAGCTGCTTTTTTCCCCATTAATAAATTTTATACAATTTTATAACTGTGACATTTTACCCACAATAGTTGTCCCACTTGGCTGACACACAATACAATATACTGGTCATAACAATTCAGAAAAGTGTACTTGCATATTAAATCTATATGAACAGTTGTAACACAAGGGTGCAGAATAGATCCAAGACTACACACTCCAATACAATATGCTCTTATATAACACGGTACCTTGGATTGAACTGTGAAAATATTGTTATAATAGAACCTAACCAGGCTTACTTACTTTTCCTATACATGAAAAGTTTATAATGATGATATACAAAAAACATCTTTCAAATACCACCATAATATACTGGGACTATGCTATGAATGAAATAATACTTAAATATGTGTTGAACAATCTAGATTGTTTCACAAGCACAGTTAAATTGTGATAAAGGGGAGCAGTTATGGGAACATCTTGCCTAATATACATGATGCCTAAACAGGCATATCTGTCCCTGAACTGTTTGTCAAAGGTTGTTGAATAAAACTATGGATCCGTAAGTTGCGGGTTCAAACCCCATTGGGGAGTAAAAAAAACTCTCATGACCCTTCCATGTACAAAGTATTGGTCTAACCCAGGTACTATTGAGAGGGATTAATGTAAGAGCTTATTTCCAAACTGATATGAAAAAAAATATGTTAAAATGAAATCTCGCAGTTTACCAAGTGTTTCATTCCCCAACCAGTCCTCAAGTTATCACAATTTTACTGTATAAAGGATTTACACTATTCCCTCTGAGCAATGATTAAGTGAGGTAATTTGCTGTCTGCACGAGGCTACAGATTAGTTATTTCACTGACAGTAATTAAACTAGAAATACATCTGAGATACTAGAAGACTTCTTTCAAGTTTTTTTTTTTAAAAAAAGTGTCCATATTTCCGTATGAAATTTTACCCTCTATACTTAAGGTAAAGTGTCTGTAATGGTTTTTCTATTGTTTCATTGGTTATCTTGGTAGGGGTTAAGTGGTCTAAGACATAGCGGAACCATTACCTTAATTATTAATCTACCTTAATTATGCCTATTTTCACCTTTGGTATGCCATAAAAAGCTGGATCAAACTGGATGAAATTCTCCCATGAACAGATTCTACAGTGTTTCCTCCTTATTTCAAAGATACTTGAGAAAGAAGTGAACATTGTAAAACATAGTTAAGACTGAGAGTTACTCAGACGTTAATCTGGTTTCAAACTACTAGAGAAAGAGTTTCCTCAATAGTTCTTGTGTAGTTTGTATAGTAAAAGGTTAACTATTTCTCAAGTCTACACTGATTTTTTCCAATATCGTCAGATACCAGAAAATAGTTTCTATCAGATTGAAATTAAATATTCATTTTTCATTTTCTGATATTTTTTTATGCCAAAAGATTTTAAGTGATATTAATGAAACTAAAACTGATCAGTCAATGATTAACTTTTAGGCACCAAAATTTATCAGATTGAAATAAATTTCATTTTTTTTC
>CM037789.1:45756543-45772644 GCA_021229015.1 Solen grandis | reverse complement strand
TTCTCTTTCACATTGTTTAAAGGGAAGCTTGGGGAAAACCCTGAAAAAATTTTAGAAACCCCCTTTTTTTATAAAATTTTTGCAAAATTGTTGTTTTATTAGTAATGGGAAACCCTTTTGTACGAAAAGTTAAAGGGTCACAATTTATAAGTTAATTCTCACAAACAGGTTTTTCCAATTTGCTATGAAACACTTAATATTATTTAATTGTATAAAATTACAATGTTGCTTTACTTAAATTTTCATACACTTTTTTGTAAATCATTTCCAACCCATTTTTTTAGGAAGATTTATTTCAATTTTTTTTTAAGCACTGTTCAAATTATCACAGTAAATTTTCCCACTAAGATAAGTTCTGAAATTCATAACTCCCTTTTCGTTATAAGTCAAACATCAACATTTTTAATTAGCTGTATAATTTTAAGGGGCAATGAAGGGGGGAATATATTTTTTACAAGCAATTCTTTTTTTTAAAAAATAGTTTTCCCCTAAGGACCATGCAATTTTTCAAAAGGGCAATATTGATACATGTTTTTGTTAATGTTTTTTTTTAAAAAAATTTTTTGTCTGCTTTTAAATTTTACAGTAAGGGGGGGGAAAAAGAAATATTAAATATTTGACAACATAATTCCTTTATCGAGGGCTATTCTATAGTTATTTATATTAATGGAAAAAAAAACCCCCCCTTTTGTTCTGAATGGCATGCAACTGTTATTTTTCCAAAAATTTCAGATACTCAATCACTTTTTTTTAAAAACGACGCCTGCAGATATGAAACAAATTTTAAGATAGGGTAGGGAAAACTTATGGGGGACACAACAATATTCCCCCGGGGTCACCTTGTCTGCGTGGTAAATGTGCCAGCCAGGTCAATCAATTCCAATAGCGGGGCACAAATAAAAGGAACAGTGAAGACTTTTCCCTTTCCTTTTAAAAATTTTTTCCATTACAGTCAGTGAAACTACATGGGTGACTATCTCTTAGCCCCCCAAACGGGGGTTAGAATCTGTGCATTCCGTTTTTTCTTTGAGGAATCCTTAAAACTGACTTGTGATAGGTGTACCAGGCTCATCGGGGCACTGAGGTCTGCCTCAACCTCAATGATTAAAGGGAATGCTGTGTGTTTGGGCAAATAATCATTCTAAATACAAGGGACTTGAAAACTGTCGTTAATCACTGTATCAAAACATAAAAATATTTTATTTTAATGCAGTATTACAAGGGCAAGAAAAGAAAATGAAAATACTCAGATAGATTGGGTCCCCAAAAAAAAATCGCAAAACTTTTTAGCTCACCTGAGCACAAAGGCTCAAGGTGAAACTTTTTTGATCGCCCTTCGTCCGGGTCCCCTCGGCATCGTCCGTTGTCAACAAATTTGCTTTTAAAAGACATCTCCTCGAAACTGCTGGACAGAATTTAATGAAACTTGGCAGGAAAGTTCCTTGGGGGAGGCCCCTACAAAAGGGTTTCTAAAATTAAGTTGATCCATAAGAACTCTGGGGCCATGGGTACAAAAAAAAAATTTAAATTTTAAAACTTTAAAAATCATCTCCTTCAAACTACTGGGCCCGATTTCAAAATAAAATTTGGGTACAGATGTTTTTTCCTTTTTTTTTTTGGGGCAAACCCCTACCAAATTCTAAAATTATTCTGATCCGTAAAAAAACATGGCCGCCAGGGGCGGGGCTTATTTGCCTTATATGTATATAGAGAAACCTTTAAACGTCATCTCTAAAACCACTGGACAGATGTTCCTTGGGTCAACCTATTTATCTCAGGTGAGCGATTTAGGGCCATCATGGGCCTCTTGTTTACTACTTATGGAGTGGGGCAAAATTTATTTACAGTTATTTTCTGATAGGTTTTGTCTTGGGTCTTCATAGGTAGTTACCAAAATAGTCCAGTTCACCCCGTATTTCTTACTACATATGGAGCGGGGCAAAATTTATTTTAAAAGGGTATAATTCTGATAGGTTTTGTTTTGTGTCTTCATAGCTAGTTACCGAAATAGTCCCGTTCACCCCCTATTTCTTACTACTTATGGAGAGGGGCAAAATTTATTTACAGTTATTTTCTGATAGGTTTTGTTTTGGGTCTTCATAGGTAGTTACTGAAAATAGTCCAGTTCACCCGCTATTTCTTACTTCTTATGGAGTGGGGCAAAATTTATTTTAACAAGTTGATATTCTGATAGGTTTTGTTTTGGGTCTTCATATGTAGTTACTGAAATAGTCCAGTTCACCCCCTATTTCTTACTACTTATGGAGCGGGGCAAAATTTATTTTAAAAGGGTATAATTCTGATAGGTTTTGGTTTGGGTCTTCATAGGTAGTTACTGAAATAGTCCAGTTCACCCCCTATTTCTTACTACTTATGGAGGGGGCAAAATTTATTTTACAGTTATTTTCTAATAGGTTTTGGTTTGGGTCTTCATACGTAATTACTGAAATAGTCCAGTTCACCCGCTATTTCTTACTTCTTATGGAGTGGGGCAAAATTTATTTTAAAAAGGTGATATTCTGATAGGTTTTGTTTTGGGTCTTCATACGTAATTACTGAAATAGTCCAGTTCACCCCTATTTCTTACTACTTATGGAGTGGGGCAAAATTTATTTAACAGTTATTTTCTGATAGGTTTTGTTTTGGGTCTTCAAATGTAGTTACTGAAATAGTCCAGTTCACCCCCTATTTCTTACTACTTATGGAGTGGGGCAAACTTTATTTAAATACAGTTATATTTTGATAGATTTTGTTTTGGGTCTTTATATGTAGTTACTGAAATAGTCCAGTTCACCCACTATTTCTTACTAATTATGAAGTGGAGGAAAATTTCATGTATGCCATGTGAGTTCTTGTTTTTTTTATTCTGTTTCATTTAATTTTGTCATGTTTTCTTTCCAGCTATCTCATAGACCTGTCAATGTCTCAAAAAGTGGCACACAATGTTCAGAAATAAAAGTTCAAGAGTTCTCTGTGTTTAGGGTTCACAGATATCAATTTCGATTGATAACGTACCCTAGTTTCTGAGCAATTGTGTGTGTGTCCAAATGGGCCATGTGACGCGTCTGGTGTGGTGTGCTTCAGCCTCCACTGCTGCAGTGTGGTCATATCACGTTGTATGTGACGTCATTTTAAGCTAACGCATAAAGCATATTTTGCACGATTCGAAAAGAAAACTGCTTTAAGTATTTTCTTTTTTCAGTTTTAATGCGATATAGCGCATGCGAAGCGGAAAATTGTGCACTACATAAGAGTCCTAATGATTCTTTTGTCAGATGTTTATTATTTCCAACATTCGGGAAAACATGTTACTTGTTCGCCAACAATTTCACGAACTCGGAAGGTTTTCCCGAATGTTAGGAAAAACTGTACATCTGACAAAAGAATCACTGGAACCTATGTGTAGGGCACAATTTTCTGCTTCACATGAGCTATAAGCATTTAAAATTGATAAAGAAATAAAATACTTACTTTAGTTTTTCCTTCTAAATCGGTGAAAAATATGCTTTACGCATTAGCTTAGAATGACGTCATATACCACGTGGTATGGCCACACTGCGCTGGCAAGCCAGTTTCTGGTGAAAAGGGAGCATTAGTGTCCCCTGCCAGTATATAGCCTCTCCATGGTCAAGCCCTGCTCAGTGCCTCCTCGTGGCGACACACGTCAACTGAGGACCTTTGTGTCCTCAGGCTAAACTGTAAGGGACGATCTACAAGAACTATATATGGTTGCTGAAATTGTCTAACTCATCCACTTTTTCTTACAAAGCAGGGCAAAATTTCTTCGAATGAAATTATATTCTGATAGGTTTTGGATCTTCATATGTAGTTTATGAAATAGTCCAGCACTCCCTATTTCTTACTACTTATGAAGTGGGGGCAAAATTTTTCAAGTGAAGTTATTTTCTCATATGTTTTGATCTTCATACTGAAATAGTCCAGTTCACCCCCTATTTCTTACTACTTATGGAGTGGGGCAAAATTTATTTTAAAAAGGTGATATTCTGATAGGTTTTGTTTTGGGTCTTCATAGTAGTTACCGAAATAGTCCAGTTCCCCTATTTCTTACTACTTATGGAGTGGGGCAAAATTTATTTAGAGTTATTTTCTGATAGGTTTTGTTTTGGGTCTTTATATGTAGTTACTGACATAGTCCAGTTCACCCCCTATTTCTTACTACTAATTGAGTGAGTCTAAATTTATTTAAATACAGTTATATTTTGATTGGTTTTGTTTTGGGTCTTCATATGTAGTTACTGAAATAGTCACGTTCACCCCCTATTTCTTACTACTAATTGAGTGAGTCTAAATTGATTTAAATACAGTTATATTTTGATTGGTTTTGTTTTGGGTCTTCATAGGTAGTTACCGAAATAGTCACGTTCACCCCCTATTTCTTACTACTAATTGAGTGAGTCTAAATTGATTTAAATACAGTTATATTTTGATTGGTTTTGTTTTGGGTCTTCATATGTAGTTACTGAAATAGTCCAGTTCACCCCCTTTTTAGTTCACCTGAGCACAACGTGCTCAAGGTGAGCTTTTCTTATCGCCTTTTGTCCGGCGTCCGGCGTCGGTGCGTCGGTGCGTCCGGCGTCAACAATTGTTTCAAACAACATCTCCTCCTAAACGGCTTGGCCAATTTGAAAAATATTTTGCAGGAATGTTCCTTGGATGAAGCTCTACTAAAGTTGTATAAATGGTTCTGGTCCATTGCATAATTAGGTCACAGGAGCTAAAAATAGATTTTAAAAATGAAAACTTAAAAAATCATCTTCTCTGAAACCACAAGGCCTAGCCTTTTGATTTTTGGTATGTAGCATGATCTAATGACTCTCTACCAAGATTGTACAAATTATGACCCTGGGGTCAAAATTGGCCCCGCCCCAGGGGTCACTTGATTTCACATAGGCTAATATAGGAAAAACTTGAAAAATCTTCTTCTCAGAAACCACAAGGCATAGAGTTAAGATATTTGGTGTGTAGCATTGTCTAGTTGATTTCTACCAAGATTGTACAAATTATGACCCTGGGGTCAAAATTGGCCCCGCCCCAGGGGTCACTTGATTTCACATAGGCTAATATAGGAAAAACTTAAAAAATCTTCTTCTCAGAAACCACAGGGCATAGAGTTAAGATATTTGGTGTGTAGCATTGTCTAGTTGATCTCTACCAAGATTGTACAAATTATGACCCTGGGGTCAAAATTGGCCCCGCCCCAGGGGTCACTTGATTTCACATAGGCTAATATAGGAAAAACTTGAAAAAAATCTTCTTCTCAGAAACCACAAGGCCTAGCCTTTTGATTTTTGGTATGTAGCATGATCTTATGACTCTCTACCAAGATTGTTCAAATCATGACCCTGGGGTCAAAATTGGCCCCGCCCCAGGGGTCACTTGATTTAACATAGGCTAATATAGGAAAAACTTGAAAAATCTTCTTCTCAGAAACCACAAGGCCTGGGGTTTAGATATTTGGTGTGCAGCATTGTCTAGTAGATCACAACCAAGTTTGTTCAAATCATGGCCCTGGGATCAAATTTGGCCCCACCAAGGGGTCACCTGATTTTACATAGGCTAATATAGAAAAAACTTGAAAAATCTTCTTCTCTGAAACCACAAGGCCTAGCCTTTTGATTTTTAATATGTAGCATGATCTTATGACTCTCTACCAAGATTGTTCAAATTATGACCCTGGGGTCAAAATTGGCCCCGCTCCAGGGATCACTTGATTTTACATAGACTTATATTGGAAAAAAAAACTAGAAAAATCTTCAAGGTCTGGAGTTTATATATTTAGTATGTAACATGGGCTAATAGACCTCTACCAAGTAGAGTGTGGTAGTGTGTAGCATTGTCTAGTCGATTCTTACCAACTTTGTTCAAATCATGACCCTGGGGTCAAAATTGGCTCTGCCCCAGGGGTCACTTGATTTTACATAGCCTAATGATACCAGGTGAGCGATCCAGGGCCATCATGGCCCTCTTGTTTTTACTACTTATGGAGTGGGGCAAAATTTGTTTACAGTTATTTTCTGATAGGTTTTGTTTTGGGTCTTCATATGTAGTTACTGAAGAAGTCTAATTTACCCCCTATTTTTTACTACTTATGGAGAGGGGCAAAATTTATTTACAGTTATTTTCTGATAGGTTTTGTTTTGGGTCTTCATAGGTAGTTACTGAAATAGTCCTCATGGCCCTCTTGTTTTTACTACTTATGGAGTGGGGCAAAATTTGTTTACAGTTATTTTCTGATAGGTTTTGTTTTGGGTCTTTATATGTAGTTACTGAAATAGTCCAGTTCACCCCCTATTTCTTACTACTTATGGAGTTTTCAAACTATGGTAGCTATTGTGATCGCCTTTTGTCCGCGTCTGTCGTCGTGCGTGCGTGCGTCCGTCCGCGTCAACAATTTCTTTAAACAACATCTCCTCATAAACCGCTAAAGGGATTTTGACCAAACTTCACAGGAATCATCCTTATGATGCCCTCTATCAAAGTTGTACAAATTATTCAGATTGGTTGAAAAAGTAGGTCACAGGAGCTAAAAATAGATTTTAAAAATGCAAACTTTGAAAATCTTCTTCTGCAAAACTGCAAGGCCTAGAGCTTAGATATTTGGTATGTAGCATCATCTTATGGGCCATTACCAAGATTGTACAAATCATAGCCCTACGGTGATAAATGCCCCCGCACCAGGGGTCACTTGTTTTACATAGAGTTATATAGGAAAAACTTTAAAAATCTTCTTCTATGAATCTATTAGGCCTAGAGCTTAGATATTTGGTATGTAGCATCATCTAATGGTTCATTACCAAGATTGTTCAAATCATAGCCCTACGGTGACAATGCCCCACATCAGGGGTCACTTGTTTTACATAGAATTATATAGGAAAACTTTAAAAATCTTCTTCTATGAATCCATTAGGCCTAGAGCTTAGATATTTGGTATGTAGCATCATCTTATGGTTCATTACCAAGATTGTCAAATCATACCCTAGGTAATAAATGCCCCCGCACCATGGGTCACTTGTTTTACATAGAGTTATATAGGAAAATCTTTAAAAATCTTCTTCTATGAATCCATTAGGCCTAGAGATTAGATATTTGGTATGTAGCATCATCTAAGGTTCATTACCAAGATTGTACAAATCATGACCCTATGGTAATAAATGCCCCCGCACCATGGGTCACTTGTTTTACATAGAGTTATATAGGAAAATCTTTAAAAATCTTCTTCTATGAATCCATAAGGCCTAGAGCTTAGATATTTGGTATGTAGCATCATCTAATGGTTCATTACCAAGATTGTTCAAATCATAGCCCTGTGGTGATAAATGCCCCCGGACCAGAGGTCACTTGTTTTACATAGATTTATATAGGAAAAACTTTAAAAATCTTCTTCTATGAATCCTTAAGGCCTAGAGATTAGATATTTGGTATGTAGCATCATCTAATGGTTCATTACCAAGATTGTTCAAATCATAGCCCGGTGATAAATGCCCCGCAAAGGGGGTCACTTGTTTTACATAGAGTTATATAGGAAAATCTTTAAAAAATTTCTTCTATGAATCCATAAGGCCTAGAGATTAGATATTTGGTATGTAGCATCATCTAATGGTTCATTACCAAGATTGTTCAAATCATGACCCTATGGTGATAAATGCCCCCGCACCAGGGGTCACTTGTTTTACATAGAGTTATATAGGAAAATCTTTAAAAATCTTCTTCTATGAATCCATAAGGCCTAGATATTAGATATTTGGTATGTAGCATCATCTTAAGGTTCATTACCAAGATTGTACAAATCATGACCTTATGGTGATAAATGCCCCCGCACCAGGGGTCACTTGTTTTACATAGAGTTATATAGGAAAATCTATAGGAAAATCTTTAAAAAAATCTTCTTCTATGAATCCATAAGGCCTAGAGCTTAGATTTTTGGTATGTAGTATCATCTAATGGTTCATTATCAAGATTTTCAAAATGGTGGCCCTTTGGAGATAAATGACCCCACACTAAGTCTTCTCCTCTGAAACCATAAGGTACATTGCTTATATATTTGGTGTATAATATTGTCAGGGCTAAAATGTTTAAGATTGAGTTATATCAGAATTCTTGTCTGTTTAAAAACCTTGTAATCAGTTGTAGCAATGGTACTCAGGTGAGCGTTTCAGGGCCATCATGGCCCTCTTGTTTAATGTTTCTGTTCAGTGACTAATAATATACTTCAAATTAGGCACAGTGCACAGGTACTATAGCAACTTTACTGTATACGTAAACTACATGTATATACCCATTTATATAAAATGGACTGATCATATATTACAAAACGGAAAGAACTGTTTCAATGCTATTTATGTTGTTTCATGTACATGTATGACACGTATGCATTAGACACGATATAGATATGCATTAGTTTTTTTCTTTCATGTAGCAAAATTACATTGAAGACCCCCCACCCCATCCAAAAAAAATATATTTACAATTAAAACAATTATATTAATTATTAAAAAAATTTCCATGATGTGTTTTTAGCTCACAACGTGCTCATGGTGAGCATTGTAATCACCTTTTGTCCGGCATCTGTGCATGCGTGCATCCGTCCGTCAATGAGTCCAGCAACAACAATTTCCTTTAAATGAAATTTTTGAAGTAAAATTAATTTTAATTAGTAAATACTTACCTGTTATTACTTCAGGTATGTGTCTATTTGTGCACAGCTTCCAAAACAGAGTCCGCAAAATAAACCATTCCCTAAACCCCCTAGTTACCGGAAGTGTAACCCCCGTTCTCCAATTGTATATGAAGCCATCGAGGGATACAACCGCCAGCAAGCGGGGAGGGAGGTGGGACTCTGTAATAACAGGTAAGTATTTACTAATTAAAATTAATTTTACTTCAAAAATTTCATTTTAATAGCATAAATACGTTACCTGTTATTACTTCAGGTATGACTTCGTCGCTAAGGCGGGAGGTTGCTAACGAAGAACCTTGATTGCAGCGACACCCGAAGTAGGAAACGACCAAAGCCGCCGAGGCGTCAGACATGATGATTAAACTATTGTCTGAGCCACTACAAGTGGACCCAAATCCACAAGGTTTTGTGATTGGTTAGCCAGTGAGCGGAGATAAAAGGAAGAAAACGTAGTAGAAGACTTCCAAGAGGCCGCTTTGAGAATATCATCCATGGGAGATTTATTCAAGAAAGCCCAAGAAGCAGACAAAGCACGGAGCTCATGTGGTCTAATTCTTAAAAAGGATAGATCCCTGTCCGAAAGATCCGAATAGGCAAACTTGATAGTTGAGGCTACCCAACGAGATATTGATGCTGCCGAAACTTCGCCCCCCCTTTTATTGGGAGGAAAAGTCGAAGACGACGACCCCGTAAAGATTTAACCTTCTGGAGGTAAAACTTCAAGGCTCTAACTGGGCAAAGAAGCCGATCAGGATCTCCCCTGGCGCAAGACCTAGCAAGGCTCGGAATAACTACCGGAGGGGGACAGACCGAAGGGAGCTGGGTTTTCGCAAGGAAACCAGGTTGAAAGCTTAAAGATACAGAGCCATCAGATTTGTTAAAGCGTAAATAGCCTTCCTCAGTAGAAAAGGCATGAATTTCGCAACGACGTTTAGAAGACGCCATTGCTATAAGAAAGACCGTCTTCCATGTTACGTGCAGTAGAGAAGCCTCAGAAAGAGGTTCAAAAGGTGCCTTAGTAAGAGCCAGTAAAACACAAGAAAGATCCCACTTTGGAGTTAACGAACGAGAAACTGGCCTAGACAGTTCAAACGAACGAATAATTTCCGAAAGATAAGGATCCGAACCAAGGGAAGAGGATCTGTGAAACTTAAGAGTGTTCGATAACATAGACCTATAACCCTTGATAGAACTGACCGCAAGTTTTTTCTCGTTAAAAAGAAAAACTAGAAAGTTAGCGATTTCTCTGACAGGAGCTTTGACCGGATTAATCTGCCGTGCGATACACCAATCACGGAAGACCTTCCACTTTGCCTGGTAGACAGATCGAGTAGATTGTCTCCTGGCTTTAGAGATAATAGAGGCAACTGTTGCCGAAAATTTCTTCTGTCTAACTCGCTGTTGGATAACATCCAAGCGTGAAGACGAAGAGCGCAAGGATTGTCGTGAAGGACCCTGTTCCGACCTTGTGACAGAAGGTCCGGAACCTGGGGAAGTTCTACAGGATCGTCTATCAGAAGATCCAGAAGATCCACGAACCAAGATCTCGTTGGCCAAAGTGGAGCTACAAGGAGGATCCGGCACTGAGATCGCAGGATTTTCCTTAGAACTAAGGGAATCAGAGAAAACGGTGGAAACGCATAAGCAAATAGATGATCCCAGTTTACAGACAGAGCATCTATCGCCCAAACCCGGTGATCCGATACCGGTGACACAAACAGCGGAAGCTGGTTGTTCAGCCTGGTAGCAAATAGATCGACAGACGGAGACCCGAAAATCGCAAACAGAGTTGTCGCGATCCGAGGAAGTAACTTCCATTCCGAGGGGAGAAGAGAATGTCTGCGGGACAGTTGGTCCGCTAGAACATTTAGACGACCCGGAAGATGTCTGACTTGAATGAGTACCGAAGACACCTGACACCAATGAAGAAGGTGCCATGCTTCCATGCACAGAGAAGGCGAGTGCGTCCCCCCCTGTCTGCGGATGTAAGAGACAACAGTCGTGTTGTCTGTAGATACTAGAACAGATTTGCCTCGAATGAGAGGAGAAAACTGTCGTAAGGCTAGTAGAACCGCTTTGAGTTCGAGGTTGTTGATATGAAGAGAACTGTCCTGAGGGGACCAAAGACCCGAGGTCGTGAGACCCAGAGGTTCCAGATGAGCACCCCAGCCTGACAGACTGGCATCCGAGAAGAGGAACAGTTCCGGTTGAAGAGGAGAAAGAGGAACGCCCTCTCGGAGAAACGAGGGGGAATTCCACCAACTGAGATGATGAACCAATTCCGGAGAAACCGGAAGAATGGTCTGTAAATGGTCTCGACTGGGACGCCAGATCGAGAGTAGGATAAACTGAAGAGGTCGCATGTGAAGGCGGCCCAGCGGAACAAGATCCGCTGCTGCATTGAGTACTCCGAGAAGCGATAGGAATTCGCGGGCTGAGATCGATTGCCGACGCGAAAACCCCCGAACCAGAGTTAGAAGAGACATAATTCTGGGTTCCGGAATTCTGATCCTGTTTAGGTCGGTCAGAAACTGCATCCCGACAAACGTGAAGTTCTGGGATGGGATCAACTCCGATTTCTCGGAGTTGAGGATGAAGCCTAGCCGGAGAGCTAGGTCTGTCACCCATCGAAGTTCGTCGAGAAGAGCGACTGGGTCCATGTGAAGAAGAAGCCAGTCGTCGAAATACGCCAGGAGGCGTGAGCCGCGAAAATGAACCCTGGCGACCAGAACCGAAACTATTTTGGTGAAGATTCTGGGGGCCGAAGACAGGCCGAACGGAAGGGCCTTGAACTGGTAGACAGTTTGGCCATCCGTAAAACGAAGGTATTTCCTGGAATGAGGATGGATAGATACATGGAAGTAGGCATCCGATAAATCCAGGGAAACAGCCCAGTGACCGGGGAGGACGGCTGCCCTGATCGACGAAGTTGTTTCCATTTTGAAGTGTTCCTTCGGAATGAAGGAGTTTAGATGAGACAGGTCTATGACCGGTCGAAACCCGCCGTCCTTCTTGGGAACCAGAAAGAGACGGCTGTAAAACCCCGGAGAGGTTGGAATCGAGACCCTTTCTACCGCTCCTTTTTCCAGAAGATCTGAAATGGCGAGTCCCAGACGAGGATGATTGGAGGAGAGATGAATGGGAGAGCGTGATAGTGGAGGGGGACGACTGAACGGAACCCGATACCCGTGTCTCACGATAGACAGGACCCATTGGTCGTCGGTGATTGTCTCCCAATGATGAATGAAATGAGTGAGTCTGCCGCCTACTGGAAGGGACAGAAACACTCTTCCTCCTAATCGAACGTCTGGAAGAGGAAGCGGAAGAAAGGACGTACCCCTAGGGCTTACTCCTACCCCTTTGACTGGTAGAGGTAGAAGAAGGGGTGGGGGGCGATGAAGGAGGAAATCGTGGTCACTGCGGACCAGATTGGCGAGCGCCCCTGGAAGAGGGATTGCCTCTGAAAGGAGATTGAGGCTTGCCCTTTTCCGAGTCCTTCGGGGATTTACCGGAAGAAGCCGAAGGTTTCTTCGGTATCCGGAATTTAGGGGAGCCGAAGTAGGAGTGCGGGGCTGGAAGGCCACCGCGCCGTGCATTTGCTCCTCCCTGGAGGCATCCGCTACTTCCTTGATTCGGCCCCCAAAGAGGGAAGAAGAAGAAAGAGGGGCCGACCTAAGCTTTTCTCGAGAAGAAGAGAGAAGTAGCTTGTTGGGGCCGTCCAGGATGGCATCCCGCCTGCAGCGAGTCATCTCGGAAGAGAGAGAGAGAGATACCAAAATCGAATGTTTTGCCGTCGCTGCTAAGGCCTCTAAAAGAAGCCTGACGGAAGCAGATAAGGCATCCTTTTGTTGTAGCTTGACCGAAAGAGCGGCCACGAAGGAGTCAGTATGCGACGAGATGCCGGAAAGAAAGCGGGAGCGTTGCTCCCAGCGATCCAGGACCTTCTGCTGAAGCGGTAAAGAGGAGGGGACCTTGAGCCGGAGCCGACTCGCATCTAGGTCCAGTTTCGGGGGGTGGATAGAAAAATCACCCTCCGGAAACTTGTAGGTCTTGGGGTTAAAACCCAAAGGCCGAAGGTCTGAAGTTGGAATAAACCAGCCCGGTCCTGGCTTAGAGGAGGATGAAGATTCGAAATCCTCCAGAGCCGAACGGACGACCGGAGAGAAAGGGAGCAACTCCGGTTCGACTGATTTGGATTCCTTAGGCTTACCGACGAGGTCAAGGTAACCTTCGCACCTCTTCCGGGAGGGAGGAGGGGCCGGTTTGCATACTGATGCAGGTAAGGTAGCAAAGACCTCCTGAACAGCCCTGTCCATGGAAAACCGACTGTCGTCTGACTCCTCGTCCTCGTCAGAGAGAGGATTGTCAGTACAAGGTTCGGAATGAGCGCTGGATCGGCGCGAGGTGGACGAAAGAGGCACGTCCTCAGCAAATAAGGAGTCCTCCTCCGGAGCATGAAGGGAGATTTCATCCTCCAATTGTCCGCTCGGAGCAGTCCCACTAGTAGGGGGATTGCGAGTAGAGGGAGGAGACCCAGCCTCAGGGCGAGATGGGGGAGCATCCTGAGGAGGAAAGCCCATGAAGGGAAATGGAGGGAAAAAGGGCCACATAGGGGGCTGTGCGGAAGAAGCGCCCTGTGGACCCGAGGAGGGAGGAGACTGAAGGAACAGTCTGTCTGGATGTCCAGAAATTTGTTTCTGGCAATAACTTTAAAAACAGTTTAAGATAATATTATGAAACTTGGTATATGAATATATGGCAGTATGGAGATTCTACACATTATTTTTTCTCAAACCAAAATTCTATGCTAACGGAAAAATTATGCACCTCACCGGTAGGGGACTAATGTATTGCGTGCAACACCAGTTACTTGTTGCTACTAAGAATCTTGGTTAAGATTTCCATAACAGCTCATTTTTTTCACTGAACCCTTTGAGGTACTGCTTTGAATCTTGGGATACTTGTTTATGATTATCAACATCACCTGTAGGCAAGAGTGGATAACTCTTTCACGGATTTTGATTAAATTCTAACCGGAGGGGACTATAGGTTTGCCCTCCGTCCTTCCGTCCATCCGTCAGTCCGTCCGTCCGCAAAAACTGGATCCCATGAAGAAATTTTTATGAAACTTGATATATGGATAGATGGCTGTATGGAGATTATGCACATCTTTTTTTATTTCTTCCTAGGTTGAAAAATCTGGTTGCTATGACAACAAATAGACTTAAAATATGACAAATAAAGCAATATATATACATCATCTTATGGGCCATTACCAAGATTGTACAAATCATAGCCCTACGGTGATAAATGCCCCCGCACCAGGGGTCACTTGTTTTACATAGAGTTATATAGGAAAAACTTTAAAAATCTTCTTCTATGAATCTATTAGGCCTAGAGCTTAGATATTTGGTATGTAGCATCATCTAATGGTTCATTACCAAGATTGTTCAAATCATAGCCCTACGGTGACAATGCCCCACATCAGGGGTCACTTGTTTTACATAGAATTATATAGGAAAATCTTTAAAAATCTTCTTCTATGAATCCATAAGGCCTAGAGCTTAGATATTTGGTATGTAGCATCATCTTATGGTTCATTACCAAGATTGTACAAATCATGACCCTATGGTAATAAATGCCCCCGCACCATGGGTCACTTGTTTTACATAGAGTTATATAGGAAAATCTTTAAAAATCTTCTTCTATGAATCCATTAGGCCTAGAGATTAGATATTTGGTATGTAGCATCATCTAAAGGTTCATAACCAAGATTGTTCAAATCATAGCCCTATGGTGATAAATGCCCCCGCACCAGGGGTCACTTGTTTTACATAGATTTATATAGGAAAAACTTTAAAAATCTTCTTCTATGAATCCATAAGGCCTAGAGTTAGATATTTGGTATGTAGCATCATCTAAGGTTCATACCAAGATTGTTCAAATCATAGCCCTTGGTGATAAATGCCCCCGACCAGGGTCACTTGTTTTACATAGATTTATATAGGAAAAACTTTAAAAATCTTCTTCTATGAATCCATAAGGCCTAGAGATTAGATATTTGGTATGTAGCATCATCTAATGGTTATTACCAAGATTGTTAAAAAACGGTGATAAATGCCCCGGTCACTTGTTTTACATAGATTATATAGGAAAACTTTAAAAAAATTCTTCTATGAATCCATAAGGCCTAGAGATTAGATATTTGGTATGTAGCATCATCTAATGGTTCATTACCAAGATTGTTCAAATCATGACCCTATGGTGATAAATGCCCCCGCACCAGGGGTCACTTGTTTTACATAGAGTTATATAGGAAAATCTTTAAAAATCTTCTTCTATGAATCCATAAGGCCTAGATATTAGATATTTGGTATGTAGCATCATCTTATGGTTCATTACCAAGATTGTTCAAATCATGACCCTATGGTGATAAATGCCCCCGCACCAGGGGTCACTTGTTTTACATAGAGTTATATAGGAAAATCTATAGGAAAACTTTAAAAAAATCTTCTTCTATGAATCCATAAGGCCTAGAGCTTAGATTTTTGGTATGTAGTATCATCTAATGGTTCATTATCAAGATTTTCAAAATGGTGGCCCTTTGGAGATAAATGACCCCACACTAAGTCTTCTCCTCTGAAACCATAAGGTCCATTGCTTATATATTTGGTGTATAATATTGTCAGGGCTAAAATGTTTAAGATTGAGTTATATCAGAATTCGTGTCTGTTTAAAAACCTTGTAATCAGTTGTAGCAATGGTACTCAGGTGAGCGTTTCAGGGCCATCATGGCCCTCTTGTTTAATGTTTCTGTTCAGTGACTAATAATATACTTCAAATTAGGCACAGTGCACAGGTACTATAGCAACTTTACTGTATACGTAAACTACATGTATATACCCATTTATATAAAATTGACTGATCATATATTACAAAACGGAAAGAACTGTTTCAATGCTATTTATGTTGTTTTATGTACATGTATGACATGTATGCATTAGACATGATATAGATATGCATTAGTTTTTTTCTTTCATGTAGCAAAATTACATTGAAGACCCCCCACCCCCATCCAAAAAAAATATATTTACAATTAAAACAATTATATTAATTATTAAAAAAATTTCCATGATGTGTTTTTAGCTCACAACGTGCTCATGGTGAGCATTGTAATCGCCTTTTGTCCGGCATCCGTGCATGCGTGCATCCGTCCGTCCATGAATGAGTCCAGCAACAACAATTTCCTTTAAATGAAATTTTTGAAGTAAAATTAATTTTAATTAGTAAATACTTACCTGTTATTACTTCAGGTATGTGTCTATTTGTGCACAGCTTCCAAAACAGAGTCCGCAAAATAAACCATTCCCTAAACCCCTAGTTACCGGAAGTGTAAACCCCGT
>CM037789.1:45714839-45756443 GCA_021229015.1 Solen grandis | reverse complement strand
AATACTTAATCACATATTAGTAAAAACACTTTTTTTTCACACATACATGAAGGTGTGAGTATAACATATAATAGGTAATTACATTGAAAATCAATTTACCGAACCATCCAAACCTGTTACTAAATAATCAATTTACCGAACTGGTCATTTACCGAAACGTCAGTAAATCTTTCGTGGCATTGTGTATTGATTTACAGATCTGATGATTTAGAGTTAATCAAACCCTGCTGGGGTGATATATTTTCAAGACCTTCCACTGTGCAAAGTACTGGTACAATCCAGGATTTCCAAGAGGGATTAGTATGTGTGATTAAGAAAAAATGTTTACCTATTGAGGTAAAATGAATATTGGTTTTTAAACTAAGATGTGTCAAGACCATGTACACAATTACCCGGACTTGTGTAAAATTGAATCAAGATATGAATTTTAAGTTTGAACCCTGCTTGAATTTTAGATTCTCTTATGCACAATGTACTGGTCCAATCTGGAATCTGTGAAGAGAGATAAGCATAAATTGCACAGGGTTGTACAATTCCTCATGTTTACTGGCCTGGCATCGAGATCAGAACATTACATTGTATTTTTCTTGATTTAATTTATGAAGGGGTAGTGTAATTTTAGGAATTTTTACACTTCTTTTGTAAACTCTACATTTCGGGGGGTGAGAGCAAAAATAGGCTAGGCTAAGTGCTTATATATTAACATGTACTTAGCTAGAGTTTAAAACGATGATCGATTATAATTGATTGTAAAGCTGCTGGGGGTCGGCAATAATTGATTGTGTTTTCCTTCATAATCGTTTCTTCTAATTTCTCTCCTTGCCGGTAAGTATTTTGTACCAAGAAATGATAGAAAAAAAAAGAAACAATATTAACACTAGATTACTCTTTTTCTGAATACTTTTTGAAAGTTTTGTCCTCTTATTTTTTCAATTATTTTTCAATCTTGCATTAATAGCCTGCTGATTCTTGTCTCCTGTGATTAAACATTCTTTGATTGTATCTTTGTTTATTAAATTAAGATATTTGTTTTGCTTTCAAGTCACATTCTAATTAAAAAGTGATGGTTAAAAAAAGAAATCAATTACATAATTGATGATTGATCGAAATATTTGGTCTGATTATTTCCAATCATCGATTATGATTTTTAGCTGATTTTGAAAACTATACACTTAGCTCTCATCCCTTGATTTGTTTAATAGCTAATATTCAAAATATTAGATGATAAAAATTGAATCTTTATTTCAGTACATAAGAGACCACTATGGAGAGGACCGCCCCACTATAACAAAGCCTGTAATGAATTGGAACAGCTCAGACAGGTGGGTACCATACAGTAAGAGCAGGGCTTCAAATTTAATTTGTCACAACTGATCTTAATGACTCTGATGGTGGCTTATGTGGTCATAATTGTGGGAGGAAACCGGAGGACTTGGAGGAAACCACAAGTCTGGATGGCGACCACTGTACCCTCTCATGTATGTGACTAGGACCCGGGCGCACTGGTGAGAAGCGAGGTGTATTACCCTACGCTATCCAGGCACCTAAAAGTGCAGCATTACATTTAATAATCAATTCAAATGAAAAAAAAAATTGTCCATTATATTCCTGACAGTTAGTAATATAATTATCTCAGGCCATTCTTCTGATTATGAGGGAGGAATCTTTATACAATATTCTAGGCAGTAAAAGCACCATTTTATCATGTTAACTCTAGGGTAAATAGCAGTTTTGAGCAAAAATGCATGATTTTAAAAATAATTTTCGGAGGGGAAGACACTTATGAATGGCCTCTGATAATGAAAGCAAAAAAGAAATTCCCAAATAAGATACTCTCTTGGGACATTAATCCAAATTAAACAATATGAATTTGATTACTTAAAAAAGATTAAGAACTAAGTCATTACATTGTTTGTATTTCAGAGTGCAGTTCGTGTATCCCATGACTTTATGGGATGTAGCACTCTGAAGAAATACTTTGCACAGCTTCAGTTCCTACAAGTTAGGTTCCCAATGTCAGAGATTGGAGAAGCTTCTGTTCCTTTCACATGGTAAGATTATGTATCAAGTCTTTCTTAGATGGCTATACACCTTGTAAAAATCATGTTGAATCACTGAGACACAAAGTTTAAGCCAAATTAGTTAATCAGTTTATGATAATCTTTACTTTTGCGTTAAAAAATGTTTGTGTTTGGCTTATACTATTGGCTCATAAAGTGGCCCATGAAAAGAAGAAAATGGCTCCAAATTTTTCAACATTGGGTCATCCATTGTCTCAGACAAAAGAAACCCTGCTGAGTTGTTTGGCTCTGAACCCTTTACCTCATGAATATTCATGTAAAAATTTATGACTTGATGAACATCAATTTGCTTAACTTAAAATGATATATGAAACAGTGGATTTTTCTCTTGCCATGCAGACTGTGTAGAATTATATGAGGAAACAGAGGTCCTTGATCAGACAGCTTTTGGAAGGAACTTGTATGATCTGGGTCCATTCTGTTTGCCATTACATTAAAACGAGTCTATATGAGGTAAAGGTTCTGTTATGCAGTACCTGATCAGTCAGATATAAATTAATGTATAGCCGGGTACAGGGTTTTGGTGAAAAATCAATAGGCAAGAAGACATTTGGCTTGATAGCTCAGTTGGTAGGAGTGCAGGAACGGTATTCCTGGGGCCCTGGGTTTGAGTCCTGGTTGCGTCATTGATTTTTTCACCACCTGTTACAACTATAAAATCATTATTTTTCGTTGACATTAAGTTTTGAGGAATAAGTAATTTTAAGTCAATTTTGTTGGTACATATTTTTATTTGAGGGAACATGTTCTAGAAAATGAGAGGTCTTTTAAATGAAGTTTTTGTGGGGATTAATCTGTAGGATAAAACTCCATGAAGTCAACAAAATTTAGTCCTGTACAAAAATGAATGATTCTACAGTAACTTTGTTATGTATTTCTGTGCTTCAAGGGAGGAATCCACTCAGGAAGGGAGGTAACTCTCAATGACATCAAGTTCGAGCAGGCATGTATACTGTATAACATAGGGGCGCTGCATTCTGTATTGGGTGCCATGGATACGAGACAGAGTGCTGACGTAAGTATTAAATGGTTGCTTTTGGAACAGAAATATCTGCTCTTCTTGTGAGGAGTTCTCCTGCTGGCATGCTTAAGTTTACAATGACTAGAGAGGATAGGACCTGTGCCATAGTCACATTTGAACTGAAAGTGTTACATTGAAATTTTTAAGAGGTCACATTTAGATAATAGATGCTGCATTGATTTTGGTGAAAAATTTATGTGAAAACCATGCCAAATGGCATATTGAAGAAAATGTTTTGCCAGTCTTTGAGGTAAATATTTCTAATCTTGTGCTTCCATGCATTTTAGTCTTTTTGCCACATTTAATTAGAGATATGTAACTTTTCTATCTGACTGAAATACTATTGCAGCGATGGTAAATTAGAAAACAACAAAAAATGTTTGTATAGTGTGTTGGTAACGTAATGCCGATTAAACCCTTTGCTACTCAGAGATAGTCTCTCAATTTTACAAATTTTTAGACAACTAAAAAGGCAGAGCAGTCTGAATGCTTTTCTGAGTCTTTATTGTTACCCACTCTTCTAAAATATGTCAATTACTTTCGGAGAATATCTTAGTTTTGTGTGTTGCATTTGGATCTATGTCACATGAAAACCCACATGTAAACAGAAAAACCCTTTCACAACCTTCTGTAAGACTAACTACAGATTGCATCCAGGTTGAATTTGTGAAAAGCGAGTGCATTATTATTAACAACCATCTTATCGGGATGCTAAAAAAATTTATTAAAGAAATATACATACAGTATATTTTGCACATACATGAAATCTGTGTATCTCTATTTTGCAGGGTATGAAAGTGTCTTGCACACATTTCCAGTGCGGGGCATGGGCATTTGAGTATTTGCGCGACAACTTCGGATGTGCGGGTATGAGTCTCGACATGTCACACGAGATTCTTACGTTTCAGACTTATCTCATGCTGGTGAGTAGGAAATGAAGTGGAGAAGTTTGATTTTCCGCATTATCTCTCAATTATCAATACAGTCAACTCTGTTTATGACAGACTCTTCTTGGACCTGATAAATTTGTTTTATCTGATGGTCAATGTACACATGTGTATATAAAAATTACTCAAAATTTGCTGAGCACCAAAAGATAGAATTGTAAATTTATATTCTACTCAAAGTTTACCCAGTATCAAATAAATGTACTGAAAAATTTATATTTTCCAATGAAATAGTCCCTGATTTCGTTTTAAGAAACCCCCCCCCCCCCAAAAAAAAAACAACAACAACAACAAACAAACAAAAACAACAAAACATTGCAGTGCATTAGAAAATGTATACCCTTTACCATAATTGATAAGCTCATTTTGACACATTGGCAAACAGAGCAGACCTAGATCCTTTCATTTTTTGCTCATACAATATCGTAACACATTAGTCTGCACTGCAAAGGAAAAAATCCATTGTGATTCATATACCTGTTAAAGTTCAGTTAATTAATATTCATGAAGTCATGAATTTGTACATGAATATTCATGAAGTAAAGGGTAAAGTACATGTGTGTGTAGGCTCAGGCCCAGGAGTGTATCCTGGAGAAGTCGATGACGGACAGTCGGAAGAACACGATCACTGCCAAGGTGTCAGCCCAGATTGTTGAATTCTACCAGCTGGCCTTGAAACACTTGGAAACGTGCCACGGACAGGAGTTGATCAGTTCTAAACAGTACAAGGTGAGGCGGACGGTGGTTGGTGGTGTAAGTGATGACAATTGGTTGTGATGATGATGATGATGATGATGATGATGGTTCTGGTGTAGATGACTTAGACATGTAGTTTGTGTTGCATCAAGTTAGCATCAGACTAATGTTTGTTTGATAAATAAGTCAGATTTTATTAATTTATTCAAGCATATTGAAATGGTAGCGCCAAGAACTAGATAGCAAACTTCAACCAAACAAAAGATGATGATGATGATGATGATGATGATGATGATGATGATGAAAGCAGTGATGGTGATTGTGATTAGATTTACATCACTGTTGCAATTAACAGCAGTAATAAGAACAACAAGCAGCAATGGAAATATTGACTTGGTAATGAGGGATGAGTTAACTGTTTTTCTGCTAATGACAGGGTAAATGAGTATTAGTAATGTCATATTGGAGAAAAGGTATTCATTTGAAAGTGTATCAGGTATTATGAAACACTCTGCATATTTAGAGCAGAAATATCGAAGATAATTTTATTTTTGAAATGTTTCCCTATTTCACCACTTGGTTGCAGGAGTGGAAAAAGCGAGGAGACTTGAAGATCCTATTCTACACTTGTATCACCCACTATTACATGGGCAGACAGTCCGAGGAGCAACAAAAGTGGGGACTGTGCCTCGCATACTACACACAGGCACTCAACAAACTGGGCGAGTGTCAGAAACTGGCCAAGGTTTGTTTTGTATTCATGTACTCAAGCACTTTAAAAAAGCCTCATAGGAGAATCAGAAATCTTACTTGATGTGTAGGACGTAAAACATGCACCAATTTATTGCTGAAATATGCTGCATTACAATTCTAAATAATCTTAAATTGTTTGTAAAACACAAAATAAAATATTGAGCAGTTTCTCAATTTGCATAACTCTTTCTACTTTGTGCCATTCAAATCAACAAACTATTACTGTAGACATTTAATGATTGACTATATTTTTTATTTTATTTTTAATTATACCCCTGTTTTATTCTATTTTACACCACAGAATGAATCTTCAGATGTGCAGGAGTCGTTGAGATTTACAAATGATGTAGTGGGAGGAAAGTAAGTGTATTTTTGGTTAATTTTGTCTTTGATTCTGAGACCCAACATCATAACGTGAAGTGGGGCAATGTAGGAATGACTCACGTTTTTCTGTTCCTCACATCCTGCTTAGCAAAAATTTCTATATCTTCTAGCACTG
Organism: Solen grandis; assembly: GCA_021229015.1. Classification (NCBI taxonomy): domain Eukaryota; kingdom Metazoa; phylum Mollusca; class Bivalvia; order Adapedonta; family Solenidae; genus Solen; species Solen grandis. The sequence continues at coordinate 45,750,446 of CM037789.1, read as the reverse complement.
TTTTGTCAAGGCCATATATCAAGGGGTAACAATCACTCTCAGGGATAGCTCTAGTTATATGCATGGTGTGGGATGTATAGGAATCTAGGAGCATGGCATTCATTTGAACGTAGCTTGTTTACAATTTGCTAACATATTTCAATCCGTATTGTCTAAATATGGATAAAAAGAAAATATATACTTCTCTATTGTTGACAGGTTGTACAAAAAGACCCCAAGATTTTGTATAAATATTAATGCTGTTATAATCATAGAAATATACATTATTATTAGTTGCAGAAATCTTAGGTACTTGGGTATAATTTAATTTGAAGTCAAGTAATAAAATATGGAAGTTTACAGGAGGGTTGTGATTTTGTTTATACTTTCAGACATCAAGCAGCCAAGAAGGACAATGATTTTGTATATCATGAGAAAGTTCCCGCCTTGGATTCTTTACCAGAGGTTAAAGGTAACTCACCATTTTGTGCATCGTCGGATACCTACAATGTATGCATGATTAATCAGTATCATCCATCGGCCTTTGGATTTTAGCCTTTATTTTTATTTTAGGGTGTGTCAAATTTCGCCATTCCAGTGGTTCCATCGTGGTTTTTCAAATGTAATGAGGCAAACTTGCACTGTTGATATTTTAGTCAAAGACTGCTGTAAAACAATGCTATGCTTGCCTAATTTCCTACGGCTTGATGTCATGAAGTGATTCGAAATAAGTCAACTGGGGGTTTCTGATTATGCATTTTGTTGTGTGGCAGTGTTTGATGATTGTAAATATGACTATAAGACGTAATAGTAAGAATTTCGGAAAGAGTATGGGGGAAAACACACAAGTCTGTAAATCTTTCAAGTGTTATCCAGATAATACATTGGTTAACACACTTAGGTTCTTTTTACTTTTGCAGCTGGGGTTCAGTCCTAGTTAAGTTTGACATTGTATGTGAAAAGTGTATTATGAGGGGTGAGAGCGAAATTAAGCTAAGTACTTATATGTACATATGCACTTAACCTGGTTTTGCTCTCACCTCTCAATTTGGTTTTCTGCGGGTGCTCCGGTTTTCTACCTTATTAAGGACACATGACCACAATCATCAATGTCAGCAAGAAGATTTGCATAAGTGGTATCAATTCGTAAAATTGTTGTAAAATAAATAATGTTTTATACTTTTCCATCTGTAAAGAAGTGTTCAAGCATTCTGTAGATTTTCCAAGTTAGTCTTTTGCATTTTTTATAGAAATTTTGTTCATGAATTAAAAGACCCACTCCACTACCAAATAATGCTTTAAGATCACAAGACAGATAGATGTTATTTTTTATTTTCTGGTTAATGCTCTTTAAGGTCTTTAAGTTTGATGAGTGTATAAAACCAAAGTTTTTGCATGTCTGTCTTAAAAGGGGTTTGTTTGTATTTTCACTGAATTGCCGGTAGTATATTGAGCAGAATTTTGTTAACTTGTAGCTGAATTTTTTTTTTTTTTTTTTTTTTTTTTTATGAAAGAATTTCATTTAATGATTCTGTGTCAATCACAGGAGCGTCACTTGTGAAAGGTTTGCCGTTCAACCCAAGCGATCCGGAGATATCAGGGCCAGACATTTTCAGCAAGCTGGTTCCCATGTCTGCCCATGAGGCTGCCTCCCTGTACAGGTAAGGCTGGGCACTAAGAAACATTCTTTTCTTCATTTCTTTGCAGAATGATGTTTTTTCTTTTGAAACGGTTCATGATTCTATTTTCTTACTGCAAATACAGACAAGTGATATGAAATAAGATGTTTTCATAAAAATCATCAGCACTTATTAGGATGAATGTACATCTGAGATAGTAATACTTATTATACAGATACTTATGTCATTAGATACCAAAATTATCCCTTTACCTCATGTAGACTCATTTTAATGCATTGTTAAACAGAACAGACCTAAATTAAAACGTTCCTGTTTGCTCATACAATATTGTAGCTTAGATTTCACAAAGTCTGCACAGCAAAAAAATCCTATTGTTTCATAAACCATTTAAATTTCTAGTAACTTAACATTCATCATGTCATGAAATTGTAAAATATTCATAAGTTAAAGGGTTAAACCATGTCTTCATCAACTGCGAGATAAGTAAAGGTTACATATACATACCTACTATAAATTTGAAGTCATTGGTTTGATCCTCTGGCCATGACATACGAATGTCATTAAAGGTGGCACTTGGGGCCGATGTGGCCGAGAGGGTAAAATCGCTGACTTTAACACTCACTCAGCCCCTAACTGTGTGGGTTCAAATCCTTGCAGGGTCATTCGGATTTTCATGTGAGGAAGCCTTCCAGCTGGCTTGCTGTAGGTCAGTGGTTCTACCCGGATGCCTCCGTGCATTCGTGGTCTTCCTCCACCTGTAATTAGCTGGAAGGCGATGGTAAACTCAAAAAGTCTAGTCAAAGGTTGCACTGGTATATCTCAATTGCTTAGCACTCTACATATAAGGGTAGTTCCAGTACTGGTAAGCCTTATATCAGGATAATGTAACTGGACGTGATATGTCACTTGTCTTAGGTGAGATACTGCTCTTAGGCAGCACTCTATCTCTTATGTAGACAAAGTCTAACTGAAATACTGTCATTGGGTCATTAAACTTGAGCAAACTAGTCAAAGGAATTTAAGTAATTATTAAATATGTTTCAGTGAAGAGAAAGCAATGCTACTGAGAAGAATATCTTCAGAGATAGCAGAGAAGAATGAGGAACTTTCGTAAGTTAATGAATTATTGATGTCATGGAAATTTTGAAATTTTAATAGTTGGCCATATACTGTGTAAAGTGATTGAAGTGAACTATTCCTTTTTAAAATGTTTATTAAAACACCATTTTAAACTATAAAATATTTAGTAAGATACTATTTTTTGCTTTAAATGTTTTTTTAGAAACTAATTTGCATCATGCAAAAATCCTACTTTACAATTGCGCTCGAATTAAAAATTATCTAGCTGATACTTTTCGAACAATTGAGAGTCTCTCTCTTTTGCCACATTTTTATTGTACATGTAATTTGCATAAAGTCATACAAAAAAATAAATAAATTTTGTATTAAAATAGCATCTAGACATGATGTTCAGATTTGAAGCCTTATTGATAAAGAAAGCCTGACCTCTTAATATTGCTGCACTACAAAGAATGATTTTACAAATAAAGTATTGTAAATCAAACAGTTACAGGACATGTTGTCCTTGTATAAACTATTTTCTTTAGGGTTTAAGCTCATTAGATCACATATTTTACTATGATGATTGCAGAAATTACATGTCCTCACTACAACTGGATGCAACCAAACTTAACCCAGAGCCAGAACGTTTACCACAGCAACTGCTGGAAAAATGTGCTGCCCTCAGTGTAAGACCTAACGCTATCAAAGACCTGGTGGATTCCATGGCAGGTATAATCATCTTAGTATGAGGACAGCTTTGCATATTTGCCTTTGTTAATGTGCTGTTGTATTATGTTACATTCTCAGTTGTCTGTCTGTCAACCCCTACTTTATACCTTGACCTGCCCTACACTTACATTACACAAATACAAGGTGTGAGAGAATTAATTACCAACTTTGATATTCTAGGTTTTATTTGTTTGAATATAATATTGCTGATGTCTTAATGTCAAATTTAGAGAGTAGTGTATCACCTCACTCTCTAGAACTACGCCCTCTTTGACCATTTCTGTAGAAAAATTCATTGTAGATTATCCCCTTTGTAGCTGGACTACACATAGTTTTGGCATGAATCAATGTAACCGTAATTAGCTACTTAACTCAGCCTAAATATATTTAATCCATGATAAAATTCTCCATTATTTTGCAATATCCACTCTAACAACATTGGGCTTCAAGTTTATCTCGACTTGGATCCAAGATGAAGCTTTACGATGGTGTAACACTGTGTATATATGGCTGGAGTAGTTAATCCCTCCCTTGATATTACACCACTTGTCGCACGGCCTTTGTTGTTGTGTGTTACAGCGGTGTCAAACGTTTCTACGGATGTTGATCTGGGCATAAATGAGATACAATCACTTCTGCAGGAGGAGAGCAAGGCTGAGCTGGAATACCAGGTAACTAGTGTTTACAGTTGTTGGTTACTGTAGTGCCACCCCTATAGAAAGGGCCAGTTATTTTTGGTCTACAAGCCCCCTCTTTTGAACATTTGGAACTGTAGTCTTTATACATAATGCCAGGTACCAGAAATATTTATATTTCCAAGAAATGGAGGCAACATAGGAATCCGGCTTCTCTCTTTACCTACTATCACATCATGTTGTACACTTGCATTACTGAAGACAAGGTTAAACGCGGAGTACTTATCACCTTTAGTTTTAGTTCTAACAAGTTAAGTTCATGTGGAGTCTTTAGGATTAAAAATGGTGTATAATTCATGGACATTGGAAAGTATAGAGATAGAGATGAACATGTGCATTTTTAATTTCTACATTGTCTATGAACACTGAAAAAATATTCATAATTAAGACCAACTGAATGTAAGAAAGAAAACAGATTTTTTGTTTTTATTTGGTTTGAAGCAATACTAAATTTCATAGATATTTAGTAATGCACTCATCATAATTCCAAACACAATATGTTACAGGAGACATTCGGAAAGAGATCGCCCAACATAATTTTGTCTGAGATCGCCAAGGAATGTGCCCGTTTGGAGGAAGGGCACAAAAAGGGAAGCCAGTCCAATAATGACCTTCACAAGGCCATGAACACACACATCAATAATCTGAAGGTGTTGAGCAGTCCACTAGAGGACCTTCAGAACCTGCTGCCCTCACTTGATAAAGAAAGAGGTACAGGGGGTCTGGTCTTGTTACACTAGATACAGGGGGCCTGGTTCTGTTACACTAGGTACAGGGGACCTTATTCTGTTACACTAGGTACAGTGGGCCTGGTCTTGTTACACTAGGTACAGGGGGTCTAGTCTTGTTACACTAGGTACAGGGGACCTTATTCTGTTACACTAGATACAGGGGGCCTGGTTCTGTTACACTGGGTACAGGGGGCCTGGTCTTGTTACACTAGGTACAGGGGGCCTGGTCTTGTTACACTAGGTACAGGGGGGGACTGGTCTTGTAACACTAGGTACATGGGGCCTGGTTCTGTTACACTAGGTACAGGAGGGCCTGGTTCTATCACACTAGGTTAAAGGCCTGGTCTTGTTACACTAGGTACAGGGGGCTGGTCCTGTTACACTAGGTACAGGGGGCCTGGTCTTGTTACACTAGGTACAGGGGGCCTGGTTCTGTTACACCCAACGCTTCACAGAAGTGGGGGCAATATAGGAATAATGCTTGTTGTGTCACACTACATCACATCTCATCCTGGCCTTCACTCATTTACATGGTTAGATCATTCAGCAGAAAAGTGCAGATAACTGTATCAAGGATTTGTAAGATTTATAGCTCTTTTTTCCTTCCCAAGTGATATGCGGAGGTATTAATCACCTTTAGTGATAGTTCTTGTTGCTGCTGATTCTATTGAACAGATTTTTAATTATAGAAACAATTTGTCTATATCGTTTGCTGTTTTTGCCACTGTAGATGTGGAGAGTGGGGGGACATTATAAAACAGTTGAACTCACTGCTGTCCAAAATAGAGGAGATGAGGACCCAGAGGACAGACTTTGAGGACCAACTGAGGAAGGAAATAATGGAGGATGACATTACTGGAGTCCTTTGCAAGGAGGAAGGGAAAAATAGGGAGGTTGGTGTCACAAGGGTGTTTGGATCATGACTGTTCTTGTGAATTATCTAATCCTGGCCATGTGTTTTTACTTAAGTCTTTTTTCTTGTAGACTCATTTGATGAATTTGGCAAACAGAGGAATCTAGATCAGATTTGATACCTGGCTCTTTGATTTTGAAAATGTAAACTGTACTATAGTGTAATTTGCATACTTGTTTGTGTCCAGTTGATCTTGCCATGAATAGAAAATAATTCCTGAACAAGGGGTAAATCAGTGTTAAAGATAAAGTTGTAACTTGAGATATCAAGTCATTTCCTTCAAGGGTTTACGAAGATTTGATGTAATCATACCTCCTTGATGCTTTAAAAGGTTTTAATTTTCGGAGCAGTTGAAGAAGCATGACAAGAACATCACCCTTATTAAACAGAACTTGTCAGCACAGACCAACATCCTACGAGCAATGACAGACGCAAATGCTAAGTATGCAAAAGTCAGACAAGCAACAGGGGAAACCATCATGAGGTACGGAAAATCACAAACAAATCCAGGTCAACAAATGATAACATCTTATTTCAGCGCATCAGTTGGATAAACCAGTGACTCAATTGAATATTTCTGTAAATCTCACAAAGATCCATGAAACTAGAAATATCTTGTTAGCTCACCTGAGCACAACGTGCTCATGGTGAGCTTTTGTGATCGCCTTTTGTCCGTTGTCCGTGCGTGCGTCCGTGCGTCCATCGTCAACAATTTGCTTTAAACAACATCTCCTCATGAACCGCTGAAGGGATTTTGACCAAACTTCACAGGAAAACATCCTTATGATGCCCTCTATCAAAGTTGTACAAAATTTTCAGATTGGTAAAAAAAGTAGGTTTACAGGAGCTAAAAATAGATTTTAAAAATGCAAACTTTGAAAATCTTCATCTGCAAAACGGCAAGGCCTAGAGCTTAGGTATTTGGTATGTAGCAATCATCTTATGGGCCATTACCAAGATTGTACAAATCATAGCCCCACGGTGATAAATTTCCCCCGCACCAGGGGTCACTTGTTTTACATAGAGTTATATAGGAAAATCTTTAAAAATCTTCTTCTATGAATCCATTAGGCCTAGAGTTAGATATTTGGTATGTAGCATCATCTAATGGTTCATTTCCAAGATTGTTCAAATCATAGCTCTATGGTGATAAATGCCCCCGCACCAGGGGTCACTTGTTTTACATAGAGTTATATAGGAAACTCTTTAAAAATCTTCTTCTATGAATCCATAAGGCCTAGAGATTAGATATTTGGTATGTAGCATCATCTTATGGTTCATTACCAAGATTGTTCAAATCATAGCCCTATGGTGATTAATGCCCCCGCACCAGGGGTCACTTGTTTTACAAAGATTTATATAGGAAAAAATTTAAAAATCTTCTTCTATGAATCCATAAGGCCTAGAGCTTAGATATTTCATATGTAGCATCATCTAATGGTTCATTACCAAGATTGTTCAAATCATAGCCAAACGGTGATAAATGCCCCCGCAATAGGGTCACTTGTTTTACATAGAGTTATAATAGGAAAATCTTTAAAAATCATCTTCTATGAATCCATAAGGCCTAGAGATTAGATATTTGGTATGTAGCATCATCTAATGGTTCATTACCAAGATTGTTCAAATCATGACCCTATGGTGATAAATGCCCCCACACCAGGGATCACTTGTTTAACATAGGTTATATAGGAAAATCTTTAAAAATCTTCTTCTATGAATCCATAAGGCCTAGAGATTAGATTTTTGGTATGTAGCATCATCTTATGGTTCATTACCAAGATTTTCAAAATGGTGGCCCTTTGGAGATAAATGGCCCCGCACTAAGTCTTCTCCTCTGAAACCATAAGGCCCAGTGCTTATATATTTGGTGTGTAGTATTGTCAGGGCTAAAATGTTTAAGATTGAGTTATATCAGAATTCTTGTCTGTTTAAAAACCTTGTAATCAGTTGTAGCAATGGTACTCAGGTGAGCGTTTCAGGGCCATCATGGCCCTCTTGTTTTCTAAGTTCAGTTCTCAGATCCTTTTGTGTATGCAAATACCTTGTAACCTCGTAGAGATCTGCAACTCTGACGTAGGTAAATATCACAAGAAGCTCTCGTTAAGTTACGTGTACGATCATGTGACCGTGAGATGTGTAAAATTGCTCATATCATTTATAAATATACTGAGTTTTCTTTTCAATTTATTTCTGATGAAACCAAATACATGTATGTATGTATCTCATTAGATCGCATATCTCTTTTATGAGTAATACTGTCTGTTAACTGTCTGGCATCCACAAGATGTTAGGTTTTTCAGCAAGATCTTGTTCAAATTCCGTCTGCCTGTTTTTTTCGTCATGAGAAAAAACTTAACTTCAGACAGTTGTATATCTCTGCTGAATATGTCTTTGGTGTATGTTAGAACTATTGAACCAGATTAGTAAGTTTTGCAAAAGGTAGGTGTTTCAGACAGTTCTCAACTGAAAATAACTTAATAATTGTTCATCATGTTGAGCCGCTGTGTAGGTGCATGTCTCAGGTATATAGTCTAAGGGTTGAAAGTCACACTTGAGGTTAAAGGTCATCTATGGGTACTTTACGTCTCTTAGGAAAACCTGGTTTTTGTTGAATTCCATGTCTCTTGTTTCTATTTCAGACGAGACCAAATGATCCGAGATCTTGTGAACTCTTATGATGTTTATGAAGACCTCATGGCCAAGTCGCAGAAGGGACTGGAGTTCTACAAGAAGTTGGAGACCAACGTGGGCCGACTCCTGGCACGATGTAAAGGTGTCATCAAGGTTCAACAGGAGGAGCGAGAGCAGATAATGAACCGATACAAACCTAAAGGTGACAAATACCGTCAGCGTTTTTTATACCCCCAAATACGAAGGGAGTCATGTCCATCTGTCTCTTTGTGGGTCAGTCAGTCTTGTCTGAAGACAAGGTTTGTCGGCCTTATTTTTGGCTACCTTTGGTCGGATTTTGATTAAACTTTACAAGACTGATAAGTACCAAGCCTAGTTGCGCATATTTTTGGCACATTATCATTTGCTTGATTTTAAATGAATTATGACCCTTTTTAGCTCGACTATTCGAAGAATATGAGAGCTATTGTAGTCGCCCTTGCGCCGGCGTCGGCGTTGCAGCTTTTGGTTAAAGTTTTGCATGCAAGTTACTATCAACCTTATATCTCAATAACCATTTATGGTATTGACTTGAAAGTTTATAAATATGTTCAGGGGCATCAGACAACCAAGTTAGATAACTCTTGACTGAATTTATTTAAAATTATGGCCCCTTTTTAACTTAGAAATTTTGGTTAAGGTTTTGCATGCAATAGAAAATTTGGTTAAAAGTTTTGCGTGCAAGCTACTATTCAGTTTGTATCTCAATAACCATTCATGGTATTGACTTGAAAGTTTATGTATACGTTTAGGGGCATCAGACAACCAAGTAGATAACTCTTGATGGAATATATTACAAATTATGGCCCCTTTTTAACTTAGAAATTTTGGTTAAAGTTTTGCATGCAAGGTACTTTCATGCTTATACCTCAGCAACCTGACATGCCATTGCTTTGAAACATCTTTAATATGTTTAGGGGCATCAGACAACCAAGGTAGATAACTCTTGATGGAATATGTTACAAATTATAGCCCCTTTTAACTTAGAAATTTTGGTTAAAGTTTTGCATGCAAGCTACTATTCATGCTTATATTTCAGTATCCAGATATGCGATTGCTTTGAAACATCTTTAATATGTTTAGGGGCATCAGACAACCAAGGTAGATAACTCTTGATGGAATATGTTACAAATTATAGCCCCTTTTAACTTAGAAATTTTGGTTAAAGTTTTGCATGCAAGGTACTTTCATGCTTATATCTCTGAGTCCAGGCATAGGATTGATTTGAGACATCTTTAATATGTTAAGGGGTATCATACTATAAAGGAAGATAACACTTGATGGAATAAATTAAAAATTATGGCCCCCTTTTAACTTAGAATTTTGGTTAAATTTTTGCATTCAAGCTACTATCCAGCTTATATCTCAGAAATTGCTTGTGGAATTGACTAGAAATTTAAGGAGTGTCTTTGAGGGCATCAGAAAACCAAGGAGGATAACTTTTGGACTGAATTTTATGCAAATTATGGCCCTTTTCTAACTTGGATTTTTGGTTAAAGTTTTGCATGCACAGTGTGATTATGCTTATGTCTCAGTAACTAGGCATGGGATTGATTTTAGACTTCATAAAAATATTAAGGGGTATCAGACTATTAAGGTATATCATTTTTGAATATTATTATGTACAGGGTATGTGGAGGGCAAGAATTGAAATAGATTTCATTTGCTTTACCAACAAGCATTTTGAATAGTCGAGCGTGCTGTCCTCTGACAGCTCTTGTTTATATTTCTCATAAGTTCCTGACATGGTAACAGTAACTGTGACAAAGCGGTATCTGGGGGTATTTATCATCTTTAATGATAATTCTCGTTTATTACAGATTTGCGTTTTTTTAAAATTCTGCAAATTCATCCAATAGCATATAAATATATTACCTGAACGTTGCACTTAACCCTTTACCTCATGAATATTCATGGTCAAATTAATGACTTCATGTTTTTGTTGTTGTGTTGTTGTATTGGGGTTTACCGTCGCTGCGATAGTATTTCAATCATATAGCGACATCCAGCTAATTACAGGTGGAAGAAGACCCCGAGTACACAGAGGTACCTGGGTAGAACCACCGACCTACCGCAAGCCAGCTGGAAGGCTTCCTCACATGAAAAATCCGAAGTCTCTACAGGGATTCGAACCCACAGCGGTGAGGGGTTTGTAGTCCACGACTGTAACCGCTCGACCCACGGCGGGCCCCGACTTCATGTTTTTATTTACTATACCTGAAATGATATATGAAACAGCATATTTATTTTTTGCTGTGAAGATTGTAGAAACTGAGCTATAGTATTGATTGAGCAAACAGGGGAGACCCTAATCAGACAGTTCTTGAAAGGATTTATTAAAAAACCATCAAGTCTGAGTAGATATTGCCTTGGTCAGCTTGTGTTTCGATTCCATTTTGGTCTAATGAGCTTGCTTCCTAGGTTCTGGCAGGATATGGTTAGTTGTTGGTTTAATTGATAGCTCTTTCGTACTTCATTTGGCTGAGAATTCTTGCACAAAGTAATGCTGTGAAATCATTGATTTTTCTGGAACACTTATTTTTGTCAATTTTGTGGAGGGTTTTATCCATGAATATTAATCTTTATGATTTTCTAGATCATGAATATACAAACAAAAGCACTCTAGAAATTCCTTTCAAGTCCAAAATCAGCAAAATATGATGTCAAGAAAAATTAATGATTTTACAGTTATTTTGGGATAGATTATCTCCCTTCATCACAGTAATCTTCACAATTTATCTCCCCTTACAATTAAGAGAATATCTCTGTCACCACTGAAAAAAGTAATGACATATTAAGGCTGACTGCAAAATTTTCTAGGTGCATAAAGAAAAAGAAGATGTAAACAGTTTTATGGTCAGCCCTCGGTATTAGACTTTGGGAAATAAATTATATTACTATATTTTCTTAATTAAATGCTTTATTCATTTCAAATAAAAACTGGACTTTATTCAAAACTTTAAAATAAAAAGGTGTATATTAATACATTTATCAACAATTTTAGAGATCATTTTGACTGGTACATTATTTGAAAGCCATTTTATGCTCTGGGAGGTGGCAGCAATTACTGTTTTGTAAGGGAGGTAACCACTGTTAGGAATTAAGTGTATCAGCATGAGGCTATTATTTTATTGTAATTCTGTCTGTATATTTCACAGCTTCGCAAGTTCCTGCTAGACCTGGGGCTCCTAAACCCGACACTCCAGATAGGGCCCCTATATCAATGCCACCCCCTGACCCCATGTCACCCGCTGGGGTCAAAGGTCAGGTGTCAGCTGGTTCTGGAGTGGCTGGCGTGCCCTCTGTTGGAGGCATGTTTGATGGACCTAAACTGAAGGATTATCTCCCTTTTATGAAGGTATGGCATTTTCTTTTCATGAGATGAAGAATTGAGTGATATGAGAAAAAATGATTTTAGGTAGTCCATCATTAAATTATAATCATTTTCTTACAAATGCTTAAAAAGGCTTCAGTGCTGATGCAAGCATCCATTTACTTAGAGTAATAGGCTATTTGGATCTAAGTCTTTAAAGGCTTGCATTTACTATGAAATTTACACAACCACTTGATGGACCATGGTAATGATTTAATGATGAATAAATTACCTTAATAGAAAGTCTTATGGACATCTCTTGTTCTGGATTTCATTTCACATATATGATGTTATGAACGGATGTAATTCATTACCATATGCTTCAGTATTGCATGCTATTCACTGGAACACTGTCAAAACCATATGACTTAAATCATAAATTTCTGTATTGTTGTCATAGTTACAGTGTCCCGTCCTGTCCTACACTTTCATTACAAGAAGGCAATATTGAATTCAGGGGAATTAATCATCTTTAGTTAAAATTCTAGGTCTAGTCATTTGAAATACTGTTGATTGGACATTAAACTCAAAAAACAAAATATCAACCGTATACTAAATACATCATATTTTCTGGTTACAGCCAAAGACGTTTGGTAAGAAAGATGGTTCCCCGCCCATTTCCAGACCTAGCCCAGGGGTTCAGGATTACATGAGCCAGGCAGGGGGTTCGTTACCCAACAGTGGCACTGCTTCACCGGTTCACATGCCACAGATGCCCGGCAGTGTACCGGCCAGTCCCGACCATTTCAGGTGCGAACTTCCTGCTATTCTCTCTTTTCGTAATGTCCAAGTTGTCGTTCTAGCGGACTGTATATCCCATTTTAGGCTGATCCAAAATAATCTGTTTTCTTTTACCATTGTTAAATTTATAGCTCCTCCCAACTGATAGGCTGATATACTGTTATAATCCCTCTTGACAGTTCCTGGGTTGTACCAGTACTGTGTACCTGTGGAGGTCTTGGTAAGTTCCGATTAATAAAGACAATCACATTTAGTTGTTAATACAGAAAAGAATCATATAACAAAAATCGGTGTAATTTTTCAATAATGTTTTATGAACCTTATAAATGACAAAACAGTTGATTACTGAATTTATTTAACTGATATCAGTCTTGCTCAAAAGAAAGAAATTCATTGGGCCAGTATATCCTTTATTCATTTATTTGTATTAAAGACCATTAACTGTTAGTACCCAAAGGGCTTAGCATTATACAGTCAAACCTGTCTTAAGCAGCCAGTCAAGGGAACAATAGAAAGTGACCGCTTAACAGAGATGACAGCTAAATGAAGGTTAAACCTTTCCCAAAATGTTACTTTTGTTATATTGGAACTGACCGCCAAATGCAGGTTGACCGCTTAATACAGGGGGCCACTAATACAGGTTCAACTGCATAATGTTCTATTTGAAAAAAAAAAAAAAGATTTTTTTTTTCAGACACAGAGTGCCAATGAATCAAGGCCCTTTGGATCCTGGCCCATCTAGTTTACCACAAGGTCAAGGTCACAGGGGTCCAGATTTGACTCAAGGTCATGGACAGTACACATCCCTACCCTCTACATTCGAAGGTCCTGAATCTGCAATTCACAAAACTGCTAGTCTTCCTAATCAAATGCCTCACAGCCAAGGTCAGGGTCAGGGATCACATCTAGCTCAAGGTCAAGGATACACCCAAGATGGACCAAGGTCAATGCCTGTCTCTCAGTCCCAGTATGTACCCCTGGATCAGAAATGGAAGAGAGATCAAGTACCAGGTATGCCAGAAACACCAGTGCCTTTTTCTCAAAGTCAGAGGTCAGATGTGCCCCTGTCCAGAATGCAAGGAAACACCCAAGGCCCTCAGCAATCGTATTACACAAGTCAGCCACAAGGTCAAGGACAGTTTCAGCCAGGAGGTTCATCTGGGGCAGAGCATGTGCCAAATTTTGCCAACAGTCAGTATCAGCCACAGTTCTTCAGCCAAGCCAACTCCATTTCTGGCCAGCAATTTCCAGCTCAGCAACAGCCAATGAGCATGCAGAGTGCTGGTCACATGACTACAGAGCAACAGCAGGGACCACAACAGAAAGGAATTACCAACACTGTGTCTTCTATTGGCACTCCTGTTGTGTCACCAGGCAAGGACAACACGTATGCAAGAACCTGATCAGACTGGAAGATATCAGCTCCAAGGTCAGACTTCAGTGCAAGGTCCTCAAGCTTTGAGTAGGTCACAGGGGCCAATATCAGCCCCTCCAAATCAGATGCATGTACAGGGGTAATGCCTGGTCAGTCTCGTTCCCCCCACAGTTCATTCCCACAACAACAGTTCCAGTCAAACCAGTATATTCCCCCACAAGGTCAGATGGCCCAAAGTCAGGGCCATCAAACCTATGACCTCAGCTGGTCACACTATACCGGCATCACAGCAGGGCAGATGCAGTTTCAACAAGGTTTGCAAACTCAACACTATTCCCAACCACAGGTTGTTGGTGCAAGCCCAGGACCAGCCCAACAGTAAACCTGTCAATATGGCTCCAACACATTCAGCAATACAGCAGCCAAATCATCAAATGAATCAACATCTGCCATTAGGATATCAGCAACAAGGACAGCAGAATCCTGCTCCTCAGAACTTTCAAGGTTATCATCATCCAACGCAGCATGGTCAGCTCGGAGCAGGTCAGCAAATGAACCAACAATGGCACCAAACCATCAGATTCCTCAAGCTGCACAGCAACCATTCCAGCAACAGCTCCAACGACCAAAGCAAGTTGCATCCCCTCAGCCTGGTCCATCCCCTCATCAGTTCCCCCAGCAACAGAGTCAGTCTCAGCCACCTATGCCTCATCACCATCTGCAGCAGCAGCCACATTCCTCTCCCACCCACAGCCAGCCTGGCCATCAGCAAGGGCAACCAGTTCAAGGTCACTTGGACACCACCACTTCCACAAGGAAGTGCAGCGCAAGGTTACATTCCAGCAATGTTTGTTGGTCAGCATGTGTCAGCTAATTCGTCTGTCCTTGGTACAGGTCAAGGTCAACCTGCTGCAGGTCAGGGTTATGTGAATCAAGGTCAGATGGCTCCTGTGCATACACCATTTTCCCAAAAGCAAGGAAATTTTGTACAGTCTCAATCTTTGCCAAGCCAGGGTCAAACAGTGCAAGGTCAGGGTCAAGTGTCACAAGGTCATTTTCAAGGACAGGGGCAAGGTCAGTTTTTGCAAGGACAGCAATATGGGCAGTTTGGTGCCAATCAGCAAAATCAAAACCCAGGAATGGGAAGTGTATATCAACAAAGACCACCAGCTCCTTCTTATGCAGAAAGCAATGCTAGTAGGCAGATTGCCCAGCCAATGTTTCAAGGTCAGCAAGGTTTCAATCAAATGACCTCTCAGGGTCAACACCTGCCAGTACACAATGCACCTCGATCAGATGTTCAGCAAATGGGTGTCAGACCACCAGCACCTAATGTATTAAGTCAACAGAGTACTGCTAGTACACAGAATGTCCAAAGTTTCCAAGGCCCTGTAGTTAATAATCAAACCTCAGGCCCAAGGTACCCTGCTGTGAATCAGTTTGGTAACACTGTACATCCAAACCAACAAAACCAGGCAATAGGTCAGAATCTCTTCACTCAGCCACCCCAACAAGGAACAGGTCAGCCATTGGCCTTGCAGGGTCAAGGTCAAATGACCTTGCAGGGTCAAGGTCAATTTCATGGTCAGCATGGTTCCCCAGTTCTCCAACCTCAGATCTTAAAGCCAGTTGTAGTCACCTCTAGTGTTCAAGGTCAGGTCACACCTACCCAGACACCTGTTACTGCTGTAGCAAGTCAAGGTCAGCAGCTTGGAACCAGCGATCAACAGCAAACTCAAGAAGGTCAAGGTCACTTTCATTCAGGTCAAGGGCAACCAGGTATAAGTCATGGTCAAAATGAGCCAGTTTTACACGGTCAAGTTCAAAGACCTGCTGTTGCTCCTGTTGTTAATCAGCCTTCGGTTACAAAAACCTCAGGATTCATGGAAGGAAACCTGAATTTGAACCCCGTGGTACCCAGCAGTGCAGTCAAGCCAGCCTCTAGTGGTCCACCAACGCCATCCACACCAGTAGACTTTGGCCCGGCTCGGCAAACTCCAACAGTCAGTAAGGTATGAAGTTCCTGCCTCATCCTTTCTTATGTGACAGTGACAATCATACAGAAGTACTTTGCTTACTAAGAAGGTTGGACCCAGACTGTCTTGCCTTTGCTTACTTTTTAATAACTATTTTTATTCCTGATATTTTTTCCTGTCTTCTGAGTTTTTCTACTTTTTTCCACATCATTATCTTGATTTTGGCAATATAGGATAATGCTTGTGACGTCCTGTTTTATCCTGCTCTATATTCACATTCCATGAAAATAAGCTGGGATATGGGGGTGTTCATCATCTAGTTTTGTAAATATTTATGAATAGCTGGTGCTTTTCTTAAGTTTTCTTTCCTCCAGAATTTTTGCTTAACATCCTTGAAAATATAGTTTTTAAAATTCAGATTTATTTTTATTTAATTTATTTAGATAC
Source organism: Solen grandis (assembly GCA_021229015.1). Classification (NCBI taxonomy): domain Eukaryota; kingdom Metazoa; phylum Mollusca; class Bivalvia; order Adapedonta; family Solenidae; genus Solen; species Solen grandis. The sequence goes on along the minus strand of CM037789.1, from coordinate 45,734,112 downwards.
TGAAATTGGTGATACATTATTGCAATCATTTTCAACCAGTGTAAAAATTCAGGAAATTCTTGACATTGTGACGTCGTCAATGGCATCACTTCCTGTTGGTCGATTTTCAAGATGGCACCATCCAAAGAACAGTCTTGTGGTCAAATTGTATTACCAAAGCAAGTCAGTGAAAACATTGCACCCTTACCCTAACCCATAGTCCTAACCCTTCACCCATCCTGTCCTAGCAATAGAGGTGCACCTGCACCGCGTGCGCAGTAGTGAATAACAATGTGTAACGGTAAAGTGCAATCTAGCCAAGGATGTAGATAATGAAATACCTTGTACTCCTACCTCCAGCCACCTGTGAGCTCACCAACCCATGTACCCCGACCTGTGGACAGACAGGTATCTACAGCATCCTCCCTGGATGAGATTCTCTCTTCAAGCCCAGACTCTAAAGGAGAGAAGTCGGATAGTGTCCTCGCACCCAAGGTATATGGATTATGTTATCTTTAAGTTTCTGTTCACTAAAATTCAAATGTGTTTAAAAGTTAATAGTAGTGTTAAAATTCACTATAAAAATAATACAAAGTAACTGATATCAAATTGCATTATGCATGTTTAAAAAAAACACCTAAAAACATTGTCAACTCACACAAAACCTATATATGATTTTATTCTAATAACAAACTCATATACATGTATAGGTTTTGCGTAAGCTAAATGTATGAAAAAAATATTTTAAGGATTAGAAGCCAAAAAAATATTTTGTGCTATATCTAATTTTGCCATTCTGTAATAAACTGATTATGCTTAACCATATCTGTGAAATATTATTCTACAATGTAGAGATGTGGGTACAGTGCCATTTGCTGTTAGGACTTTACTAAAAATAATTTTGTCATCAGATTTCCTCGAACTTAAAGATTAGTGGTAAAAGATCGTGGTAAGTTCAAAATAGTGGACCAGCTGTCACAGTCACTGACCTGCTTTTAACTGGATGTTGCTATTTGAAATATTTTTGCAGTCAGAATTAAACTACATAACAAAACCAACAAAAAAATACTGTAGAATGTTGATTGCAGATTTTCTCACTGGTTATAGTAAATGGCTTGTATTTAAGCAATGTGAACACTTTCATTGAACATTACTAGCTGATAAGTTTTAAGTTACAACATCTGAAAACAGTTAGAATCTACTTTAGCCACTGTACTGCCTGCAGTTGATGGTGATAATGAAAGGTATGATGTTAGTGATGATAATGATGATTGATAATATTTATTATGATAATGATGATTGTGAAAATGATGATGATGATGATGATGATGATGATGATGATGATGATTACCCAGGTACTGACAGCACAGGAGATACAGCAGCAGAAGGAAGACCAGTTAAAGAACTCCCAGGCCTCGCTGGTGCCACCCAAAGACCCGTACAAAGACCGAGCCAAGCTTGATAAGTTTGTGTCTGAGGTGGAGAAACTGGCCAAGTTTATTGAGGGGCTGGAGAAACCGTCCTGTAGTGGCCCCACCCCGCTTGATGTCATCTGGAAGGTGGGTGTGGTCAGAGATTACTTGGAACTAAGATTACCTGAAACTAAGATAATCTGAAATTACGTGAAAACTAAGATTATCTGAAATTACCTGGAACTAAGATTACCTTGAACTAAGATGACCTGAAAATTGCTTGGAACTAAGATTTTCTGAAACTAAGATTACCGGTACCTGAAAATACATAGAACTAAATTTACCTGGAACTATGATTTCCTGAAATAACTTGGAATTAAGATTACCAGGAACTAAGTTTACCTGAAAAAACCTGGAACTAAGATAACCTGAAATTACCTGAAACTAAAATTACCTGGAACAAAGATTACCTGAACTAAGATTTCCTGAAATTGCTTGCAACTAAGATTAGCTTGAATAGATGGGACTGTCATGGCTTGTGTTTCTAGCTTTAGACAATGTATTTAGTATTGTTTTTAAACTAATGAAAACTGTTTAGTGGTAAGTTTTTTAGGTTAAAACTGGCTTGTTCCTGAACACATTTTAAATAGTTTTGAGATTTGGTATGAGAAGTTCATGATATGGATCAAGTTTTCAGAACTGTATCAGTAATAAATGTAAACATTGTATATATTGCTGTTATTGTAAGTTTGTAAGGAGATAAAACTGTATGAAAATGGAAAATCATCCACTTACACTGATATTTTGGCCAGTATAAAGCTTTTCCATTCATGAACTCATCATTTACCCATTCGTAAAGAATTACAAGATTTTCATAACTAGGTCATCTGCTTAAAAGTGTGTCACAAATAAACCTATGTTCATCTTTTTATGTAATTATTGAAACTTCGACCACAAAATATCCCAGGATAGCTGGTGGTTAATCCTATGACATGGTTTGAATAATTTTGTAAGTAAAATAAAACCTGTGAACAAAGGCCACTCAATGGAAATTAGAAACTGGCCATTATCTGGGAGTGGCTGTTATTCAGAGGTTAGATTCTCTACAAATACAGTGCTGGGAGTCCACTTCCTGGCCTTTGTTCACAAGTTAGCTGTTATTCAGAGGTAAACACTGGTTTGACTGTATTGGAAAGGTTCATCAATAGAAAATTTATAATTTTCTGGCATAATTTTTGCTGCTGGTTCTCAGGAACTGATGGAAGAACAAGACAAAGCTGGGCGCCAACAGAAGCTTGCCATTGCCCGCTGTTATCCAATGAAAAACAGGGACCAAGATATCATGCCATGTAAGTCTGTGTAGAGTTGAAAACTTTGGTGCAAATTTAAAACAGTTGCTACCTTAAACATTTGCTGCTGTTGTTTAAGGGAATGGCCGTCACTTTGGGTCCAACCCCATTTCTTAGAATTTATTCACTTAGTTATTATTGATCTACAAAAATGATTCTCATTTTGAATGGCAGAGTTGACTAGGTTCCTTATAATTATAATTACAGTTAAAATTCTTTCCTGTATTACAGAATGCACAAAGTTAGTAGTACAGATTTATTGATTTCCACATGAAACATTTTGTAAGTATGTGAATCTATTTTAAGAAAGTAACATGAGGTATGATACATTGAAGACATTGTGCAAAAAAAAGTATTGTAACTGCATCTTTATTTGCATGAAGTTATCATAGTTTTACACCAACCCCAGGTCATGCTTTATCACGTTAAATGTTTTTTTTTTATTTTTTAATTTTTTAGACGATGATTCAAGGGTTCTGCTCACATCACTGAAAGATGACTATATTAATGCTAGCTGGATGAATGTAAGTTTAAGTTAACCCTTTCCCTCATAGAGGAAACCATGAAAAGACCTATGCGAACAACATAAAACCAGATCAGCCTGCGAGTAACTCGCAGGCTGATCAGGTTTTATGCTGTTCGCTGCTCCTCAGTGGTCTAGAAATGAGGATATTGTAATTAAATTTGGTAAGGTTTAACTGTGGTTTTCTGCAGATTAGGCTTTATGCTGTTGCTTATAGTTCTAGTAGTGATTTTTTTGGGGTTTGGTTTTGGGTTAATAAAATTTCAGTTCCATATAAGTTTTTTGATTTATGGATTTAAATGTTTAATTATTCTAATATTAAGAAATGAGCTAATAATCATGAATAAAAAAGGGAAAAAAATAACACTTGAAAAATCAATATTTATTGTTTTCCTTAGTTAAGAAAATGTCAGATATGAGAAGTGATTGTAACCATATACTGATTTACACTGAAATTTAGCTTCCTGCTGCTGCTGCTGCTGCTGCTGCTGATGATGATGATGATGATGATATCATGGTGGATCCATATTTTTTAATTAAATGTAAATTTGGCTTACACCTACACTGATTGAAAATACCTCAAATTTTTATTTAGTGTTTTATTTTTATATGTATATAATTATTTACATTTGTGTTTATTTCTGACAGGATTTGTCTCCCCTGTGCCCCAAGTTCATTGCATCCCAGTGGCCCCTACCAGTGACCTTGATAGACTTCTGGCTGATGGTGTATGAACAAGGGGTTGAGGTCTTGGTGGCCTTGTCCAGTGAGAATGAAGTCGGCAAGGTCAGTAAAAATGCGTCATACTTAAGCCTTGAATATTCATGTTCCAATTGTTAACTTGATGAATATTAATTTAGTGAACTTTGAATGGTATATACGGTTTATGACCTAGTCATAAAAGAAAAAATAAATTGTTCTGTGTCAGGATAATGTGATTGGGTGTGGTATCATGCCACAGTATCTACTGCATGATTCTGCAGTTCTGTCTCATGTAGACATAACAGTAGTCTCCAATTCGGTTGGATGTAAAACCCCCCAAAAACAAACAAATTATGCAATAGTTGGTAAAGGCAGGGAGGGCTTCAATTGTCTGTTTAAAAAACTGAATGGGTCTGTTTTACTCTACCACTGAATTGCAGTCCTCTTTAAGTGAGAAAGCACATGTTACAGATATGTTAAAGTGACACTAATTCTGTACTCAGTTGCTGCTAATAGCTGCTCATGTGAGCAGAAGGGTTCGAGGTTGTTCTTTGCTGACAGTCTATATGCTACAATATCACAAACATTTTTAATGCTCACGTCAGCGATAATTAATACAGAGCGGACTGACAGGTCAGTCAGTAATTAATGCATTTATATTTTGCCAGTTATTGTATCAAGCTTTTTACACTTTCGTCTTTTGTGTTGTTCAGAAGTTCCCAGTGTATGTACCACAAGAGAAGGGGGAGACAGTGGCACATGGCCCTGTACAGTTGACGCTTCAGAGTATCAAAGTGAAGCCGTTCTGGACGGAGAGAATCATCCATCTTCGACATTCCGAGGTACGTAGACACTTGTTAGCAATCATGTGATGCATAGATGAGTCTTGTTACATGTCTTTATTTACTCAATAATCACTTTTACAGACCTCCGGTTTTCCTTAAAAACTTGAATCATATGATATGGTTATATTTTGAGTTCAAAAACGAAAGTTTCACTTACATACAGTTTAAATGACTAAGTAATGATAATTCAATGAAACTTGGAACAGTTCTTATCTATCACAAAAGCAGCCTGTGTGTATTAAGGATGGATGGTATCAAATCATTAATGGGGTCAAACCTGTTAATGGGGTCAAACTTATTAATGGGGTCAAACTTGTAAATGGATAACAGTTTTTAATTGGGTCAAACTTATTAATGGGGTCAAATCTTATCATATCTTCTAAAAATAGGAAACTGAAATTGATAGTTTTATAGGTGTTTGTATAGGAAAAAGTGGCATGGCTTTTTTTTTTAAATTATGTATTTGATTTTCAGGGTTAGTTCAAGTTATAACAATAACATTTCTCAGATATGAAGATCCCACAGAGGCATATTCCCAGAATTTGGACCTTGGGCATAAAATATTAAAATTGGATATTGGATTGAATTGGAGTTGTTGAATGATTACTGAGACAAAATTATAGCAAGGATTCCTGTGTAGAATATGTAACTCTTGAATAAACATGAAAATGTAAAATAGAGAGGAAGAAGAAGAAAAAGATGTTGCTTTATAAAGTTCAAATCCGAAGATGCAGATATAATTTATTCATTGTTAAGTTCCTTGAAGATGTCTTAAGGTCTAACCTTTTTTATGCTTGAATTTGCAGCTTACACATGTGATTTAAGGTGAAAGAAAACATATATAAGAATGTATGATTTTAATAGTTATTTTATTACATTACAGAATTGAAACAAAATGGCTTAGTTGAGAATTTATTTGTTTATTTCAGACAAAGACAGGAAGAACATTGGTACATCTGCATTATAATGCATGGCCAGTCAGGTTTGTATACCAGATTTAAATGTTTGAATAGATCATCATACCCCCACTCACAAGGTGGATCCTGCTAAATCCCACGCTTGTCTAATCCCTTCCTGTTTAGCTTAGGTATTCATCACTTTTCATGATAGCTCTATTTTTGTTATTTATCAATATATATGATACCAAGTAAAAATCCAGCTGTTCTGAGTTGGAACTTTAAACCCTTGGTATGCAAGTTGGCCTTTCTACCACGTTTCCGCAAGAGCTAGCTCTAAAGCAAGTGAGTGCAAATGCTATGTTATACTTTTACTACATACATTTGTATGGTCCTTTGACTTAACACTTCCTATTGATGTATAAAACAATGTTTTAATCAAATAAAGATTTGCAAAAAATGTGAACATTTATATTACAGTGGCTTCCCAGACAAAATCTCCCACATTCTGCAGTTTATAACGGAAGTACACTGTTTCTACCGTCAACAGCGGAGTTTAATGAAGCCCGTTGTGGTGCACTGCAGCAACGGTGTTGGACGGGTGGGAATGTTTCTTCTAACCTACGTAGGTATGCAGGAAATAAACCATGGAGACGGACTTATCAGCATCCCGCAGGTGGCCGGGAAAATGTTGTGGAAGCGCAGGAACGTGTTCTTGAAGCAGAACCAAGTGAAGTACAGTTATGAGGCACTTCTGTACTTTGCGCAGGATATACTTGCAAAACGTGAGTCGGAGTTATTGATTATATAATGGTACATATCTTATGTATTGCTGCCCCACTGTGAGGATAAGCATAGGCTCGAACACACCAAAGGGTTAAGACAGTGAATTCTGTTCCACTTGTTCAAAAATATTTGTCTATTCACTAGGGTCAGAGTTTAGGTGTCAAAATCCCCTTCAGGGCTTGTTTAAGGTAATCCATCCATCATTGAATTATAATCATAGTTCTTCAGATGCTTAAAAAGACTTCAGTGCAGATGCAAGCATCCATTGATTAGGATTTATAGGCTATATTGCTCTAAGTCTGTAAAGACCATTACCCATCTGTGCCATTGAAGTTGACCAAGTTTTATACGAGACATTGATTGCCCATTGGGATGATGGGTATTATGAGTGATTTTTCTCATGTGTTTTTGATTTATGCATGATCTCTGAATTCAATGTGTGAATCCCTCAACTGAGTATCCAAGAATACACATAGATACAACTGGAAATGTTGTATTTATTGTATAATCATTGCAAGTTTGATAGTCCCCCCGGGGGGTGGAGGGGTGGGGGAGGGGAACTATAGGTTTGCCCTCCGTATGTCTGTCTGTCTTGTCTGTCAGTCCATCCGGAAATCTGGATCCAGCTATAACTTAAAAACAGTTTTAAGATAATATTATGAAACATGGTATATTAATAGGTGGCAGTATGAAGATTCTGCATGTTACTTTGTTGATTTTTCTCAGACCAAAATTCTGGTTGCCATGGTAAGGTAAAAATTCTGCACCTAGGGGACTAATGTGTTGCGTGCAATACCAGTTACTTGTTTTTTTGGCATGGGAAAAACTTAAAAATATTCATAGGTGTGAAGCATTCCTCAGTCAGCATAAACTGATATAAGATGTAAGAATTTCTTTGCAACTGACATATCATTTTGTAGTTTATGAATCTATTCCTAATGTAGGTTTTTTTATGTTACAGAAGGCATCCTGGTACACAAGGCTTCATTTGGGGACCAGCTGCCTAAACCCGGCGTAAAGTCTCAGTCCTGGGAACCAGGAGATGATATCCTGTTTGGTTCTATGAGCTTCTCCAATCTCCAGACCAACATTGCCAAGCTGGGCACCAGCAAAGTTGATTCATCCAAGCTTGATCAGAAGCTGGAACAGTTGAAAAGTGGTGGTGGCATGGAGGAAAAACTAGAGAAAAGTGAGGATGAGTTAATTAAGGAGATGTCTCCAATGGAGGAGAAAGCCCCGCAAATTGTGATGTCTGAAAACTCCCTTCCAGATGTTGTTCTTGGCCCTGGTTTAACTCAAGATAAACCCAAAGGAGACCAAATTGGTGACCAAGGAGATATGGACATGTTGAGCGGCCTTGGTAGTCCGAAGAAGGTGATGGACATTGAGAAGAAGCAAGAAGGTCAGGGACTCATTGATGACCTTCTTGGTGACCTTAAGAGTACAAGCATTGAAGACTTGAAAGATTCAGATGTGTCCATGACCAGTGTTGGATCTAGCCAGTCCGACAAATCTAAGTCTCAGTCAGTTTCTAGCTCCCCAGCACATGTTAGCAGGGAGGCGTCTGCAAGCCCTCAGTTTGGCGGCTTAAAGGCAGGAAAAAGTTCATCCCTGGCCGATTTGCAAGACCCTAATACGTTCACTATCGGAACGTCATCTGGAAGTAAGAAAAAATTCACAAAATCAGACTTTACAGAAAAGAGGGAGATTCAAGAACCGGACCCTAATGACCCTTTGGCGTCTCTTGACCCTTTCTGGTCACTGAAATAAGGTGTGTGATTCATGGTTGTTGTGAAAAATGTGAGGAACTCTTTGTCTGTGATCATTCTGTACCTGGAAAAAACATGCTTCATTCTGTGTTGATAGTTTGTTTCCTTGTTGTTGTGTTTCTTGTTTCTTAAACCTTGTTCAGTTAAGTCATTGCACATTTTTTTGATGTTATTGAAAATGGAATGCGGCTAGTGATGTGGAAATATTGTCAATATTTTTTGTTTATAAGTAATTTAATCATTGTTAAGTGGATATTAATTTGTGTACTATTATATCATTATAATCATGATTTACTATTACATTATGTATTTCTACTTGTATTGTTACTCTTAATTATACATCACTTCATAGAAGCTGGGGCTATATAAGACAGGGATCTTCCTAGCAAGGAGGAAACTGGAGTCCTTGACAAGAGTTGAATTCCACCAATGATTTTTAGCACTAAGTTAAATACTTAGTGGCGAATTTCATTATTCTTGGCTTGCGGTTTGTCGGTGGTTCTACCCGGGTACCTCTGTGTACTCGGGGTCTTCCTCCACCTGTAAATAGCTGATACTATCGCAGCGACGGTAAACCCCAATACAACAACAACATTATTCTTGTTTCTCTTTTAAAAAATACCTAAATATTTCATTTCTTCACAAATATTGTTAGTTTTAAAGGTAATAATTAATTTCGGCTTAGATATTTACTTGAATATTTTATAAAACAGGAATGGTGGAATGTGTATCTACCTAGTTTAAGAGTTAAAGTATTACTTAGCGTTAAGTATTGTTGGTGGAATTCGAGCCAAGTTTTTGCAAAACAAGTTGGAATCCTCCCATATAACTATACAGAAATGAAAGTCCTTTTTCCGGAAATCAGGGAGTCTAGCGACTCTAAATGCATAGTAAGTGAAAATCCTGTAGGAATCTTGCTTGTCATGTCCCTCACTGTCCTATACTGATATAACATGTACATGAAGACAGGGCTGGGTGCGGGGTTATCAATCACCTTTAATTCTAGTTTTACTTGGAGAAGATGAGTTAAGTCTTAATCTGGTTACTGGGATTTTACATGTAAGGAAGCTTTCCAACTGGAAAATTGGTATTACTAGCCGAGCGCACTCGGTAGATCACTGGAGATTACTATATGACTGTGATACTGTCCTAGCAAGGTAAACACCGGAAGAACAGCAACAGTATTAAACTATGTGTTTGAATATCTTTGTAAATAATAATAAAATAACAACAACATTTATAACACATGGGCAATCCTGGTGATGATCATATAAGGGAACAGAATATAAACAAATCTTTGACCAAGTCTTGATGCAGTCTGACTTGCACAAGATTCATGGACAGAGAATGGTGATAAAAATGAACTTGCTTATTAATTAATGGAATATGCAACTTAGTTGATCTGTATAAAGGACCGGATAAATCTAGTAATGGATCTAAACAAAGACATGAATTCAAGGTGGCAGAAATCTGCAATTGTTTATATATATGCTTCAAGTGGTTTCTTTTATAATGATAAGGAAATGTTTTATAATCATCCATGTCATAAATATATCTGGGTAGATACAGGGATGCTTTGCAAAGATAAAACATTCTGAAACATTTCAAGGGATGTAACACAAAGCATTTGGAGGCAGTATAAGCTACAAATGATTCATTGTCAACTGTTTTGTAACGGGTAGTTCTTCAGTTGTTCATGAAGGTTAAGTCCCTGTAATGGTTCTGCTACATTTCGGACCTCATGGCCTTTCACGGAGATAACCAAGGTTGCCTAATGTTTCATTAGGGTATCTTGGTAGAGGTTATGTGGTCCAAGAATGATCAGAACCATTACAGAAATGCAGGAAAACGATTTCTGATGGGTACTTCTGTTTGGAGGTTTGGCAGTATGTGATCTGAGATATTAACCCTTTCCCTCATAAAGGAAAGCTTGAAAAGACCTATGCGAACAGCATAAAACCAGATCAGCCTGCGAGTAACTCGCAGGCTGATCAGGTTTTATGCTGTTCGCTGCTCCTCAGTGGTCTGGAAATGAGGATTTTGTAATTAAATTTGGTAAGGTTTAACTGTGGTTTCCTGCAGATTAGGCTATATGTGGTACCTATTGAGTGCTTCAAAATGAGTCTATATGAGGGAAAGGATTAAGCCAGATAAATGAATGGATCATCTGCTTCACCTTGAAGAATGACATATGTTGGAATGTTGGCTATGTCAGATACCATCTTAAAATACTTCTCTCGCAAATACTTTCTTCATCATCATAGTATTGCGGGTTAATATCTAGTACCTTTGAGGGTCAGAAATCTCGAGGATTAAATAGTGATTTTTTTCCTTTGATATAGTCAGCACCTAGTGTATGAGGAATGCACAGGAATAAAGATGTCAGAATAAATTTGTGACTCAGTGGTATGACATAGAGTGAAACAGGGCATTCTTACTTCCTCTTAGAAATAATCTAGTCATTCTAAGTGAATAAGATATTTTATTTATGAAATAGAGCTACCGATGTTATGTTCAGATGTGCAGTAATCTAATCACAAAGGCCATAGTAATTAATTTCAAAGCATCTGAAAGCAACACCGTGCATCATTCTGCAATATAGCATGGCAAATGAAACTCTCTTTCCATTCTTACACGTTTATGAGACTGCAAAGTTTTAAAAGTGATATGTCAGTTTATTATACGACATCTTAATTTAGGACTCATATATGGTGTCATATACATATTTTTTTTTCAAATCATTTTGAAAATATCAGAAAATAACGCACACTACAAGCCCTCTATGTTTATAATTATAGTACCGGGTATATTGTTATCCTGTTAGAATTCACAGTATATGGTTTATATTAAATCTATTTGGTGGTTTCACTAGGCATTTATTGCAAGTAGCTTTTCTGTTATTTCGAAACTAATAAGTGTAAACAATGAAGTTTGAAGAAAAGCACTTGTAACTTTTGGTGAATTAAAGTAAAAGTGGTGTCAGATAATGATTGTGTAAAAATACTTGTAAATAGTCTGTTTGTAGATCTTCTGCAATATTTCAATGATTTTTTTTGTCTTTTGTTATTTTGTCTGATGCGATATATTCAATATTGTGATCTATATTATGTATACTTATTTATGACTCACAAATTGTAATAAATAAACTATTACATACTTGTATTAGTTTTTCTTTTTATAATTTTTAAGAATTATTGCCGTTTTCTCAATAATGAGGTGTTAGATTGTTGAAATAGGATTGTTATTAACAAGAAATATATGTGGTGTTGGTGGGAATTGACCTTTTACTTCATATAGACTCATTTTGACACAGTGGCAAACAGAGCAGACCCAGATCAGACAGCTGTCTGAACAGAGTCTCCTCTGTTTGCTCATACGATATTGTAGCTCAGATTCTACAGTCTGATCAGAGTCTCCTCTGTTTGCTCATACAATATTGTAGCTCAGATTCTACACAGTCTGATCAGAGTCTCCTCTGTTTGCTCATACAATATTGTAGCTCAGATTCTATACAGTCTGATCAGAATCTCCTCTGTTTCCTCATACAATATTGTAGCTCAGATTCTACACAGTCTGATCAGAGTCTCCTCTGTTTGCTCATACAATATTGTAGCTTAGATTCTATACAGTCTGATCAGAGTCTCCTCTGTTTGCTCATACAATATTGTAGCTCCGATTCTATACAGTCTGATCAGGGTCTCCTCTGTTTGCTTATACAATATTGTAGCTCAGATTCTATACAGTCTGATCAGAATCTCCTCTGTTTGCTCATACAATATTGTAGCTTAGATTCTATACAGTCTGATCAGAGTCTCCTCTGTTTGCTCATACGATATTGTAGCTTAGATTCTGTACAGTCTGATCAGAATCTCCTCTGTTTGCTCATACAATATTGTAGCTCAGATTCTATACAGTCTGATCAGAGTCTCCTCTGTTTGCTCATACAATATTGTAGCTAAGATTCTATACAGTCTGATCAGAGTCTCCTCTGTTTGCTCATACAATATTGTAGCTCAGATTCTTCACAGTCTGATCAGAGTCTCCTCTGTTTGCTCATACAATATTGTAGCTCAGATTCTACACAGTCTGATCAGAGTCTCCTCTGTTTGCTCATACAATATTGTAGCTCAGATTCTACACAGTCTGATCAGTCTCCTCTGTTTGCTCATACAATATTGTAGCTCAGATTCTACACAGTCTGATCAGAGTCTCCTCTGTTTGCTCATACAATATTGTAGCTCAGGTTCTATACAGTCTGCAGAGCAAAGAAAAAAAACTTTCATATATCATTTTATGTTCAGTTAATTAATATTTATGAAGCCATAAATTTGCACATGAATATTCATGAAGTAAAGGGTTAATGTAATGGATAATGTAGAACGGTTATGTGACGTACGTTATTATCAGTATTGTAGGGTGTCATACGGGGACAGTGAACCATATTATTAAATACTTTACCGTGATATATACTTCCGTAGCGTAAATTTATTATTACAATTAATCAGGTCAACTATTTTATACATGCTATGGTGTTTCCAATAATAAATAGGTACAAACTTTTTAGCTCACCAAGCATAGCTTTTAGGATCGCTGACTGTCCGTCGTCCGTCCGTCGTCCACAATTGTTTCAAACGACATCTCTGAAACCACTGGGCCAAATTTGATAAAATTTGCCTGTGATGTTCCTTTCATAAAGCTCTACCAAAGTTGTTCAAATGGTTCTGGTCCATTGCATATCTGGGTCACAGGAGCAAAAAAATAGATTTTAAATGTGAAATTTTAAAAAATCTTCTTCTTCAAAACCACAAGGCAAAGAGCTAAGAAGAAATTTGGTGTGTAGCATTGTCTAATAGACTTCTACTAATTTTGTTCAAATTGAGGCCCTGGGGTCAAAATTGGCCCCGCCCCAGGGGTCACATGATTTTACATAGAATTATATAGGAAAAAAACTAGAAGAATATTCTTGTCTGAAACCACAAGGCTCGAGCTTAGATATTTGGTGTGTAACATAGCCTAGTAGACTTCTACCAAGTTTGTTACAAGGCCTAGAGTTTATGTTTTTAGCGTGTAACATAGTCTAGAGGACCTCTACCAAGTTCAAATCATAGTCCTAGGGTCAAATTGGCCCTGCCCCAGGCCATGTGTTCTTGAAATAAAGGATTTCAGGATGATAGTCAAATCTGAGCCTTAAATTGTACTTAAGTATTTTCGAGAACATGGGACCAGGAGTCATTTGATTTTATAAGAGCTTTGACCTTCAAAATTTGGAAGGCAGGTACAATTTTTGGGTGGATTTAAGATGTTCTTTCTATACTTCTGCATTAATTATGTATTCAGTATTACTCATAATACAATAATTGGCAATTAAGGCAATGTTTCTCAGGTGAGCGATTCAGGGCCATCTTGGCCCCCTTGTTACGTAAATCACACAAAGAACATTCTAAAAACTCGTCATCTAAATTATTATTAGTCATACACATAAGTTCATTTATAGGTATGCTAACAGGCTGATTCCAACGATCAGTTTCAAAAAAAGTCTATGAGAAGATGTGCGTAGTCGTCATTAGTCCTTCATCTTTTTATTTGTAAATTACCCAAGTAGTTGAAGCATGTTTGTAAAAAAATAGCTCGGGGGGATTCATTCAATCTGATGTTCCAATTCTGTAAAAAATAACCTCTTATTTGTTGATAAACAATGTTCAAAATCATTTTAATTATCTGTATGTAATATTTTTACACAATATTTAATGATATTATACAGTCTTAATTTTGCAAGGGCATCCTTCCCAGTTTCCCATATATAAAATAGTTTTGTGTCGTTTTCTTTACACCTAATAGACATTAATAAAATTGTAAGTAAATTCCCTCTATAGTTTTACCATGTTTTAATCCGCAAATTTCACTTCCGTAATTCATTATAGTGCTTTTTCTATTTGCATTTGTTTGGAAAGCATTTCTTACATGAAAGGAATGAAAAATCAGTTCCTTAAAAAATAACCGGTATCAAGCAACGTTTTCCTATTCTTATGCAAGCTGCCGTTTTAGTTGTCCATTATAGCTATTATACATGTAATAAAGTTACCTGAGCCTGAATATTAGTTCGGACCTGCAATATTTTCAGCGATGGGATTCTATAGCTATAATGAATGGTTTATTAGTGTTTGTCTTTTATCTGTTATAATCTATCTTATGTTTGAATGGCATTTCGGCAGAGGAGAAGACATTGGTATGTATTCTTATACTATAAATATGAAAATTTGTTAAACGGAACCACTTTACTGATGTTATCCTCGTTAAACGTTTGAAATCTCATTTTATCATATGACATAATGCTCAAACAGCTGTTTCCGGTTACGTATAACCATCACATATTTTCTTATATTTAACACGTTACATATACCTTTTTAGGCCAAATTACATTACTCCGCGTCATGCGCGTGTATTCTATCCCGATTTCTTCCCTTCTTATTTTAACTAAAAATAAAATGTTTAATCCGAATTTCGCTATTTCGATTTTTTCGCTATTTCGAAGTAAAATTCCGGTCCCGAGGTTGCAATTAATGTACATTTTTCAATTTTTATTTCGAAGTCAAATTTCATAATTTTTCGTGAACCACAGGGACTTGCTCCCATACACCACACACACCACACACACACACACACACTGTACATACACTATCAATCCTTGTTGATAAGTGTATGTACAGTGTGTGTGTGTGTGGTGTGTGTGGTGTGTGTGTGTGTATGGGAGCAAGTCCCTGTGCGTGAACTAATTATCGTTCTTATTATCATTCGTATCCGGGTCAGTAACCCAGTTTATTTTGCGGAGGCACTTGGAGAAATGGCTCAGGCAAGTTTTTCACACCTTTTTTCGAGATTGGGTTGGGCAACGTGTGTCCCACCGGAAATGTTGATAATTGCTAATCGATGTCTGACAGGTTGCATAATATGCACGTGCCAGAAGATAAACCCAGGTGTCAGATCTTTAGTACATTCCATATCATAGCGTTCGTCACCGGCATGCGACGCTACCTGAAGCAGCATATCGACGGAAAAAATATGTATCATTGTTTGACATGGTAGAATGATTATGTTCATCAGAAGCATCTAAGTAGATCATGATATATTTTCATTACTTTTTTAACTTGCAAACAGTATATACGTACACCTAATAGGTGGTTTTCATGGCATAACGATTTCCACAATATGCATCGGTAATGAAAACGCAGACATGCACGCTCACAAACTAAAATTTCCATCGGATTTTTAATCCGAATAATCGTTATTTCGAAATTTTCAGCTTGGTCCCAAGGACTTCGATTTAACGAGGTTCTACTGTATATACATAATGTATAATGTACATAATGTAATACATAATACGCAAACCTGCGGAAAACGTATAGGGTTTGTTATGTTTCTTCTTCTTCTTATTATTATTCCTCATTTTCCAACCAAATCCAAGAGTTAATTTCAGTATGTTGCCAGTGTCTGAGGAAAATGAAAATTAAATTGCCTCGACAAAAACGTTCAAATTTTTAAAATCTGTCATTTTAAATTTTCAAAGACGTCAAACGACGTCAGATTTGACGTCAGCATCAAAAGTTTGTTCGCGCTCTGGAGCCTTTATTTTTTGTCGTTTTATCTTGATATTTTCACAGAAGAAGTATGTTATGATGTAGATGTGCACCTTGTCTTTCAAATTTTCAAATTCGAAAAATTTAAGAATTTATGGCAAAACCGAGTTTCGAACTTTGGTCCTAAAACTATTATTTAACATAATAAAGGCTACTGATGAGATAGAAGCATGAAAATTGGACATCTCATCGGCCCAGAGGTCTACTTTCATTTCTGTAAAAGATTTCCTTTTAAGTCACGTGGTTATGACGTCATTTAAAAAGCAAAATCCTATTTTTTCAAAGATTTCTCTGGCTCTGGCATCATGCATTTTGAGTCAATTTTAATTAAATTGAAATTGCAGTAATAAAAAAGTATCTCTTTATACATTCAATCATTTTCAATTTTCATTGGCGTCATATGACGTCAGATTTGACGTCAGCTTCAAAAGGTTGTTCGCGCCATAGAGCCTTTAATTTTGATCCAATTATCTTGATATTTTTACAGAAGATATATTTTAGGATCTAGATGTGCACCTTGGCATTCAAATTTCCAAATTCTAAAATGTTAAGATTTCGTGGCAATACCGAGTTTCGAACTTTGGTCCAAAAATTAAATTTAAATGTTACAAAGCGCCCTGATGCGTTAGAAGCATGAAAATTGGACAGCATATCGGCATAAAAGTTTACATTCTATTTTTTGAATGATTTTCTCTTAAGTCACGTGGTTATGACGTCATCAAAAAGTCAAAAAGCATTTCTTTTTAAAGTTTTCTCTCGCTCTGGTATCATCAATTTTGAGTCAATCTTAATTCTATCTTCAGTATTCATACAGTTAAAATTGAAATGATCCGTACTGCAAAAATTGTTTGTTTTGTCACGTGATTATGACGTCATGCATACTTAAGCAAGAATTATTTTGAAAAATCATATAAAATCGCCAATTAGACCAATGAACTTATAATTTTCAAGAATGTCGAAACTTCGTACGTTCATAAGTCTTTGAAAATTTTAAGTGATTACGTCATCAAACATGTCAGATATTAATGTTTACTGGAATGCCTACTTAAACATATGAAAACAAACCTTTTTAATTTTTTCTGGATTAACAGAACATTAGCTGAACATGTCATTCCAAAAAAGATATTTTTCTTTAGTCACTTGATTTTGACGTCGTTGAAATATTAAAATCATTCATTTCAATATGTATTCGCGCTCTAGCGTCATGAGTATTGATGCCAATCTTAAGCATACCTTAAGAAATTTATGTTGTACCACTTGTTTATGACAACATTGATTTGTAAGCAAAATATATTAAAAAGATCAAAAGATTGGACATATTAACTTTAGATAAGTAATATTGCCGTATCTTAACATGCGCAAAAAGTCAAGAAATTTCAAGTGATTACGTTATCAAACATGATTTATTCATGTTTTTTCGTAAAAGGGCTTATTCATGGAAATATATTAATTTGAAGAAAAAAACGAAAGTGGTCATTGTGTTGGTTCAGCAAGATCCGATTGTTCTTTTGCAGTAGAAAGTGCCTGTGTTGAATAGTGAATTGTGATACGTTTTTGAGTTAATGAGTCGCATTTACGATGAATTAGTATAATTATAATAGAGCCAGAAAACCCATACTGATATCTTATTGCATTTGTTATCACGCCTTTCCGCAAACCTGAAGAAAATGACAAATACATGTAATTCTACCTATCGATTTTTTTTTCTAAAGGTTTAACGGTTTCTTTTTCTAAATCTGTAAAATAAGGAAATATATAAAGCAATTGTTGAAAGTTTCAAGACGTTTATAACGTGTATTACATAAAAATAAGAAATTATTTTCATGATTTTGCTTACACCTCTGCCTTTGTTTCCATCTTTTTTTGGCAAATGTAAAAAACTCAATCAATTTCAAGGTTGAAAGTCATGGATTTCAAAGAATTGTTTTTTTTCTTTTTTACAATTTCAATTATGTGGATCAAATTGCAATGATTATTTGTTAAGTCATATGCTTACGAAGAAATAGATATTAAATAAAGAATAAAAAAAAACAACTTTTAAAATCGATTGAATAACGTAAGAAAACAATTTTTGAGGATAGTATTATCATAAAATTTTCCTGTTTTTATTTTCTGAATGATAGAAAGGTTAAATATATATGCTTTCTCAATATCTTCTTAAGAAGATGAAAATAAATAGAAAAAAGTTTTAAAGCTTTTTTTTTTAAACATATTTATATATAATTTATGATTATGATGATTTACGTATCTAATCTTACATTATAATGCATCATTATTCCATTTCTTTGTATTAACTTATATATTCAATACCCATGAAATAAGCAAACGGAAAGCCGCTTCGTTTGTATCTTAAACAAACGACTTCTAGTTAGGAATTTCTGCCCTTTCGGCAGAAAGTCCTATTGGGTTTGTTATGTTTTTTATTAGGACTTTCTGCCTAAAGCAGAAAGTCCTATTGGGTTTGTTATGTTTATTAGGACTTTCTGCCTAAAGCAGAAAGTCCTATTGGGTTTGTTATGTTTATTATTATTAGGACTTTCTGCCCTTTCGGCAGAAAGTCCTACTGGGTTTGTACTGTTTATTAGGACTTTCTGCCTAAAGCAGATAGTCCTATTGGGTTTGTTATGTTTATTATTATTATTATTATTATTCTTTTCTTCTTCCTAACTAAACGCTTATTTTTATAGGTTGCAATAGTCCTAGGACGATGAATTTTTTATGGCTTATTAGTCACGTGAGGAAATTTTGATTTCAATGATTTTCAGCACCCTATGACGTCACATGACGTCACAGCTAAAAATAGTGAAAAATGGTGTTCGCGCTCTACAGCCGTCATTTATGGTCGGATTTTCTTCAAATTTTCACAGATGGTACATCTTGAATCAAAGGTGTGCATATCCTGCCAGCTAACCGAAATTCCGAAAGACCGAAGTTCTGTGGCTGAAATAAGATTCGAACATAGGACCGAAAATTTCATTTTAGGATAAAAGAGCTTCAGGATGAGATAGAAAGTTGAAACTTACACAGTTTGCAGTTCTGCAGAATTTCTACAAATATTTTGAGTCGTGACGTCATACGACGTCATGTGACGTCATAAGCATACTTCTTAATTTTCATTTTAGGGCAATGATTTCGACATGATGCCAGTTGTTCAGGATAATGAAAATTTCAGAGTTATGACATTAAAGGTTTCGCTTTTGAACAAAAGCATCTTCAGCACCCTATGACGTCATGTGACGTCACAACTAAAAATAGTGAAAAAAAGGTGTTCGCGCTCTACAGCCGTCATTTATGGTCGGATTTTCTTCAAATTTTCACAGATGGTACATCTTGAATCAAAGGTGTGCATATCCTGCCAGCTAACCGAAATTCCGAAAG
>CM037789.1:45664739-45714739 GCA_021229015.1 Solen grandis | reverse complement strand
TCTTGTGACTAAAATGTTCAATACTAAGTCTTCAATATCGTATTTCACAGCGCGTCATCCACTTTCTTTCTTATTTATGTTACATTCGAAACATTATTAGCGTCATCATGCCGTAGACAAGTAATATGATACCTTTACCAGTCCATAGAAAGTGTGCTCAGCAACAAGTAAGGGAATTATTTACGACGGTAACTATGTTGCGTACAGAGACCGAACCCAAATTTGAACCGGAGACAACTGTACACACTCGTGTAAAAAACGGATAAGCAATTCTTAAATATGAGACGCGAAGCATCAACGGTATCTAGGCAACAAGTAAATTACTGATTTATATTTAAAAGAAATGAAAATACGTGTTATCATTTACTTTCCATTTCGAGATTTAAGAAAGACACAAGATGATTTTCAAAGATTGTTATACTTTACATATCTATTTATCTTACACCGACCAACAACGCAGATTAACGGTTACCTTGAAATTTTATTTTTCAGGACATGTTTATCACACACTAATTTAGGACAACTGCTATGTTATAGTTAGTGTTTATTAAGAGAGAATTTAACAGTTAAGAAGCTGTCACTCGCTAGGCTCGTTCTGGCTTCTTAACTGAACAGAACAGAACAGAACAAAACTTTTATTCACCCAGGTATTACATTAATACAACATGGGGTTTTACATAGGTTATACACACACATATATATATAATATTTGTTAATAATTTCCGGTCTTATTTAATAAGATTAAGTTCATTTGTAGCATAGATCAATTTGTTAGGCATTTTTCAATTATTTAAAGCAGACATGCTGTGTTCAGAGTGGGGGGATTACATCTTTGAATTTATAAATAAATACAAGAAAGACATTGTTTATTTTCAACACACACACACACACACACACACACACACACACACTTAAACCTAGCATGATCAATTTATGTAACGTTATAATGACAACAACAACAACAAAAAATAGATAAATACATGTGCTGGCAAATATTAATGTCAACAAAATAACCTTTGGATAAATAATTTCTTTGTTAAGTGTTTTCAGCTATAAAACATAAAACAAGCAGTTATTCCTATTGTATATATACAGTCTCTGCATCATACTTTACACAAATAAAGACAAGTGAACAATAACATTAAAGAGCGACAAAAGCATGCTTTTCTTACAGATTTAGATAGTAACAAATATGTAAAGTCACTATGATAATAGTTACTTATAGAGAGAGAGAGAGAGAGAGAGAGAGAGTAAAAAAAAAAAAAAAAAAAAAAAAAAAAAAAAAAAAAAAAAAAAAGGATTGCGTGGCATTATTAATTATTCAATTAGATAATTTATTGCAAAGGAATTTTAATGCATGTAAAGACACAATCATATTTAGAATAATAGATAATTCGTTACTATGTTGCCAAAGAGAGAGAGAGAGAGGAGGGGTGAGTATTCCCCTTCTCTCCCCCTTTCTATATACCTTGCCTGATACGAAAACGAAAGTCGACAAGGTATCATTGTGAGAATGCTTATTGCAATATATCTCAATGACATACATGCATACTACCCCCTTCTTTCCCCTCTAGTACAACCTTGCCGGTACGAAATCGTAAGACGGCAAGGTAACAAAAAGCGCATGCGTACGTGATGGTGAGAAATCAGGAAAAAAAGCAACAAAAAAAAATAAATGTCAAACAATAATGGGAAACAATGGATTAAAATATTATTATATACAGTTACAAAACAACACAATCAATTATTTTCTCTCATTTGAATAAGGTGTTCCTAAAAATAGATAGCTGTTTGAGGTTATTTTTAAAACGTGCATGAAATAAGCGTGGAAATCGGGGAGCTGTTTATTCCTAGCGAGTGCGGATAGACGGTGTCCAGACAAAACAAAGAGAGCGAAGTGAGGTAAGTGATCTTTTGCTCGTTTCAATTATGTTTCTTATTTTTTTCAGTTTAAGAATAAGAATTATTTTATCTTTGTTAAAGATAAGTGATGCAAACTTACTTAAATTTCTCAAAACTTTATCAGAATCGGATTGCAAAAGGGTTTTGAATGAAAGATAGTGCCTGTTAAATTATCTCCTAATAAACACTGACTAACTTAGAGTTTGCCCCGCCCTATTACTGCGTTACACTGCTATATTTGGAGATGGCGCCATAAAAGTGTTACGTCAGCGTGTTGTTAAAGTATTCACACACGTGCACGTACTTTCCAAATGGTGTCTTCCCAACTGTCCCACTTTTATATAAAACAGTAAAAATCAAGGTGGGACAGTTGGGAATCATGCTTAATTGGATAACAATAGACTGTCATGGATGAGTGACTATAGTCTTTACCTAAATGGATGGAATATTTCAGTGCAATTATTTGTCTTATTGTCTTATATTATTAAGAGCAATTTGCAATAGTATTTATGGTTAGTAATATATTGCATTAGTATTTATAATAAGTTATATGCTATTAGCAAAATCTCTCTCTCTCTCTGAAATGAAGAAAACAAACTCTTTATGTTTTCATATATTTATTATTTTTATTTCATGTGTCATGAACAAATCAAATAAAGACAGGGCTATATTCGGATGTGGTACAATTTATTGTATTTTGTTTTAATTTGAAAACAAGCATTTCATTTAAACAACTGTGACATTCCACCCTACTGATCTGTTCTATACAGAGTTACTCGTCAAACCGAATCAAATGCGATGCACAATCGCCATACTCCATCACAGTGATTTCTTCAGCCATGTACTTGTGTTTCAGGGCAGACAGTCTCTGTTCAAGTTGTCGGTATTTCCTCCTCTTCTTTTCTCTCACTCCTCCGGCACTGTGCTGAAGAATTTTGATAGCATTGGCAGCTTCAATCCTTTGTATTGTTTCCAAGAACTTGTAAATGTTCGGATGTGACTGTCTCATACTTTTCTTTAGTTTGTTGTGCCAGCCTTCCAAGTTGTTTGTTGTTCTTGGCCTTCTGTCTCGAAATGTTCCAGTTGTCCTTGTCTCCCTCAACCCAATGTTCAGTGACATAGTCTGTGAACCTTGAAACATCCACTGGAATCTCTGCATTTTCAGCATCCGTCATGCGACAAACCACACATCTTCAACATGTTGTATGGGGACTAGAGGCAGAACTGCAGTTTCTTCTTCCTAGTTTCTTAAAGTCCTCATTCTCAGAATACAGTCCAACTAAGCCAAGCTTCTGTATCTTCCGCCAAACACACTGTGTGTAATGAAAAAAAACACCCTTTCACATTCACTTTTGGGAAAAACACTCTGCGAGCTGCCTGCTTGGTTGCTGCCTCAAAGTCTATCAGGAGTGTGTCTGGTCCCAGTTCCATTCCTATTTCCCTGCATTTCTGTTGAAGATGTTGAAAAAGTCTGCAGTAAATCCTTCACTTTTCCAGGCAGAAGGGCAAACACTAACGGATACATGTGTCCATCAATATATCCATGGAGTGTGTAGACCTGGCTGAATATGTCTGGGCACACATAAAATGTTCCGTCTCCATATATGGTTGGGTTCTGTGCCAGATGCTGGAGATTTGTTCTTGTAGCAAAAATCAGCATCCTGTTGTCATTCTCTGCCTCATCAACCAGTAGGAACTGCTCACCAGTGTGCGTTTCAGTCCATTATCCAACCAAAACTATGTCCACTCCTGGACTTTGGTATCCCCGGTCTCAATGCACCTCTTTCCCTGTATAGAGATGACTTGTGGGGGGGAAGGTTGGTAATCCTTTGCAGACTTGTTCTGCATCTTCGTCCCATTCTCTGTCTCTCAGACTGGTTTATGACTTCTTCATATATTGACGGAATCGGCGTGGTTTCTTCGCGTGCCCTCTTTCGCATGAGTTGATTTATTTCATGGCGCTTCAGTTCCATGTGTTCGGCTGCATGATTATGGGTATTGGTCACAGAAACTGGAATGTTGTCAGCTGTTGTGATTTTAGCAGAACAGGTTCGGACATGACAGACCCAGTACACCCTTGTTGGTTTTCGGTTTTTGACCTGGTATCTGAATCCATTGTAAACCAGACTATCACCACCACGTTGGTTCTTGACAAACTGCACACTCACTTGTGCATTTGCCATTTTAGCTTATAATTTCAGACGATGTTACTTAGTGAAATTTTACTATCAAATGAAGACATTTACATCAGAATGTAAATATATTGTATCTGATACAGTTCATTCATTAATGAGATATCACAGTTTGAAAGTCACAATAAATTGATAACCAAAAATGTTAATTACTTCAAATCAAATTGTTTACCTTAAGTAGTAAACTGCTAGATCAAAGGACTTGTTTGTATTTCTTAATCCAATCACTTAGCAATATATACAGGATAAATGGACTTTAGTTGGACCAATCAATTAACACAATTTAAAGAAAAAAGTAGCAGAGGTGATAATTATCTTAATAAGTTCAAATTATTTTTTATCTTTATCAATTCACATAAGCTTTAAAGCCAGAGATCTAAGGAAAGCATTTTACACTATAAATTACAATTAATTTAGTAACCCTAATTAATGGACATTAATAAACACATTTTAGAAAGAAATAATACAATATAACTAAAACATGAAATTTTACCTCTTAAAATACAAAATCAAAAAAAAATCAGAAACAAAATCAGATAATACAACTTCAATTCATTTTAAATGTGTTGTAGTTTGAAATAGATTATAATCCCTTATCAAAACACACCCAGCAAGGTGCTAAAATCTTGAGTGGGACAGTTGGGAAACAAAATATCAAAAAGTGGGACAGTTGGGCATAAACCTTCCAAATAAGGATATAACACATCAATTTCGCCGCGTTTTTTGGCCGTCGTCTCATTTCTTTTTCAGATTTCAATCAAGAAGCACGGGTATTTAAGTGATGACTGTTTTTTTTATTCACTTACTTATCTATTAACTGATTGATTTTTTATCTTGTTTTAATTAGTTAAGACATCAAAAACAGCAACTTATTTACGTTAAGGAAAGAACGAAATATGGGTGCCTGGATTAACGGCTTCGATTCCTGAGAGGATACAGTGGTCGCCCATCCAGGTTTTTTTCCGGGCTCTCCGGTATCCTCCCACAATAATGACCACATACGCCGCCACCCGGGCCATTGAGAGTGATATATATAAGTTGTAAGAACTTGTTTCGTAATCCCATAAAAAATAAATAAAGTTTAACTAAACGAAATATGTAGAAAATACCGTTAAGAAAAGCCGCTGTCAGCCTAGGTTACTTCATAATCTGTAATTGTTTTACGAACGTTATATCAATTTCAATTCTTGTATTTACCAAATTCGTTCATAGGTACTGGTATAGTTCCCTTGCTTGGCGCTCAGCATAATAAGGGAAGTTCCAGGACTGATGGCCCGGTGTCAGGATAATGTGACGGGTGTGGTATCATGCCAAATATCTACGACTTGATACTGTGTATTGGGGACAACATCTGTCTCAATAAGACATTGTCTCCAATACTTAAATACTGTCGATGGGACGTTAAACCTAATTAACAAACAATCCTTGTATTTTAGTATCTTATTCTTTCCTTAGGAATCCGTTTGTATCGAGCTGGTAATCATGACTTTTTAAAAAATCGAGCCGTATTTCCGAAACTTCTCATTCTTATGTAATGTGTATCTATAAAGCAGCTTCAATAAATGTTTACAAATGACGTAAACATGCGCCATGTGCACCCTCTTGTTAGGGATCGGTGTAGTAAACACTGCCATATATGACTATCACGTGAATAGGGCGGAGCATAATTTGAAATAATGACATGCGCAGTTCACCGGAAACTCTTAACACAGTTAAGTAAACACGTCTCGGGAAAATCTCGAACTCTTAACAAATTAAATCGACAAGGAATTTGAAATTTCGGGCTCAATTGATTGGATAAAATAGCGGCAAACTCTAATGGGGAAGTTGTGACCAGTCATATATAATTTGATAACATGTAGCATATTTTTGTCAAAATGCATGTCGGTAAAGGGGTTGTTGCACCCCGTGCCCTTATTAATTATGCAATTTAAACCGATTTTAGTTGAGTACCCTTCACTATCATGAATAAAATCTTTAAGAAAAGAAAGCAGTTTAAATCTCCCAAACACAATTTTGACGGGACCTTATTCATTCCGCGATTTTTCGCAAAGAATAGGAATACAACGAAGGCGTATGTCATGATCGAACCAGAAATGATTAACGTCATGAATATACACGCGTTTGCCACTCTGTAAACTCTTTGGACCTCACAGTTTTTATTTCTTTCATTAAAATTACCAGGTGATAGTGAAGGGAACTCCACTAAAATCGGTTAAAACTGCATATATAACAACCCACAGGTTGCTACATACCGGTTTCCGTCGAATAGCGATGAAGTGAAACGTATGGCATCGTAATATAAAATAAGATCAACAATAACTGGTTTAAACAATATGCATTTTATTGCTTCCATAATAACGACCCATCTATCAATGGCTATACAGTAAAACCTTGCTTTAAAAAAACTTACGGTTCCGGCATAAAGTAGTTTTAAAAGCGTCATTTTAACAATATAATCAGATGTGCCTTTAAAGTGGTTTTTTTTTGTGCATATTTAAGAAAAAAACTGGTATACGATTTAAATATTTTTTTATGAGGAACTGGCCTTGTAAAAAATCAATTAAGCGGTTTTGATCGTCAGTGTTCAATTATTTCAGTGAATCATTCCTATATGCATATTAAATAAATTTTTATAAACTGTAGGCAGGAGAAATAGGGCGAGTAAGAGAGGCGATTTTGCTAATGTTTTGCAGTTTATTAAAGAAATGGAGGTTATTGACGTCAGTAAAAAATATTTATATAGTTTTGGGCCAATGGAGCCACATAATCAAAACAGGGAGCAACCACTGTTACTATTGAAAAATAAAAACATGTAATATGTTAAGAAAAAAACACATTTATGAACATTGCATTAACTGAGCAAATAATAATAATAATAAAAATTTAATACAAGATTTAAAATATGCAAGTCTTCTATCGTTATTTAAAGAAACTGGACTCATATAATGTTTATCTGTTGACTTCTCTTAAACTCGTAGGCAAGGGGTTTTTAAAATTTGGTTAACGGATCTTGCAAGGCAACCTGATTCATTTGAAGCTCAGAAAAAAAGGAAAATGTTTTGAGATGTTAAAATTTTTCAGATTTTTGATACAAACCGTCTACATAAAAATTAATGCAACAAAAAGTTTAAAAATAAGTATTACGCATAATGTAGAAAGTGTAAATAACATATGGCCGTAGCGGACTGTCTAATTTACTCCCTGGACCCAATATGCGGTCCCAGTATGCTATTTATTATTTATTATTTTTTTAGTTTACCGTCGCTGCGACAGTATTTCATTCATATAGCAACGTCCCTTATTACGTTGGAGGAAGGCCTCGAATGCACGGAGGCACCAGAGTAGAACCATCGACCTACCGCAAGCCGCTGGAAGGCTTCCTCGCTGAAAATCCGAGTATGTATTTTGCTTGAAATGGGTAAATTTAACTGAAAATTACATAGCCTTTGTTGTAAAGCCTTGTAAAAATATATTTTACTTTATAAATATCATCAACACAAAAAAGAATGTCATACTTCTACGCCACGCTACGTTATCAAGGGAATAAAAAACTATCGGGAAGATTGCAGTACCTAAATCCTTTATCAAATGAATCTTAGCTGTGCTGATTTTTTTCTTCATCATTGTCCTTCTTGTTGTTGTTGCTGCTGCTGCGCTGCTGATGATGATGATTTTTTTTACAATGACATTAATACCGCCTTAGTAGCTTACCGTCTGGAAATAATATGCATCTTGCAGACCCTAACCTTATTTGAATAAATATATGAGAAAGGAATTACCTGTTGTAATACTATATTCACGATCTTTAGATTAGTAAAATTATGGCCCACAAATAATCACCTCATAATGTGTCTACTGTAATTAAAGTATTTTCTGTACTTTTTTGTTCTAGATTTCGAAATAATTTGATACGGTTTTTTTTTTTTTTTTTTTTTTTTTTTTTGTTGTTTTTTATTGTTGTTTTCGGACATTTTTTCTGTATGGCTTTGCTTTATTTAAGTGTCGTGCTTCAAAAATATCGGCGTCTTTGATGCTTTGCACCAAATTTAGTCTTGTTCTCTTCTTTTAACGACCCTGTTAACGCAAGGTTTAAGCGGGTTTATAACATTGGGTTTATTGGAATCGTTTGAATATTTGATCCCCGTTTGCAAAATTTACTTTGATAAACAAAAGAAATGCGAAAATCTGTTCTCTCAGCGCTATCAGCGCTTTGATTTGTAATCAGTTCCATTTCTAGATTGAAATAATATGCAAAATGTCGTCTGCCACAGTCGATGGGTGGCTCGTACTTATTTTCGGATAGAGGTCAAGTGATAGTTTTGCATAGAGAAATTTATTCGTTGTACTTTTTTGCCATGGACAATTATTTTTTCCCCTAAATATTTATTTTTGACACAACAGTGATTTTTGAACAGTGTTACTTAATCTCAGAGTTAAATACAATCGTTGGATCATATTTACAATATTGAGAGGTTGCTCGATTTTCAAAGCTTTCAAAGATGCTCAGAATGTAGGTACTATAGTTGGTGATACTGACGTCACTCACAACTAAAAAGTATAATTTACTTTTACTTGTTCTACTAAAGCAAGTTATAACTCGTATTTTAATCTAAGCAACCATTTTATAATTTATTTGTTTCAGAAACCTCTAATTCACGAAGAGTTATGCCTGATATAGCTATGATATAGTTTCTACTGATTTGTAATTTATATTCTGAAGAAAAGCTTGTAGTCACAAGTGTTATAATGCCGTCACCTTCGATACGTTACTCGTATATACCATATGTAAATAGTCAGAACAACACGTTTCTATATTACTTTACAGGGTTGCTTGTATACATTTGTGCATCGGACAACATTTCAGGCCTATATCTAGACACATTTGAATTTCCCCCTTTTTACTACGCAGAAATATTGTTCAACTTTTTTTCTGTCTTATCACTAAGTGATGATATTTGTTATGTTCATTTAAATGCGATTGCATTATATAAGTAAAATTGTATAAAAATGTGTAAAAAACGATGCTGGAGATAATATGCTTAATAAACTGGAATACAAAAGTAAATGCGCGAGCGATCGCAATTCATACAGAGATATATTTGAACCAATAACTTCAGCAGTTGTAATTGAATTTAAATAGTTGACCTACTGCCGCACTAGCTCAAATGGTCCGCTTGCTTTTAAAATTATTGCGGGTTCGAATACAGCTGTGGATTTATCTTAATATTAAATCTTAAATATCAATGTACATATAAAAGAATAAATAGATAACATGCACTAAAATATACCATATATAGATTAGAGACTGGATGTAATATATGAGGTTGCAATGCAGTAATGTATTACACTTCTATTTTGAGAGATAGAGAGAGAGAAGAAACATTCCTTGGATATATTTGTACTAGGTATTACATTTATTGTCATGTCTATTCTTGTGCGTTTGTTGCATTATAATTGGTGCCATTTGATTTAAGCGCATTTATTTATGTAAATAAACTATTCGAAATAGAAAGAAAGGTTTGTAGCATTGGGTTTATTGGCATCGCTTGAAAGGTTTGATCCGCGTATTAAATTTGCTATGATACAAAAATAAATGCAACATACAGCTGTTCTCTCAGCGCTGTCGGCGCATTGATTATAGTTCATGTTACTAAGTCACGCGTCTGCTTCACCTGCCCTACTATCCAAAGTCCGGGGACAGTCCCGGCCTAAAGGCCGATATGTATCAGTCAAGTCACGTGTGTCTGGACAGAATTGTGATAAAGTTATTATCAATCACCTTGAACGAAATACAAAATGTGATACAAGTCATACAATCCAGTTCATAACTTATGTTCCTGATTTAAACATTTCTACTTATGTCAATCGGGAAGCACATATCTTTAACTAATACTTAGTTCCCTCCACTGTTCCTGGATTGAACCAGCACTTAGCGCTATGATATATCACAAACCTTATTTTCTTAATCTCAGATCGAATCTAAAAACATTGAATCAGAACACGTGTAAAGGCGGCTCTCCTTTCATAGTTTTTCACTTGGAAGTATGCATTGTGCTCCCATTATAATCACAGGACCTTGTTTCAGAAACATTTAACTAGCACATGTTACTCTTCTTAATATTTTTTTCGATAAAACTCTATGCATGTATATATATATGTTTCCCCATTATTAAATATAATTATTTGGTAAAGCAGCTTCTATGGTAAGTTTGTGGGATCCTGAACGGTAGGAACCGGCTATCCATAAACCCTTTTGGTTGGTAATTATTAAGATGAAATACTCACAACTGGCCATGTTTATTGAACATAATATAATATAGGAGCTGGTGTGTTGGATACAATTTTTGTTCATTAGAAACTCATATTCGATCGTTTTACTCATTATTTTTTCATTTTGATTGTAGTTATAAATGTAAAGTCAATATACGTTTTAAGTCACACAAGTTGGTTTAAAAACTCAGATTTTTTTAAAATATTTTTTATACAGTAACTCATTTTTGAAATAAAATACTGTGAAGTGAATATCGATAATTAGGACATGGAAATGTGTATGTGTAGTAGAGGTATAAAATGGCACTTGTACTATCTTGCCATAGAGCTAGCTTTTGTGGCGACGTGGTAGAGTGTCCGATTTGCATACCGATGGTCCCGAGGTCGGTTCCAGCTCGGGGCAGGAGGATATTATTTGGTTACATATGCACCATGGCATACCGTCCCCGGTGGCCGAGTGGTTAGAGCGTCCGCCTCGGGAGCGGGAGGTCGTGGGTTCGATTCCCGGCCGCGACATACCAAAGTCGTAAAAAATGGTACTGTTATAGCTCCCTTGCTTGGCGCTCAGCATATAAGGGTAGTTGCAGGACGGGTTGGCCCGGTGTCAGGATAATGTGACTGGGTGTGATATCATGCCACATGTCTACGGCGTGATACTGCAGTGTGGCAGCACTATATCTGTCTCAAGTAGACATCGTCTCCAAATGACTGAAATACTGTCGGTGGGACGTTAAACTCAACAAACAAACAAACAAACAAATGCACCATGGCTCTGTTGCAAGTGATAATCATCATAAATAATATTATAAATTTAGACAAGAAACTTGTGTTAGAATTTATGTAAACCGTGTTTAAACTTCTCAGAACTAAAATGTCCATTTTTCTTCCAAATACAGTGTATATTCTTCGGACAGAAAAGCAAAGTTTCGAAATGAGATGCATTCTTTTCATACTCGTTGACGACAATACCACAGTGCATGAATATTTTACTTAAAACCATTGAATTGTTAAAAAAATAATTAGAATATTCTGTATATATTCGTCAATTTTCAATTGACTCTCCGTATGTCTCCGCTAACGAATCATGAGCGCATAAGTTGATGACGTAGCAGATGAACAATATGTGATTCGACAACGGTTTTTCAAATTCAAATTATTTTCGGTTACAGACATTCTTCGGGAAAACTCACCAATGCAAAATGTAAACAATGAGAATATTTTGACATACATCCAAAATACTAAATTGCCTTATTTGAATAACATTTTCAATGCGTTTAACTGTTATTTTACAACATATATTTGCACAGTATGTACCATTTGTGTAACCCTATGATATGTAAATGTTTTTTTTTTATATATTTTCTTTTCATTAAAATCATTATGAAATATTATGAGCCTTCAACCTTCATTAAATAATTAGTTCCAAGCAAGAGAATTAATAAGTCATTGGCGCAGTTGAAAACAAAATGACAATATACAGCGTCATTTTAAAATAGGAGAAATGGGTCTATGTGTTTTTTAATATATACAACATTTTTTTTGTTGATCCCTCCTTTAAGCTTGTACTTTTCTTTAGTCATAAAAGGAAAAATTAGGACATAAAACATGCACCAATATATTGCTGAAATATGCCTCATTACATATCTTAATAATCTAATTACGTTGGAAAACCCAAAATATAATATTCATCAATTTTCAAGGTGGGACGTTTTTAAGGTCCAGGAATATTTTTACAATCACCTATAAGGGTGTTTTATTTCAAAACCCGGCCAGATTGAAATCTTTTCTCATATTAAACAGTATTTGTATTGTAACTTTATATTCGCGGATAAACAACAGTGGAGACCAACGATAACACAAGTCGGCGTTTTTATCTAGACTTATACTTTTTATGTCGCGACGTGGGATCACACCCGCTAAAATCAGTTTCATGGTGATTGCTCTAGGCACGACTTTGCCCCCGGGACAGTAAACATAGTTTAAATAGTGGCTTTGATAAAAGCATATGTTGTTATGTATGTGGAAGGAAAACGGGGTCCAGGAAAAAAAAATAAAGAAAAAAACGTTTAAATCTTTGAACGTGAGACCACTCCGCCCTATTATGTACTCAATCAACTGCAATAGGACGTGGAACGCCAAAGCGAGGCACGCAATCGCAACAGATAAGGTAAGTTAGCAATTTAAAAATGCAAACAAAACAAAACATTTTTAAAAATATCATCACAAAACGAGATCTTGGATCAAAGACGACAACATTTATTATTAAAAAAAAACTCCCGTTAATTGTAAATTCCACATGGTTTTATGTTTTCTACGTGTAAATCATGAATTTATCACCTTCCAGATCTTTCATAAAAGCTTTAGAACATAATTACTGACTACTTTGAGTATTTAAGGAATTCATTTGTGTAGTTTATTTTTTATTATTTATTTATGTATTTTTTTTTATCGACAGAGTATCATAATTTACCTCAACGAAGAAACAAATAACAAAAAAAAAAAGCTAAAACAATAGCACTATGTAATACGTAAGTCTTTTTTATAGCTCAATGCGAATTGAATGTTCACTTTGATCCACTTTAATGAACATCTTGTGCCAACTTCATGTGTTAGTGTATTATCCATACTTATTCCCCCCGCCATCACAATTTCGGATAGTAGCAAATCCAACGCACATTGGGATCAGATCTTTGAATAAATGTTACAGTATAAGAAATAGCATGCATTTGCTAATTTGAAATGATTCAAAAAGTGTTATGGGCGGTAATGGTGGGACTTTTTTACATCAATAAACATATATTTGCTTCCTGTTCAGCACTTCGATGCTATTTTCTTACTAGACCAAACTTTTATAGATATACTGAAATATAAAGAGGTCTTATCTATACAACCAATGAGTTCCTTTAATTTTTAAAACGTTTTTAGCCCCATGATCATCATCATCTTGAACATCATAATGATACAAAGAACTTTTTTTTTTTATCTCTTGTTAAGTAAAGACTAAAGTACAATTTTATTTGTGGATTTAGGCGGGGATTTGGTGATTTAGAGCTAATTTTATAAACACATTTATGATTTCCGTCGTTTTTACAAGCAATATTATGAATATCTATGAATTAGATTAAGTTTCACTGAACTGAGAGTATCTATTCAATGTTTGTAAGAATTTGAAGATGGGCTGGTAATATACCTTTGCTAGTAACCTATGCAACAAGTTAGAAGATGAATGACATTTTATATCTAAATGTATTTTATATGAAGAAAACACGTCCTTGTATGTTGGAAAAAATTGAATCCATGCGTCTACGAGTATATTCAATTATTTGTGTAATAAAAAAATTTTAAATGGATATATTCTGTATTCATTATTTCATGAAAAATATATTATAGATATGTTGTAAATATTTGTAAAATTCATGTGCGTTGTATTTATATACATTTACTCGTATAAAGTGAAAGTTTGTTTGCCCTGGTTTGTAAAATTGCAACTTGTGGTTTGGCCTTCTGAAATATTACAAATAAAAAACTTGAAAAGCGTAATCATCATCATCATAATAATAATAATAATCATCATCATCACCACCACCACCATCAGCAGCAGCTTCATAACCATTATTTCAACATCCACCGTCAATAACTTTATCATAATCCATTTTAAGTGATCGTCTTTGTGAGGAAATATTTTGATCATGATTCCACACCCAGTCACATGATCCTGACACTAGGCAAACTAGTCCTCATTCGAAGCATGGAAGTAACCAGTATCAGTTATTTCTAGCGATTTTGGTATGTCGCGGTCTGTACAATAATCGATACAACTGAAATATATATTCTAATATTGATAGTTAAGACATTGATATGGTGGCATATTTCTGCCAGCCACTTATCGACTTAGCTATGTCGAAACTTTTCTGAAAAATTGTCACTTAGTCAGTTAGTATCTGGCAAGTAGAAAACTTTCGTGTTATCCTCTTCGGTATCTTAACAGAACAAAACTGCCTGTTAGTGCCCACTACTGCCAGCCATAAATTCACTTAAGATAACTGGAAATCTCGCCTTTTTTCAAGTTAGTTAAATTATGTAGATAACAAGCATTTTTTCACATAATTATCTGGAAAAAGGCATGATATCCAGTTAAAATAAGTGAATATGTGATTGGTAGTAGTGGGCACTAACAGACAGTTTAGTCCTGTTAAGATACCTAAGTAGATAACTTGAAAATTTGCTACTTGCCAGATACTAACTGACAATTTTTCAGAAAAGTTTCAACATAGCTAAGTGGATAAGTGGCTGGCAGAAATATGCCACCATAACTTAGCTATGTTGAAACATTTCTGAAATATTGTCACATATTCAGTTAGTATCTGGCAAGTAGCAAATTTTCAAGTTATCTACTTAGGTATCTTAACAGGACTAAACTGTCTGTTAGTGCCCACTACTACCAATCACATATTCACTTATTTTAACTGGATATCATGCCTTTTTCCAGATAATTATGTGAAAAAATGCTTGTTATCTACATAATTTAACTAACTTGAAAAAAGGCGAGATTTCCAGTTATCTTAAGTGAATTTATGGCTGGCAGTAGTGGGCACTAACAGGCAGTTTTGTTCTGTTAAGATACCGAAGAGGATAACACGAAAGTTTTCTACTTGCCAGATACTAACTGACTAAGTGACAATTTTTCAGAAAAGTTTCGACATAGCTAAGTCGATAAGTGGCTGGCAGAAATATGCCACCATACTAAGTGGATAAGTGGCTGGCAGAAAGATGCCACCATACTAAGTGGATAAGTGGCTGGCAGAAATAGGCCACCATACATTGACCATGACAAACACGTTTATGTAATGATGATGCCGATGAGAAGTGTAGGAGGGACGATGATAATTACGAAAATGTCTGTAACTGTCGATCATGTATCAGTCGTGGAAGGACGCCAAAGTGGGTTTTAGTATGTGACATATCATCGCACTTTGGGGTCCTTTTTTGGAGTTTACCCCAAATGTGCATAAACCGACCCAAAAGTGCTTAAACAGACCCCGAAGTGCGTTGAACCCATAAGTGCTGCCATTGTTACTGCGATATCACGGCGTAGCCATGTGGCATGATACCACACCAAGTCACATTATCCTTACACCGGGCCAACCAGTCCTGAAATTACCCTTATATGCTGAGCGACAAGCAAACGGACTATGCAAGTACCATTTTTACTACTTTGATAAGTCGTGGTTGTGGATCGAACCCACGACCAACTGTTCCTGATGCGCGCGCTCTAACCGGGGACGGTATAAATAAACATAAAACAAACAATACAACAATACAACATCCGATCTATTGCTTTTGCTGAGACAAATTATATTTAATTTTTTTAACTTACGGAAAGTTCTCTTATCCTGGCGATTGGTAGCCCGTTGTTCCCTTTTCAGCACTTGAGCAGATTCGATATACAATATACACTAAACAATGATTTATCTTCTTTAATTTGCATTTACTTATTTA
Organism: Solen grandis; assembly: GCA_021229015.1. Lineage (NCBI taxonomy): Eukaryota > Metazoa > Mollusca > Bivalvia > Adapedonta > Solenidae > Solen > Solen grandis. The sequence continues at coordinate 45,698,873 of CM037789.1, read as the reverse complement.
AAGATCAATAACAAGAAAATGTGTATGAATGAAGTGGATACATTCAGCTCGGCCTTATTTATACAGATACGGTTATCATATCGCCAGTCTATTTTTAAATAAACGTAGATAAGTTATGGTGTGACTATGAGCTGATCCTCACGTGCAGTGCACAGTTCAAAACTATGAAGTGATATCTCGTTGATTTCTCTCGTACTTTTGCATGTATGTCACCATTAAAGATATCATAAAGAGAACTGTAAGAAAAAAACGAATACATTGCTTTTAACATTATGTAGTTTGGTAGTCAGGTTGTTTAATATTTTGCTTCGTTTCATTTTCCGAAAATTTGTTTTGCTCATCGGACCAAACAATATATTGATTTTGTCCAATACCAGCATGTAGCGCTGCCCATCTCTTTAATGGTATACATATTTATTTTGAGGGCTACATTACAACATATTTTTTTTCCTGATCAAACATTGAATGAAAATGTATATTGTTTCAGGTATCTATGTAGCTGATAGCTGATAGCCTTTTAAATTCATTTTTGAACATATATCGATAGTTTATATCCAGAATGAGTGAGGCAATGTTGAATTTCAGTAATTTAGTTATGGTACATGGGAAAATTATCTAACAATTTTATATAAGAATACATCATATGAAATACAATTTACATTAACGTTTTAAACGACTGCATTGGCAACAAGAAAAACGGTTTATATCTTGCTGTGTTTTTGGCTGAATACAGCATGGTTGCCTTTTTTTCTTTTTTTTCCCAGCAAATTAGTAAGATAATGTCGTCATGATTTTGGTCAGTGCCGTTTAACGTATAACATACTTTTATCACCTAATGATCATAGCTGTAAATATACTTTTGATTACTTTTCTTTGTAAATTTATAACCTTTCAACAATGTCCTTATGTTATCCAATGTTTACATTTGTATGTTACAGTTTGAATCTAATAAAACATTCGGAATATATCGTGAATAGTTGTATCAGCTGCTTGCAATAAGCGACCATTTCTTAAGTGTTGGTTACTTATTAAGGCTTGATATTACTAGAGAGACAACTGACTGTGTGACAGTTATGTCTAATGCAACTGGCTAATTTAAACTATATCTTTGAAAATAATAAACAACTGGTTGTGTCTGCTGTTTTACACTATAAGTTATAAAGTTATGATAGGAACGCGTAGTGGATAATACACTGGCTTTTCACCAGTACAGTCCAGGTGTGATCCAAGGTCACCTCGATCTTTTGTGTTGAAGGCTTTTCGACACCTTGGTTTTCTTCGGGTCTCATACCCAGCATAATTGTCGACGACAGAGGGTTTTGTATGCGACATAACTTTCCGTCCAATAATTGTAAAACTAATTTTGAAGTTTTGAAATACATGTATTTTACATGTGTCACTCATTTGTTCCATTGACATACAATTAATAAGATGTATAATGTTCATATATTTATCTAGTACATGACCATTAAAAGTTTCTCATTTGGTAAGATGAACACCAATTTTTTGTTTTAACCATATTTACATGATATTCCCCTATGTAAAATAGTCCAAATGTGCACAAGCTTTTACATTAGGTAAACTGATCGGATCCTACAAATCGTCTGGTGTAATTATCAAACTTACATATATATAACGTATAATTTTACAAAGGCTCACAATAGATTTTTCATGTTTGACCGTGGACGGAATTGTTTAAAATATTCTTTCAGTAGGTAGTCATTCTTGGAAGTAGGGAATACTTTTCCACAGATATCTTTCTTTTTTCATAAAATTCTAATGCATTTGCATAGTGTAGTTCTTTATATATTGTTGTATTTTTTTTTCCTATGATCTGAATTTGATCCTAACGTTGAGAAAATTTTCATTTTTGTCTTAGTTTTGCGCTAGGTGGCGTTTTGTAAAAATGACTTAGGGCTAATAACTCTGTTATTTGAGGTCCGATTCAAATGTGTTTTTTTGCATTGTGTTCCTTGTCAGAAACTTAATAAAGATATGATACGTTTCTATTATTTGCGTATATAAAACTTTCGTGCTACAGGAGGTTGAAAGTTCGAATCTCGAAAAAACGATGAAATAAAGGTAGGTCTACGAAAAAGTCCCCATTTTTTTCAGAGATGAGATAGGAGAATTTTGTTTGTTGCATATGATTCGCAAGACATATACGCACAAAATATATGGTGTGGCGATTTTGAGAAGTGCATGGTTTGTCCACAGTCTGCGGTCAAACTTTACCAATATTTTCGAAATATCAACATTTTCAAAGCATGACTTTAAGGTTATTTGCAGCTCCTGACTTTATTTTTTATTCAATCTTCATCATTTTTTCACTGTTAATGCATTTTTATAAAACAAATAAAATCATAGAAAAAAATAACCCATAATATGCAAAGGTCAAGGTTATATACCAATTATTATTATTTATATCGGCATAAAATAGCTCCAAATCTAAAAATAATTTATAGAAATTTAGTGAACAAAAGTTTTAGTCTGTGAAGAGATCTTTCCATTAATGTTTAGTTTTTGAAGATTGGACTTCATTTGATCAAATGACCACAGTCCAAAGTTTAATCCTTTTATCAAACAATTGTAAATCCGAATGTTTCCTGTTTTTTGCAGCACTGACTTTTTTTTGTTCACTCTTATCATTTTTTCACTGTTTATGCATTCAAATAATACAAATAAACTCATAGTAAATAACGATGAAAATATGCAAAGGTCAAGGTCATAATACCGATTATTGTTATTTTTATAGGCACAAAATAGCTTCAAATCTAAAAATGTTTTATAGAAAGTATATGAACAAAAGTTTTAGTCTGTGAAGAGATCTTTTAATTGGTGTTTAGTTTTTGAAGATCGGACTTCATTAGATCAAATTCCAAAGTTTGATCCTTTATCAAAAAATCTTAAATCAGTATGTTACCTCAAAAGTTTATTTCAGGTGGCATATTTCGTGATTTCGTGTCTTTGTCCAAACTCGAAATAACAACAATATGGCACGTTTTCTTTCTTTCGCCTTTTTGACCAAGACATAAAGACACATGATTGCGTTATTTCCCCTTTCACCTTTAAGGGCTAGTACACGAAAATAAGAAATGGCAGATATCAGCCATCTTAATTTACTGCATTTCTAAGACCTAAATTGCAATATGTAAATAAATTTTGTTCATCATATTCCGCTAAGGGGCACTTTGCTTGATATCTTGGAAGAAGGTCCGGAGAGCTAATGTCAAACCCCCGGCGTCATTTTCGTCGTATATCTTTTATATTCTAAGAGATAGAGCTTAGATATTCAAGATCTATCATTTGGAACTATGACTTTTGGCTTGTGACCTTGACCTTGGAGTTTGACCTACTTTTAAAAAACTTAAATCTTAGACATAAAGTGTTGTTACGGCAAGCTATGTTGTCTTCTGACCACTCTTGTTGTTATAACTAAGAAAGTTGATATTCTTGTTGAAAGCCTGATAAATTTGATAAATCTAAGGACCAAAAACCTGATTTTTTTCTACTGGCTATAGAAGGTTGAATTTTCGAACCTTGCATAGACTTTGCAGACTTGTGTGTGTATATGAAAAACATTTCTTTTGCAATCATCTTCAAACTTTGTAACAAATTTTGTACCGAAGTCCGATTAAAGCTTATATCTTTGAATAAATCAGAGATTATGCACCTTTTTACATAAAAGCAGCAATTTTGTACTCTTAAGTATCAACACACGCATAGAAATTCATTTGCTTTTGTAATACAATTCGTGAATTGCAATGTTGGAAAAGAATGAGATTGAATTGCGAAAACCGATGATATCGCAATTCTAATTGCGATTCTAGTTGTATTTTTGTACTCGTCTATACTGAGGCAGAAATAAAGATAGATAGAGTAAATATTAAGCCAGTATTTATTTTACTGTCACAAGACAAATAATGACAGTATTTTATATTTAACATGTTTAATATTTAAACTTCTTACAGATAATAGTAATTAAGTGTGCGTTGTAGTTTGATACATAATTTCTTCATTTAAAACTTAATAGGTTAGACCATTGGTTATAAAATATTCTAAAGACGTTATAACATAGCTTGATATTTATTTGTTTAATTCGACAACATTCGAATTACCAGTATAGGAAAAATTACTGGAGACAGTATTTGTGCTACAGATGTGGACATGATAAACACCAACTGTGGCACAGGCGAAGATGTCCAGCATTGCAGAGCCAGTGCTTTAGGTGCGGAAAGTTTGGACATTTTGCACGGAATTGTTATTCCAGAGTTCAGAGTAGTGCTAGAAGACGGAGAACGAAGTCAACGAGTATGAAGAAGCGAGACTCTGAACGGCTGTTAAAATACAATCAAGAAAAGGTTTATTGTTGCATAGTGCAAACAGACAACAACAAGGAGGAAGACCTCATAAGAACGGAGGAACAGTCGTGTCAGACCGAAAATAATGACAGTGACATTATGCTTAGAAAATGCCAACAGGAAGTGAATATCCTTAAAGAGGAAGTAAAAAAGTAAGAGGATCAGATTTTGGAAAACCAGTCAGATAAGTGCTGTGCTTTTGTAAGTTCCATGAGCCTGATAGACCAGTGCAGAGATGTATTAAGTGAAGTTTAGTACATATGTCCTGGAAAGAAAGGACTTCAAATAAAGTAGAGAAAGTCTACGAGTATAATGGACAACCTCTATTACTCAAAAATGTACCTTAAAACATAACAGAGTTAAAAAGTAGGTTTGACGACATTTGGATGTGATGCGATGCACAAGAAAGTCTTCAAGGATAAGGCAGCAAAGTATTTTTATATTTCGAGTTTCAAAAGGGAGAGTGAAGTGAATAGATTTTAGAAAATCAGATATATGATGCATCTTAGACTTTAAATACTAGCTACATGTAGTTAAAACATAATGATCTTTGAATTGAAACTTGTATCAGCTTAAGATTTCTTTAAAAAAAAAGGATAAAACACGTGCAATCAGTTTATTAACTTCATCATGAAAATTCATTACATTGAGTCTCAAATTTGTATTTTAAATATTTGATTTGCATGTATAAATTATAACGTCAATGCGGGGGCATAGGTTTTAAAAAAGGTATGGGGGTTGTCACAAGGAAAATAATGACAGTATTTTATATTTAACATGTTTAATATTTAATAACTTACAGATATTAGTAATTAAGAGTGCGTTGTAGTAAATTTCTTCATTTAAAAGTTAGACCATTGGTTATGAAACATTCTAATGACGTTATAACTTAGCTTGATGTTTATTTGTTTAATTCACCTTTCGTAACACTGTACTTTCTTTCTCGCTTAGACATCCTTAATCTTGTTTTCATAAGTTTTCTATGTTTGATTATATGATTGTATTTGTGACACGTTTTTTAAAGAGCCAACCGTTTATTTACTAATTATCTGCACAGTTATCCATGTGACTTTCAGCATGATTTGGTTGCATGTGAGAGAGTCAGTTAGACATACGGAACCGCGTGTGAAAATATCATTAGTATAAATTGAATTAAGTAACATAAAGAAGATAATATTAAGCTGTCTATAGTCTTCGCTAATTCCCCAGTGCGAAGGAGAAGAGTGAAAGAAGAGAAACAAAGCGAGAAAGCGTAAAGTAACAGCGGGTGAAAGTTGTACACTGTTACATTACGTTCATATATCTTGTTCGTAAAATAATAATAATAATGATGATAAAATACTATGGATTGAATGTCAGCAAGATTCGCTTATGAGTATTTGCATACAACCTGGCATATTCAAGAAAGATGAATATGAAATCATGGTTTACGATTACTGTCAAGAATGCGTTAACTCAAATATGTGGATTAGATCTAAGACAGTGTGAAAATAGGTGAACATTAAACGATCTGTACCTGGTACGCATTGGTATGTGTACACAATTTGAAGATAATATAACACGTTATCTGAAACTTAGAGACACAGAGCCTGGTATGACTGAACACGTATATACAAACGCCGCTATCAGTGACCGAGTTGTACATATTGTATACATGAGCTGCACCAATTATTTATCAAAGGACAATCATGTAATATGCTGAGAGAAAGGGGCGCTAAATTGTTCCGATCACTAATAGAAAAGATGCTGCGAATTTTCTCCCTCTCCAAGGGGCGTGCCTGGGGCTAAATTCGGGATACGCAGACTTGCTTGGGGGGTCCGAGGACATGCTCCCCCGGAAAAAAATGGGGTTATGCATCGATTTTTATTGCAGTTTTGGCACTTTTAGATTTTCGATTTTCTGAACGAAGTATACGCAACTGCGTATTTGCGTAAGCCTAGGCACGCGCCTGTCTCCCTCTATCTCTCTTCGACTTACTCACACTGTTTTAACATCATTCAATGTTTTTTTCGCCTATTTACTTCGGCGTAAGCTTTATAAAATGGATTTTTACCTATTTCATTGATATGCACTACAAAGCTATATTACTAATAATGTAGGCAGTGGCAATGCAAGTGACTTGCAGTAGTTGGAATGAATTAAAATAACCTACCACATTTATGATTTCGCCACAGTTATGACGAGGTTAATAGTTAGAACGTTCCGAGTATGAGATAACTCAGATAGATAGCATCGCGGCAAAAAGGGCTTATCGATTTGTATCAACTTGTAGCGGCGTGTTTTACTTTTTGCCTGCAAAAACGCCGAGATTAAGAGCTAGTTCGATGTTGCAGTGAACATTGTTACGGGTAAAAGTGGAAAGGTCAGAGCATGCGAGAGATGTTTTTAGATAAGTGTAATGTTTCAAATGAGGAGTCTAATTATAAAGAAGAAGAACTTTAATTGCACTTGGTAAATGCTGTACAATACAGTGTCTTGTACGCAGTTGTCTTTACTTTTCAAACCCGATATCTTGTAACCAATCAAAATGTCTCGTTTGCGTTGGTCAAGAAACGTCGAATATCATCGACTGCTTTTGTAAACACTTTACTTGGTATTCACTGTCCAGCAATTAAAGATATTCTGCACAAGAAGTATTATTTATTATGTGGAAAATCGCCCAAATAATGTATGCTACCATGATGCGACACGGACCTTTCCATGTGTGTGTGTGTTTTAGGACCTTTCTCTTTTCTGTCAAGACACAGAATGATCCCGAGTAAACTCAGATAACTGAATAGGCCTACCTTTGGGACCCGGAAATGGGTTTTGTTTTGTTTTCTGGGGTACTCAGTTCATTCGGGGTTTTTCACTTTTCCCTCTTATTGGTATATCTGTGTAATTCTTATCTTTTTTTTTTTTTTTTTTTTTTTTTGTTCTCTGCGCCTTTCATTCCAGTTTTTTATCGTATTTTTTCTTTATTCTTTTTTTTCTGCAGCTCTTCCTCTCTAAATTAGTTATATAGATCTAGCTGCATTTCTGTGCTTCTCATACAAAGTCAAGTTAAACAGAATTCAGTTTTAAATAAAAAAACAATTATGCAGTAAAAGGAGAACAACATTATTGTTTCAGAAAATATACGAGCCAAGCAAGTACCATGTTTGCGACCTTGGTATGTCACGGCCTGGGATCAATTCCACACTATTGATATTAAAGTGAATACTTGTAAAAGGTGATGAAAACGATGAGATGATCCTTTAAAGTTACAACTACTTTGTGATTTTTAGAGAGAGGGAGAGAGAGAGAGAGAGAGAGAAGGGAGAGAGAATGTGTATGTTTATTTGCGTGTTTGAGAATTTCTATTCCAAAAGGGGTCATAGGTTTGACCGTTGTAATATTAAAATCTGCATTCTCTTTTGTCTGTTTTGCCCCTTATTCCTACTAACATACATGTATTTTTTTACCTCCAATAGCTGCTTGCTAACTCATTACATGTCCTTGATCATAGTAAACCGCTTACATTTCGTTTCGAAAAAGGATTTAGTTAAATCATGATCTCATGTTTGATATTTTTTTTACCAGTTTCTTTTTGTCGTTTATATAATCATGAAGCTACATTTAGTGATGTAAATCTCTGATATAATGTAATGTTTTGTAAATATCAAATATAAATATACTACAAGTTTTCTGATAAATTATTGCCTTTTAAACCAAATATGACAGCAACAACCATTGACAATCTCATTAAAATCATATCCTAATTTGCGCTCCTCTACTTTCCGCGATTAGGATCTGACAATATCGCATTAAAGGTCACGTCAGATTGACCTTAAAAGTAATTTATGCTCGATTTTAAACCAATTAAAATAGCGCGTTTCAAACTGACTTCGGCAAAACATTAAAAATCGATGCCTCAACGATATGATACGATAATTTATTGTATAATCAGGCCTCTGGACTAAACACAGATATATTACACAATATACAACATATTCAATGGCAAAGAGTTAGTACAGAATCAATGTAAAACAAATGGCAACCTTACAGCATTACTTATTTCTAGACATTATTTTTTATAGTATATTGTCAGGTAAAGATACAATTTGTTACATTTAATATGTTACTCTGTTTTATTGAAAAAATAACAATATGACATGCCAGCTTTTTTCTCAAGGTACAACCGAGAAGATATCACGAGCCAAACTGCATAAAAATAGGGTACACTGGTCGCCCTTGCAAACACGTTGGTTCTCTCGGTTCTTCGGTTTCCTCGACCAATAATGGCCACCTACGCTGCCACCAGAGCCATCGAGAGTGATTAATATAAGTTGTGAGTACTTGTTTCCTAATCGATGTAAAATAAATAAATTTAAAGCTTATCAATTAACTAAATTGCTTAAAGAAGCTAAGTGTCTCAGCGAGATCTTGTTTAAATCTTAATAACCTGTATTTTTTCATCACGAGAAAACACGTTATTTCAGACCGTTTCATAGGTTTTTGCCTAGAGTAAAAGGCCTTTATATTTTAAATACAAAATAAAAATCAAAGATTCCAGGATAAATGATTGAAAACCGCTAATCTTTACAACCATAAAAAATAATAAATTCTAAATATCTGTTTTATTCATTTGCATGGGAGTAATAATGAATCGTTTGGATGTAAATTAGGCATGATTCTGACACATCTTGGTGAACGTGAACTGTATCTGCAGGTATCACAAAATGAAGGTCCCGGAACATTATGAACCATCTAGTACAGTTGGCCTTAGATTCAATCGCTGGCAGCAACTTACCAAAGTCATGAAATTTAGCAGTGATTTAATGGTGGTTTGGGGGAGGAAACCAGAGAACCCCGAGGAAACTCGCGTGACTGAATTATCGTAACCTCTCATGCACGTGACCAGGATTGAACCCGGGACTCAAGAAATGAAGCATGTCACCACTTAGTTATCAAGGCACCAAAAGGTGATAGCATGCCACTTGTTTACAGCATGGTACCGTACCACAGTACCAATAAGGTAACATTGTGAAATAGCTGTAATTCTAATTCTTGCGTTAACTCGATAAAGGCAAAGGTCATTTGAGGTCATACATTCTACACGTTTTTCTGCAACTATATATTCTAGAAGAATGTCAGCCGAACTCGCTCTTTTTTTTCATGTTAACCCCGCCAGCAGTCTCTCAGTGCCTGGAGAGCTTTGATTTGTTTAATAATGATCCAGAGTGAGGTTCCATCCATATATTACATATCGAAGGAAGTCATGACCATTCAATTGAATTGAACTGATACGCGACTGAGGGTGGCGTGAAACAGTACGGTGAAAATGGTTCTGATAATTATGCAAATCAGTGATGTCTGCTTTTGTTTGTTGGGACGTAAGAATACCTTAAAATCCATGCAGTCATACAGTCTTAGATCACTTGTGATTAGAAAAACCTGATATATTATCAGGGTGTGGCAAGTCATGTCAAGTGTGTGATGCAGATAAATCAGTCCAGGTGGATCTTGGAAAGGGAAACACATTTTACCCAAACTTCGCAAAGTATGGGGGCTATATATGGAAGTAAGTTTTTTATGCAATGGCAAACATCTCTGTATCCAATCGAAATACAAATAAGTCACAGGTAAAGGGAGATAATCCAAATAACAAATTCAAACTAATGAATAACTTTTATTATGTGGAATAAGAATATTATATATGATTATTTCATATGATAAACACTGTCACAGTTGTTTTGAGGTATTCCATCCATCATTAAGCTAGATTGTCAGTTGGTCCAAATTAATTTCAAGTATCATGGCATAGACCAATTAAATCCAGCGGAAAGATGTCATACCTGCGTGCACACAACACTGACCAATGTTTACAAGGGAAGTAACCCAATCAGAACAAAATCGAATATAGAAACACTGGTATGACATCACCAAAAGATAGGGTAAACACACAAAAATGTTGGAGGCAAGAAAACGTGATCCGGTTACACACATACTAAATTTTATTTAATGAAAATGCACACTACACTAAATTAGAAGTGATTGATCCAAAGCCTGAAGATAATACTTTTTTTTTGTCAAACAATAACATTTTTATTTTGAACATTTAATTAGTAAAAAGATCTATGTAAAAATATATAGATTTCTTTTACACAGACAAAATCAAATTATAAAATGTTAACAAAGTAACGAAAAACATTGCAATCATTATAAAATTATGTGAAGACCATGCATTAAAATCAAGGTTACCCGGTACGTTGTTGCCAATTTAAAGAAGAAGTTACCTACCTTCTTATTATATATAAGGTCATTGATTTTTTTTAATTGGCGGCAACGTACCGGGTACCTTTGATCAAAATAAAAGAGTGAATACCTTGAATGACAACTACAGCTGTATTGAAAGTATCAAGATATATCCATGTATCAACACACAGGTAACTCTTCACTATCTGTTGTTTTATACAGTAAACTTGAGGATGTGGTAACATTTTTTTTTTGTAATGGTCTAATAGTTTCCAAAGTTCAAAACTTTGAAAGTGTTTAATGTCTAACAAAAGGTTTTAAATTCAACATGGTGTATTAGTTTTCAGTTGGTCAGGACTGTTTACCATTCAGTCTTAATTAATACTTTAATGAATGAGAGGGGTGAAAGGGAGGTTACTCCCATAGGTTTAATGTACATATAGCAATTAGCTTTATGAGTATCAACTTAGAGACTGATTTTATGATAATCCTTATTAATTTTCTTTTCTTTTTTTTTCAATATGTTGATATTGATTTTAATATAGGTAAACATAAGAAAAATATGTACCAACAGATCACAAAAAGGAATACATGTAATAGAAATTCATGTAAATAATATGATAGCAAACATATTTGTCTTACCAATAAAGCATCTATAATAACAACAAAACATGATTAGTCTTCTAAATATCTCAAACTGCCAAGTTAACATCAACTACCATCAAATATTAATCATACTTTTACTTCAGCATTTCAAAACTGGCCAGGTAAAAGTAAAGATATTTGCATGAGCAACATGTGATATATTAACATTAGAATCAATGATGGGAACACTACATGTACCTGTTTATACCCTGTAATACTAAATGAGATTTGCTGAAAATCAAATTCATCCGATATAATTACCATATACATTATACCCATGTTTAGAAGCTGTTTATTTGAGCGTGAGTTTGGACATGCAAGGGGATTCTCACGATGGTGACAAAGATAACAAAGTGATACACTTACGTACCTGCCATGCCATGCGTGTGACACCAAAGTACTTAAGTGTTACATGCATACATACATCCATATGTTGAAGATGTTTTATAAATACAATACAAAATCCTTTATTACTTAAATCATTGTCAGACATGTGAGAGCATGTACAAATGAAATACAATGCACATAAAAGAAAAGGTCACTTAAGTAACATAACAAACAAGAGAAAAAATATAAATATAATAGATAATATAGAAGAGAGAGTCTATATGCATGTATAATTATATGTTTTGGTTTGTTATCCTCTGACATATTTTTATTTGAATTCTCTCAGCTATCTACAGTCGCTCTCTCGCTCACACATTTTCTTACATTTCCCTTACAATGTTATACAAAAATGATAAATTGTGAATAAACAAAACAGAACAAAATAAACGAAGTAGTTTTGAATTAAAAAAAGAAGAGTTTGAACAATAACCAGCATTTTTGGAGGGAAGAATCAGAAGAAAAGTAAAAAAAAAGCTATGTTTAAAATAAAAAGATATGTATAGTAAATAACTGAATAGAAAAGGAGATGATATAGCCGAAGAAAACGCAAATTGGACTAACAATATTGATAGATAGTTTTCACATTATTTAGGTATCTTCTCTGAACTTTCATGCAGAATTTAAAGTGTCACTGACAGGCCCGGATCCAGAATTTTTCCGCTAGCGGAGGGATGGGGGGGGGGGGGGGTCAAAATTTGAATGTGATGTGAGTGCTAGGGGGGTCCGCATGCTCCCCCGGAAAAAATGCTTTTAGTTTAACGGAGATATCTGGGGATAAAAGTGGAAGGATTTATTTTTTGAAACTTGAAGACCATGGATCTAATGCGTAGGTCCCACTGGAGAATGTGGAAATACACAAATTTCTGAAGAAAAAAAAAGTCTGAACTTCTAGAGAAATGATACGTTTAAATGTCAGTTATATCGAAGGACTAGTTTAAAGCGGTAAAATGTATGTCTTCACCGGTTATGTTATATCCAGTTACAAACTTGCGTGTCACTGGAATCATGAAAATATTACTTTTTTTCGAGTGTTTCAATACTACGGCAGGTGCAAGCATGTCGCGAATGATTGGATTGTATCTAGATAATATAATGTGTACGACTGACCCATAAAGACATTCCAAGTGGATTTACTGTGTGCCTGCCTATTTTTAAGACATTTTTACCTAAAATAGTGTCGTGTTATTTAGAAGATCAATACAGATAAAAACATATGCCTGTGTTTAACCATTTTGAACAACTGGTTGAAGAAAATACACAAGTATTCCAGCACGCAATAAATAAATATATGTATTTAAATCAAAAGAAAGTAAATATTTATTAACAGACACACAATAATGGCTACATCAATACATATAACAAATAATATTTTAAAATTACTAAATGTATCTATCCCAAGATTTCTATCTTTATACAGAGCTTCTAAAATATCTTAAATTACTTTATTACTGCTCTGTGTCAAGTAAAAATAACATGATCAATTACATTCATTATTAACAAAAATAAAACGATATAGCCTATATAAATGAAAAATATTTAAAATCTGAAAAAATGTCGTTTAGTATACAATACTACTAAATGAGCGTTAGATTCAATTAATATGTACAAGATTCACTGGTCATAGGTTTGGGGAAAAGGCGTAGTCGCTAGGTTAAAATGAACGTATTGAATATGGATCTGAGGGTTGTAGGTTTGAGTTCTTTTTGGACCTAATTTCATAAATAGTTTTCCTGTCATTGGCCAAATCATTAAACCATGCGTAAGAGTTTTGTTAATGTTATATATTGGGGTAAACGATATAGTAAAAAGAGAACATTTATATATGCATATTGATATGTCAATTTCTTTTATACAAAGTGATGAAATACCGTTTCTAGAGATAAATTCTGTTAGTTCTGTTCTGATAAATTCCATATCCCACAAAGTGTGTGATATAGATCTGCCGGGACTACTTAAAATTGTACTTATATCGGGTGTGAATATGAGTATGTAGCAGCAATGACTAACTGATCATTAATTGCCTCATAAAATTCTGCAGTCGTCATGCACATCACCATGGAAACCATGACTGCAGGAGACGACAAAAGAAGCATGACACGCATTGTGAATCTTATCTTAAGGAATGCCCAGAATGCAGAAGATCCCGATGGAGTGACGCAAGCGACTGAGAAACACCCATTTTATGAGCCTGTATATAGTGTAGTGTTGACAACCGGAAATATATTACGCTTCAATGGGCATTCAAACTGTGCGATCATTTTTAGAATTCATAGTGCATATTATATAACTATCGCATCCCATGAAGAATGATTGTATGTCAACACGAGATTGAGTATGCCCACCAAAGTCTTATATGGAAATTTCACACTCGAAGGTCACGTAAAGGTATAACAATTTTAAACTAAGCATAAAATAATAACTAGTCCACATAGAAATATGTTGTCGTATGTAACAATAACCGTTCTAGTAAGTTGAATAATGTTTAATGAGCTTCCCCCCCCCCCCCCCCCCCCTTCTTCCTCTTTCCTGAACACTCTAAGAATGGACATGTTTTAATGACACTCCATTAGTATTACCCCTTCGACATTGTGTTTGTTTTTTTGGGTGTCAAACTGTTGACCGTCTTAATTTTGTAAATGTTCACTTCACCACGTCGAGGTGGACTGAACAATTACTTTTGTAGATATTATTTTTCTATTTGTGGAAGTAATTTATTTGATTCATTAAATTTCGATATTTAACACGCATTTTTGTCTTACGCCGATTTTTTAAAATATTCCTTGTAAATTTTACCTGTACAGTAATACGAATTTGACAATTTTTTTTTTTTTGTATAAACACCGACATTTTAATATTTATAACCATACGAGGCCTCATTGAGTCACGTCCACGAACCATGGTATCAGTCCTGAATTGTGGCCCCCTGTCAAGCTTAAGTTTTGCCTTTAATGAACCATATATCTAGTGTACATCCGTCTCACTCCGGGTAGAAGTGAACGGGTATGTTTCATAAAGCTGGTAAATTATACATGGTACATGTATATACATCTCTATTGCTTGAGGCTCGGTATTGTGGCAGTGCCAGGAATGGTTGTTACAGTGTCAGAATAATGTGACTTGTATGGTACACACTTGTCTACAGCGTAATATATATGTAAGTAGTGTTCACAAATGAATGAAATACTGCCGGTGGGCCGTTAAACCTAGGGAAACAAAGAAAAGGATAAAAGTCATAAAGATGTCGGAAGTTGTTGAATAGGGCGACAAGGGTGGATTTAGGAGGCAATGTCTCTTACCTATGTAAGGGAGGGTCTAGGGCGTTCCTGTGAGATTTTTACATCTTTGAACATTGGCTCAAAATCTGATTTAAAATGTTTTGGAGATTCAACAATGACTTTTAAAAATACTAAATAATTTTGCTGACCTAGCATTACCACACATGAAAGTGTTTGTTTAATATTATCATATTTACAAACGTATCACAGCGGTGACAAAAGGTAATCCCTTACAAATGTTAAATCTCAAGTATGCACGGGCCATATCAACGTGTCCTATTCGAATTTCATGTGTGACATATGTTTTGCACATCATTATAAAAGTAATGTATAATGGAGAATAGTTTGCACGTTTCAGTGATCATCAATACGGAGAAGACATTCAAGGATATGTGGCAATATAACCAAGAAAACGATTCGTAAACATGGTAAACAGATAACATTTGTGGAAATATTACACTGACATCGATGTTGAATTCAGTTTATATATTCAATACCTGTATCTGTGCAGGATGTGTCTTCAGTTTTGCATATTCAGCCATCTAGTTGTACATTTTGTAGAAAACAGTATCTGTCGATTTCTAAATAAGAAGGATAAGTTTAAGGTAGAGGAAGATAAATGAGATCGAAATAAGTTCTAAACATTATTGTTAATGTCAATCTGAAATGGAATATGTTTAATTGCGATGCAGCTAATAGAATATAGAGAATAAGTAAGAGAGCGGCAGGGAAAAATCAAAGGAGAAGAGATATAGACATGGTGACTGATGAAAACAAACGGATGGAAAGATAGATAGAAAGAAGGAACACATCAGTATAAATACAGCGTAGTCCCAGACCTAGATGGTCCGGTGTCAGGATATTATCAGTATGTGGTACATTGTCACATGTATATACAACAAACATAAATACAGCGTAGTCCCAGACCTGGATGGTCCGGTGTCAGGATATTAATAGTATGTGGTACATTGTCACATGTATATATAACAAACATAAATACAGCGTAGTCCCAGACCTGGATGATCCGGTGTCAAGATATTATCAGTATGTGTGGTACATTGTCACATGTATATACAACAAACATAATATCGCAGTGAGCCACTACTCTTCCTGTCTCATGTAGACGAAATCTCCAAATTATTGCAGTAATGTTGGTGGGACATAAAACCTAACATACATTTTTTATTACCAACATAGGTTGATATATCTGTCAAACGTTTGACTTGGTCCTTTGGTTATATTTATCTATATTCAGTCAAACCTGTCTTAAACGGTCAGTCAAGGGACAAAGAGAAAGTGACCGCTTAACAGAGGTGACCGCACTATAAATGATAAGATATAACAAAATGCTAGTAATATTAAAACTGACCATTAAATGCATGTTGATCACTTAATACAGGTGACCTTCAATACCGATTATGCGTGTTTTTACTTTTCTCAGCAGTAAGGGGTATAACTTTCTTTAAATAACCATATTAAGACAGATGTACCTCCCTTCCTTTAAAATAGATAAGTAGATAAATAAAGTGAAAAATAAACAAGATATCATTAACATTATAAGTTTGATTATAGTATTTAACGAAGTTATGAGGTTCATTAAGATAATGAAAAAGTAAAAAACAAAAGTTACCTTTTTTCCATTACAGATTAAAAGGTTTACAGATTAAAAACCAAGCAATAGATGATGGATTGTGCTGTTCTGTTCGTTCGCCTATCTACCCATTAGTCAGTCCGTACATACTTTGAGTTTAGCTGTACCTATTTATTTGTTTTATTTCGACGAATGTTCAACACTTCGTGATAAGAATTCAGATTTATATTTACAAGGTCGAATGTCAAGGTCACTTCTATATGGATTGTCGTTGTAGAGTTTGTGTGCGGGTAGTGACTTCACACGCACTTATTTTGATTAAACTTATCACAAATGTTAACATTGCGATAAAGGTGTTTCGGAAATAACGTGCAAAACAATATCTTCAAAGCATAATTCAAGCAAAAATTACAACATTTATTTTACTATAGTAAACCATGGATGTTGGAATGGTGATCTTAATAACATTTTCATGAACGAGTTTAGTAAAATTTGATATCAAATGACAATTCATTTCAGATCCTATTTATCATTTTTTCTGTTTGGGATGCAGGTGTTTGGTTGTCATGGCAACAATAATTTATTGATGTTTTGACGTTTATATAAATGACGAAATCCAATCTGACAAACTAAATGGCGGCAGAATGGTGTTTAGGGACAACATTACTCGTGTAAACGTGATTAGTGTGATAACGTTTTAGTATGACTTACATTTTTTGTGTATCGTATTGGGAAACACGACCACAACACAACACAACAAGATCAGTACTATGCGACTTGGAAGTTTATGACAATTCTTACCCCTTAACCTTTGAATCCACAATTAGCCAGTCATGCAAAATACCACTGGGTTATTTTAAACCTAGCAATAAGTTATATATGTAATCAATCACGCAACTTATATGTACATTAAAGTTATAATGGTATAAGATATAAATTTAACTATCCCCGGCCAGGACATACCAAAGTCGTATCTCCCTTGCTTGGCGCTTAGCATAAAGGGATAGTTACAGGACTGGTTGACCCGGTGTCAGGATAATGTGTCTTGGTGTGGTATCATGCCACATGTCTACGGCGTGATACTGCAGTGTGACAGCACTATATCTATCCCAAAAAAGACAGATGACAGAAACACTATAGGCGGAACGTTTAACCTAACAAACATATTAAATATACTCGCAAAATTGATCAAGTCGACATATGCTATGATGTATAGACGCAAACCATACTTGAAGATAACGAACCACTTGTATCGCATCATAGAAAGGGATTTTCACAGGGTACAAGTATCATGTCCTAGTTAATATGACTTTATTTTTAGACTATGTTACCCTAATACTGTCTTTATAGATTTTAACTAATATAATTGTTTTGCTAGGAGCATATATTATGCTCTATGGTATATTTCTAGGAAATAAATTAATATAAATATTTCATTAATGTCCTGTTGTCGTTCTTATCTTGTCACTCCCTGTTTTATTCAAAACTATTTTACGTCCAATTAGAAAAAAAAAGAACAGGTTTCTATACGTTACATAAATCTCTCTAGGTTGAGCCAGTACTTCGCGCCTGGGAATGTCATTAAAATTCCTTGCCGTGATGGGGCACGGGTCAACAACCATTGAGTCTGCAGTCGGTATTTTACCATGGTATCATGACGCCCTTGTTTTATGTAAGAACGTTTGCAGAAGATATAATCAACGTTTGTTTTATAAAAGAAAATATTTCAATTATGATATCCAGTAAGATCACCACTGGAACTGAATGGTGGCTGTATAGCCGATATTTATTTTAATGATGAGTATATATTGTAGATTATACAATCACTATACATATCCAACAACCTGTTAAACTGTTAAGTTGAAGCGAATATATTTTTATCTTAACATAAATTTTGTTTTACGTCAATTATGATAGTAAGCATTTCTGTATCGCACAACGTTTCTGGGCTATGTTTAGTGATAGACCCCGCCCCCATCCCCACCTTTCTTTTACCTTTCTTTTCTTTGCGGAGATAAAGTTCAAATCTTGTTTTCTGTCTTATCACTAAATAGAAATATGTATAATGTTTATTTCAGAACGATTGTCTTATGGAAGTCGAAACTGAATTAAAAAGGGTTTGATAGTCGATACCGGAGATAACGTGTTTAATAAACTGTACTGAAAAAAAAAATGCGCAAATATTGAACGAGTACTTCACGCTTGGAAAGATCATGTAAAATACTTGCCCCTACAGGATTCAAACCTATAACACAGACCGTCACCAATTTGCCTTAGAAATGGTTTTATACAAGAATCATGGGGTTTATTTTGAAGCTAATTAATTAAAGAAGATATAATGAACGTTTAGTTTGTAAATACAATATTTCAATTAAGATGTCCTGTAAGATCACCAATGGAACTTGGTCACTGATTACTTTATAGCCCATATGTACTTTAATAATGATTAAACTGTAGGTGATACTACTTAAAGTTTGCTTAGCATACATATCCAACAACCTGTTTTACTGTTGAGTCGAAGCGATGAATAATGAATACATGTTTATTTTTATCTAAACATAGATTTTGTTTAACGTCATTTTTTTTTTTTTACAAAGCAACATATTAGGGCTAATTGTGGGAATCTGAATATCGGAAAAACAAATTCAATGCCCTTTAGCGGGCAAGCAATACACTCACCTGTTTTCTTGTACCCTCGTTATACAATAGATATGTGTCAAGCTCCAGTTAAGGCACGTGGCATTTTTTACATAATATATATAGAGAAAATGCACAACAATCTTCTTATATTTTTAATCATTTCAATACAGAAGTTGCACACAACACATAACGAATGAAAACTCTGCATAGATGCGTAAGCGGTAAAAAAATACTATGAATGAATATGTGTGACGTTAGGCAGTGGCCCGCTGTACATGAAGTGTAGCAATTTGAATACCTCTGGCATGTAATTTGTCCTTGGTAAATCGAATAGGGATTTCAATGAAAAGCATAATGTTTATCCCTCACAGTAAAATGGTACAATAGCAACATGATCCATTTGATGCGGAAAATCAGTAAAACATTTCCAAATTTCAAGTCACGTGACTTTCTGCTTTACCTTTTCAGGTTATGCTTAACGTGATATTAGGACTTTTAGCTCAGTCCTTTGATTAGTCTTTGTATACGATAACCATAACAAAGAGCTGGTTTCACAAATCTTCGATGCTTAGAAAACTTAATATTTAAATTAAGTTATGTATTAAATAAATAAAATGTGTTTAGAGTTTAAAACGTGTGAATGAGAAGGGGGCATTGATCACACGTGAATTAGCATTAAAATTAGGTCAACAATAACACCCACCTGGCAGCATAATGAATGAATGCTTATTCCTCCTTATGAAATCACTGATCTGTTACACCGATAAAATAGGTCTACCGTCCGTGGTTAGAGCACCTTGGGAGCGGGCGGTCGTGGGTTTGTCCCCAACCGCGACACACCTAAGTCAATAAAAATGTACTGGTACCTCCCTGCTTTGCGCTCAACATAGATACGGGGCAGTTCCAGGACTGGCTGGCCCGGTGTCTGAATAGTTAACCTGACTAATTTATGGATAGATCAATACTTGTTGTTTTTTAGCCCGAATGTTTATGGTTGTTGATAAACAAGTATGTTTACACGTGACTATAAGATTTATAACCGAACCTTCGTAGTCAGTATTTCGTTGACATTATATTAGTTAGAATCTGTATGAAAGCCGTTGGACAACATCCGTTCCTAGTGGCCGAGTGGTTAGAGCCTTTTCCTGGGTAGCAGGAGGTCGTCGTTTCGATTCTCGACCGCGACATACTAAGGTCGTTAAAATGGTACTGGTAGCTCCCTGAATGGCGCTCAGCATATATACAGAGTAGTTCCGAGATTGGTCGGCCCGGTGTCAGAATAATGTGACTGGATGTGGTATCATGCCACATGTTCACACCGTGATACTGCAGTGTAGCAGCACCATATTTGTCTTAAGGAGACTTAGTCTCCAAAAGATTGAATTGTTTTTGGTGGGCCGTTCAACGCAACAAACAAACAATATCGTGTCAAACCAACCAACAACACATTGATTATACCATGCACACATTTAATTTTGGTTATATTAAGCCACCAATGCGTACACGGTGGTCCTTTATACTCAAAAAGCTGTTTCCGGTTTCGTATAACCATCACAAAATTATTTTCTTATATATAACACGTTACCAGTGACGTAGATGCCTATATATACGCCGAATACAATTCGTTCCGGGAGGGCGCCGTGGTCCAGTGGTAACGTATCCGAATACGGATCCGAAGGTTGTGGGTTCGAACCCCGTTGGTGGCAAAAATTATTCATGACCTTCCCAGGCGCAAAGTACTGGTCCAACCCAGGAACCGTCGAGAGGTATTAGTATAAATTGTAAGAACTTGTTTCTCAATCGACGTAAAATAAATAAGTTTAAACTAAAAAAAAATATTTTAATGCGAAAAAGGAATTATATACGATCTTTTTTGGGAATGCAAAGATTAAAAGATAGAAAAAAAGTTTTATTTAGATCTGCAATGGGTTGTTATATGAATTTTATTTTTGTAAGTATACTTATGATTAAAGCTGTATTTACTTCTTTTGTTTATTTTAATGCGATTTCCAACATAACCAAGAACATCCGAAGCTTGTCTACATCGCTGTTTTCTTTCAAAATGTCATAACCTCCTGAATATCGTGATATTTTAGTTTTCTTATGGCAAAATACTGCTATTGTCTGCATAGCACCTTGATTCTAATTGTGAACATCAATCATGTATGTGCATGTATTTTAAGATACTGCTATTGTAACTAATGTTATTATATATTCATGCATGCAGTTATTGAATGATATTATCTTAGATATACTGTCAGTCACATTTATTTTCAAGAAACCATCATATCAACATAAAACTGTGCAACACTACAGATTCAAACTCCTGATCTTACCACTAGTCTTAATCATACATGGAAATAATCTGAACAAGTATTAAATCAGATTAGTCTGAAAGTCTATTAAAGGAGGTTGATCAGGTTTTATGCTTGCTACTCCTCAGTGAGTTCATGTATTTACCAATTAATGCAATCCATATGGCATTTCTGCTTCACTGAAGTTAAATAATTAATTAAGATAGGGTGACTTATAGTCAATACATAGACAATACTCTCTTTAATTGAATAACTTCTCTTTCCCTCTCTGTCATGAGTAACCCCCCCCCCCCCACCATTTTCTCTCTCATGAGAAATGGGAATTATCTCATTTTTAATGAATAAATTCTCTTTCTCTCTCTGTCACAAGTAAAACTACCCCTCCCTTCTCTCTCAGTCATGAGTAAACTTATAAACTCTCTCTCCCCTTCTCTCTGTCATAGTAAATTCTCCCCCCTTGTCTTGAGTAAACTCCCCCACCCTTCTCTTCTCTGTCATGAGTAAACTCTCTCCCCCCTTCTCTCTCTCAGTCATGAGTAAACTCTCTCCACCCCCTTCTCTCTCTCTCTCTCTCTCTTTCTCTCTCTGTCATGAGTAATCTCCCCCCTCCCTTCTATCTCTGTCTTGAGTAAACTTTCAATTTTTTACTAAATTGTACTGAATTAATAAAATGATAATAATTTGGAAGTAATTTATTTAAATTGTTCAAAATCAATGTAAAATTTGAAAAATTAAAGGTTTTTTTTTTACTTAAAATATGAAAATTACTGTTAAAATTAATTCACAGAATTAAGATTTGCAATGACTTTTGTCATTTTGCTGACAGTTCTAATCAGTGTTTGGACTTGAAGGTTTTTAAAAAATATTTCACATGTTACAGGGTCAGAAAAATGTGCAGCCTGATTTGGAGCAATAAGTTTACTACATGTGTTTGAGTTGTGTCTCAACAACAAGACCTCAGACTTTTTACATAAAGGGCAAATGCTCAGTACCAACTGAGCTACAGCTACACCAATCATTTCAGAATGGAAAATAAAAAATAAGAAGCTGCCCAGCCTTCAGTTCTTTCTTGCTTTGATTGTTACACAAATAAACAAATTTGATCTTATTAAAAGAGATGATGAACAATCTCAGACTTATCTCCCCCTTCTCAGGGCTGTGGTCTCAATCCGAGAAAGAGAGTAAGAACCCAAAGCCTCAATACATTGAGGCATTTAATGTATACTTATGGAGTTCTCTGTCCCCCTGTCAATTTGCCATTGCTAGTTAGATTCAAAATTTGCACAATGCACAACATTGTCCATCCAGAGTCATTTCAATGTCACCTATGATCTAATTGTTTGTCTATTTGTTTACTTGGATTTACACTGACATTATGTTGGTAATCTTGGGTCTTTGTTTACATTAGGCAGGTACATGTATATAGTTCTGCATCACTGTGATATCACACAAGACATGTGGTATAATAAGACCTCAGTTATTGATTATTGTATTACCCTAACAGTGGGTCTACCAGTTTTAAACAAAACCAAAGAACATTATTGTTAATTAATGAGTTAGTAATCCTCTATAACAATGGATTGGCTGGAACAGCTCCAACCATGCACTCAGCCAAAGGAACTGGTTTCAGTTCAGCTGATTATGTAAACATTTCAATAAATTATGTCTTTACATACTGTCAAACCCGTCTTAAGTGGTCATTCAAGAGAATAAGAGAAAGAGACTACTTATCAGAGGTGGTCACATAAATGAAGGTTAAACTAAACAAAATGCTAGTTTGGTAATATTTAAACTGACCACTGTATATAGGTTGACCGCTTAATACAGGTGCCGCTAAAATGATTCAACTGTGTTATTATATGATTTATAAGGATCATTTTCAGTTATTATGAATCTAAATTTTACCAGGATGATTTCCCTAAAACTTGAAAAATGTGTCCTTAAATAAGGGTTTGGATTTTTAATGATTAAAAATAGATACTGGTTACGCATAATAAGATATAGAATATTATAATTATAATTATAATTATAATTATGATGTATGCCCAGTTTGGTTAGGATAACTACCTTTATAATACATCAGTTGAATAAATAAAAAAATATATATGCATAACAGCCAATGGCTTTATTGTTTGTGTTTGACTTGAATATACTTATGATATTTTGTTGGGGTGCATATGTGCAATTTGATCAGGTTGAATTTAAGTTCAAGTAGGTTGAATTAAGTTCAAGTTTAAATGGATGAAACAAATGATGGAAGATAGCTCAAAAGCTCATTGAATAAATTTCTGGCACTGAGAGTGTACCATGATTTTTTTTTAGAGTTTCCAGGATGTTATGTTTTTCAACAAAAATGACAACATGCATAATTATCTGTGCCTGAGTGCAAGTGAATTGTTAAAGCTGCAAGAAATTTTCTTCAATCATTATGAAATGTAACAGCTTAACTTGTAGCCTTAAAGTTAAAAAGGTTTAAATGGTTATGTAGATGCATTGGTAGAGAACTTGCAATGTAAGTAAAGGCTCTCGAGTTAGAGTCCTGGTCTGTGTTCTTGAAAATACTTAAGTACAAACTCTGGCTTTAATTTGAGTAACATACTTAAATCCCTATTGAAACTAATGGGCGTAGTTTGAGTATAAGTATGAAAATCATACAAGTTTAAGTACCATTTTAATGTTTGGGAACACAGGGCCTAGTCTGTTTGAACATTTTTCTAGATTGGTTACAATGTGGGGCTGTTACATTTCCTATTTTTCAGTATATTACTGCTCTTTGGATTATAGTTTATTCTTTTTCCTGTGAATTCAGGGATTACATGTTACTCTAAATTGGTTGTGGATTATGTAACAGTCTATAAGTATCCCTTATTAGAGATTTGTGTACATGGTCCAGTTACTCAATTCATAGAGCACTGGCCATGCATGTAAGCAAGGGTACAGGAAATTACTGGTTACACATTTATCTCACCTGATTACAAATTTAAAACTTTTATTTCATTTTGATTTTTATTGTTTGTGTAGGTAGAAAAATCTGTTGAGTTAGCTCAGTCGGTAGAGTAGCATGGTGGCGTGTTCCGTCAGTTGTGGGTTTTGGAGAATTTGTGTAGTGTGTATGAAAAGGAATATTTGTCCTAATAGTGTTATATTTAATGTTGAAACTCCAGGACGGCAGGAGTCCTTGGTTTGAGCCATGCACCAACAGTAGGCACACTTAGAATTTTCTGGTGCTTACTTTATTTTCATTATATTGCAGTCTTTTTTGGTAACCAAAGTCAGAGGAATTTGTTTCAACAAATCGAAAGTTATATTAATTACTGTGTTGACTGGAGTTAACTGTCACTGCGACTGTGAGTATTCCAGTTATATAGTGATCGATGTCCAGCTAATAACATGGATGAGTACACATGGGCAGCCGGGCAGAACCACCAACCTACCACAAGCGAGCTGCATGGCTTACTTAGATGAAGAAAGTGACACTGAGGAATCGAACACACAGTTGAAAGAAGTTACGTGATTGAATCACAGCAGTTGTAACCATTAAACCACAGAAACCATTAATTTTTAACAAACCATTATAAATAGATTGATATTTTAATTAACCGTACAGCTGCGACAGTATTTCAGTCGTATAGCAAAGTCAAGCTAAATACAGGTGGAGGAAGACCCCTAATGCACCGAGGCATCCGGGTAGAACCACCAACCTACTGTAAGCCAGCTGGAAGGCTTCCTCACATGAAAATCCAAATGACCCTGCCGGGATTCGAACCCATGCAGTGTCAAGTGTCTTGGCCACAGAGGTCCCATATTAAAATTATAATTCATTTATGTTATACTTTTGCATCATATGAAAGTATTACAATTACTGTTATTGAAATGGCCTATAAGTAACCCTAAACATTGTGGAATAAGTGTAAGTGACCTGTCCAGCCCATTCAGTAGAGCATTTGCCCTGAAAGTGAATGGCCCTGGTTTGCTTCCTGGTCAGGCTGGACACATATATTTCTCAACCCGATGTCATTATTTTTATAATAAATAAAATAAACTAACCACACACCCAGATCTAATGTTATCTTTTCATAAACTCATAAACATTTAATCTTAAGCATTTTGTATCAAAACTTACATTAACGTACTGTAGACTACCGTCAGATAAAAAAAAGAGTAGAACTTTGGATTAACTTAAATTATTCATACAGCTACAAAGATTCAACAATAACAAGTTCAGTTTCTGGTTCAGGATATGGTTCGTTGAAGATCACAATATAATACTGGTCTAAAACAACGGATGTACCGTTAATGCATTTTGTTAACAAACGTGCGATTTTAAACACTAGTTTATTCCTTTAACTACAAATAAATCAAACAATTTCAAAAAAAAAAACCCGTCTTATTTATGTTTGATTTTATTCGACTGGATATGAACGTTCGGCTTTTTCCGATAGAAACAAAACGATCGTTATTTTCCGATAGGATGTCAGCTGTTTCCGATCGCCATTTCTCGACAGGTAATAATCGATCGATTTTTAAAGGATACCGATCGTTTATCAGCTGTTCCGGTCGGAAATGTGTTATTTTCAAGGTACAAAATGCACGATATCTCAGCTAATATAAATGTGTTTTTCAAAAACAAGACATATTTAGAATCGGGAAACAATGCTCTTTCATTATCAATAATAAAAATATATGTAAGATCTGTAGTTTTTAAAAAAGTTTATGGAAAAAACCGACGTTCCATAAATTCACCGACGCGGGTTCGGCATATTAATATGTCTAGCTTGGACCTTTTTTTTCTTTTCGGAAGTAGTTAGGTTATATGTGTATAGTAGGCCAATGTTTTAAATACTAGTTTTATACATTTATTATTTTCCGTTGTATCTGTTTCCTTTTTATTTAATTCATAGACAACAGGACCCTGATATTCATTTTAAAAAAATCGTTCAAGAAAAAATCTCAACATTATATAATTATAGATAATATATAGAGAGGTCGAATCTATCTTATTGTTTGACTAAGAGTCATGTGCATAGACAGATAAGATTATATGGTCAAAACAGTAGAGAAGAGAAAGAGATGGCGCAGTATGCTTATTTTAAGCTGTCCAATAAAGCATTTTGTTTTAATCATTTTTTGTTCATTATATTAATAACCTAAAATCTAGTTAACATCACTATGTTTACTGAACCCACGAAGCTCAGGCTTACAATGGCCAGCACAGATGAAGGCAATTAGCAAAGAGCAAATAGGAAGTGGCATCTAGCAAATGGCTTTCTTAAAGTGGCAAGTAGCAAGAAGAAAGTGGCAATTTAAAAAAAAGAAAAGTAGCAAGTAGCGAGTGTCAAGTAGCAGGTCGTGACCGGCTTTCCGTAATAACTACTAATAATGTCAGTTTCCTTTCTTAATTCCCAACAGCATGATGTCATGTAGTTTGCACCTGTGAAGATCATGTTTGTTTGTTTGTTGGGTTCAAAGTCCCAGTGAGAGTATTTCATTGATTTGGAGACGATGTCTATTTGAGACAGAATAGTGCTGCCACACTGCAGTATCACGTCATAGACATATGGCATGATACAACTCCCAATCATATCATTCTGATGCCAGCCCAGTCCTGGAACTATCCTCATATGCTGAGCCACAAGCATGGGAGCTATTTCAGAACTTTTTTTAACGACTTGATTATTTTGTGACCATGGATCGAACCATCAACCTCCCTCTCCTGAGGCAGATGCTCTTACCACTCAACCACTGGTGATAATGTGTGGCAGTCCTGACTAAT
Organism: Solen grandis; assembly: GCA_021229015.1. Taxonomy (NCBI): domain Eukaryota; kingdom Metazoa; phylum Mollusca; class Bivalvia; order Adapedonta; family Solenidae; genus Solen; species Solen grandis. The sequence goes on along the minus strand of CM037789.1, from coordinate 45,671,669 downwards.
TCTTAAACCACAAGCTTCGGATCTAAACAAAACACTCTTAAGAATGAATGGTTTTAGAATTGCATACTTTGCTCCTCGGCATCAGACTCACTTATGAATGTCTGGCACAAAGTCTGGATCCATGTCTGCATCGTCAAAGGCATGCTCCGATGTGGACATGGAGGAATTGTTCAGTGGTGAGTTGGTGACCATTGCATGATTCGTCCTCTTACTGGGTGTTGACAGGACAGAAGGGTCTGTGAAAACAGCAGGATGTGCCACATCTACAGTTCAGAGTCTCTGTACCTAAAATTGTCTCCAGTGCAGGGTAGTTGGTAGAAAGGATACCTACCAATACATTGTGCTTTGATATGAACTCTTGATAAATATAACTTACTATAAGTCTAAAGCTGAATATATATCTGATATTAGCATTGTCCCGTGGGCACCAATTATCGCAGGTAAGGCCTATTACTGATTACAGAATGTTTTGGTGAAAATGTTAGCTATTTTATAACAGAATCAGTTAATATGTTATAGTCTTTTAACATAGTCTTTTAACATTCAGACATTTTTTCATGTTTTTCATCCAATATTGAGTCAACAGATGCAACGCAACAAGCCAATTTTTTTCTTCAAATTGCACGGACTATGAAGAGATCTACCACTACTTACCTCTAGACTTGTGTGCACATGTCTGTTTCATATTCACTTGTGTGCCCCCTCCCTTCGTCTTTACTGTACATTTGACACATCTGCATTGTTCAGCTGGCTGTAAAACTAACAATCTGGATGAACATTTTGATTTTTTAATTACTAATAGACTAAAAATATAAGATAAAATGCAAAATGTCAGACCGATTCACAAAGAGTAACAATTAGCAGGTACTTTATGGATATTTGATCTTACATTTAGTTAATTATGCGACTGAATAATAGTGTATAGCTGAAAATGTGAGTGGGGCCTCCATGGCCGAGAGGGTAAAGTTGCTGATTTAAACACTCACTCAGCCCCTCACCGCGTGGGTTCGAATCCTAGCACGGTCATTTAGATTTTCCTGTGAGGAAGCCTTCTAGCTGGCTTGCGGTAGGTCAATGGTTCTACCTGGATGCCTCCGTGCATTTGGGGTCTTCCTCCGCCTGTAACTAGCTGGATGTTGCTATATACTGAAATACTGTAGAAGTGACGGTAAACTCAAATAGTCAAGTCTGAAAATGTGAAAGAAGTTTTGCTTTGGTCTAGTCAGTGTTCAGACTCGATACATGATATAAACACCTTATTTTGTTATATCCTCTGATCCTGATATAAGATTGAAATCATAATCATCAGTTCAAGTTATTTTTCACAAAAGTATACAAGAGTGTTCTCTGGAACATGTGTGTCACCTGATGAATCATGACAAAAAAAAGTGTACGGATGGACAGACAGACAACGTAAAATTGATCCCTATGTGTCACCTCTGAAAACAGCAGGTGACACAATCAAAAGATTGTTGCCATACATAAAAGCTCCATGTTCTCCCTCAGCAGTTTATCTGAAAAATATACTACTCTAACACAGTGTTTCATAAATTACAAAGAGACTGCCTGTTTCTATATCATACAGGGCTCAAAATAAACACTTGCATTTTGGCAAAATGCGAGTAGAAAACGAAGTTTGTGAGTTATGTTTTGAACCACTAGCATTTCTTTGCAAGTGAAAATTTTGGCTTAAACATTTTTTTCAAACATGCTTAAATGAGATAAATTTAATAAGATAATAACATCTTCAAAACTAAACAATCCTAGCTTGTTTTTAATATCAAAAGCAAAATTTACACAAGTAAATTGTTGTATACATGACTTAAGTATCAAACGTGGGTCTGGTCTGTCGACTATGTTACACAACACATGAACACATATATGTTAAAACATCTGCTGTTATAAATGTAATATTTCCCCTAATGAATATTGATACTTGATACTGCTTTATTATCTAATTATGATTCTAATTATTAAAGTTTAAAATTACAATATTAATTTAATTTTCAATCATTAAAAGTTATCCACACCCTCGTATTGACAATGGAAGCCTTTTTTACACTAGTCCCGGTTTCCAATGGAAAACACTTCTGATGCTGATTTCGACTTGTCAAAATGAAAGATATCCAGTTTTTTTTATTACATCTTGTGATGTAGTAGTATAGACACTAGCGGTTCTGGACCACTTTTGGGGTAAAAAATGGCACACTTAAACCCCATTTTGACCACATTTGAACCCTATTTTGACTACATTTGAACCCATTTTTCATTAAAAAAAATGGGTTGTCCGCCCATATAGACCAATTTTCCCCCAACTTGAACCCCATCTAAACCACATTCGAACCCCATTTGGACCCTATTTAGTAGTAGTATACATACTGGGGGGTCTGCCCCGCAAAAATTTGGATGGCGAATTTTGGCTACCAAATTTCTTCATCCAAATTTTCACCCTCCTACTTATTTCTCAATTGGGGCCCATCTCTTCTTTGTCCGATGTGATCTATTCTTTGTCCGATGCCACCTCAAAGCCCATCCGAATACGGTGAACCCTGTTTACTCCTATTTTGTATTTAGTTTTTGCTGCGTGTACCCCGATCCCGCCAGAAGCAATGTGCCGAATGGCTTCCGCAGAAAGTTGCGTTTTTTAGGCCTTTTGGTATGCCTAACAGGAGCATGTCTCTAACTGATGTCTCACTTCGAAGATCTCATTTTTGACGGCTGTTTTATGAGCCATAAAGCAAGAAGGAGCTCTGGTATACTAAAATTGATAAATCTACGATTGCCGGTTGACACATTGTTGTATAAGAGGTTTTACTATAGCGTATTTTGCCGGCGCAAATTTCGGCTACCAGGGCCCGCCCCACCCCCCTCAACCAATGACCCAAGCATGTGGACTCACCTGTTCTGTAAACACTAGCCACTAAAATGAGAAAAACTCTTTATCCATATTGTCACACAATGATAATCCTCGATGAAGTTGATGTGACTGGTTTTAAGTGTACATACAGTGCACTATTAAGCAGACGATGTCTATATCTCAAGTTACAATAACAGCTGTGTAAGTACTTCTCAATGAACGCAGTGTACACGAATGTATGCTCGAGTAACACAGTGTACTTTGAAATTATTAGCGTATCAAATAAATCTCTAAAAATCGTCCAGGTAAAAATTTAGAGTCTCGCGAGTATAAATTTTTTTTATTTTTTTTAAAAATCGTCCCGTCTGAGATTCGAACCCGTGGCCCACCAGTATTTAAGAAAATAATAATAAAGGAAAAAAAAGCAAAACTGCCGCACGGACGAAGCTGGCAAGCCTTATATATCGGCAGAACGGATTATTCATCCGTTTTTTTTTTACATTTTTCACTCTCCCTTAACCACTCGGCTTGCCAACTGTTTTGACCACTTTAACCTTTAACCTTTGGCGGTCATACATATATCAGAATCACGTTTAACCCTATGCGGACGTATGTCCGAAATCGATTCGAATTGACTAGTCCTAACTATAGCGTATTATTTTGCGGGAGCTACCGCAATTTTCGGCTACCAAATTTGGACTACATATTTTTTGCCATCCGCCCACAAAACCTCGCATGTATTTTCCACAAGCGCCGCCCAATTTCTAGTGCCCGCCGTACGTATTTTTTTCCCACAGGCGCAGGAGCCAGCCTATCTATTTGCCATCCAAAATTCTAGTAACGCCACCGTATTTTGCTATCCAAAATTTCTAGTGTCACCACCGTATTTTTGCCATCCAAAATTTCCGTCCACAAAACCTCGCAGGCACCTCCGCCAGGACTTGCCGGCCTACAAAATTTCTAGCCTCACATATTTCACAGGCGCCGACTATAGCGTATTTTTTTGCGGGAGCCGGTCTACGTATTTGCCATCCAAAATTTCTAGTGTCGCCCCCGTATTTTTGCCATCCAAAATTTCTAGTGTCGCCACCGTATTTTGCTATCCAAAATTTCGACACAGACAGAAAGGCGTTGACGAATTGGCGAGAGCTCTACACGAGGACCGAACCTGCCGGCATCTTCGTGGCAAAGGTGGACGTGTCCGAGATACCTATAGACGAGTTGCAAGCCTCCTTGCCAGCATTCGGGCGCCTGTTGCTGGCCCACGGCTACGACCTCTACTGTATTGACTACACGCAAGATTCTCGGGAGTTCTCGACCGGGAAGCGCTCGTGGACTACCTCTGCGAGTTCGAAGGGTTCCGCGAGCAAGGCTACCTGGCCGCCGCAATTCCAAAGGAAAGTCAACGATCTTTGCAAACACCGACAGCGTGGGAAACCACACATGCACCTGGGTGCGCACGAGCGAAGCCGGCTACACGGTCCGCACAAAACGGTACAACAAGGTCGTGTTGAACTTTTGGCGGCCACCTGGCCGACTATGTCGACTGTCCGAACGAACACTTCCGCCGCACATTTTTGCATCCCGACGTACAGGCGCGATGGTGTACCCGTATCGAAGTTTCTCTGTACGCCTGCCGCAGGCGAGACCTCTCGACAGAAACGGCCAAAGAGGTAGTAGAAGAGGCTTTGGCTACTATCTCGCCCAACAATGGGTGTTTGTTTGCAGTCCAGCCGCCAGCTAAACAGTGGGAAAATTTGGCTGCATGGTTTTTGATCGGTGCCTTGTCTTGGCCGACAGGCCGCAGAGATCGATATTCGTCCCGCAAATTCCTGGGGTTCCTGGGATTTCTCGCTAATTCCTGGCTTTCCTGGGGTTCCAGGGATTTCCCATCTAGAGAGAGGTGGGAAGTTTGTGTACACCATGGCACCCAGACGAGAATTGTCCGAGGACCAGATCCAAGAAATCCGCTCTCTCCGAGACCGGATGTCGGCAGACGAGACGAAGAAGCGTTTTGGTATCGGAACCTCGAGGCTCTACAAAATTTGGCGGGGCGCAGCTGCCCACATGACCGACCCCGCTGTTGTCCCCGCCCCCCGCTGTTGTTCCCGCCCCCGCTGTTGTCACCGACTCCGCTGTTGTCTCCGTTTCTCCTTCGGAAGAAATATCTGCAGTCCGCCGTCCAACTGTAGAAGACTTCTACGAACGGCTGGGGCGTATAGAAGCCATGGCGGAGCAAACTACAGATATGCTGGTAGAAGTGCTGGCCCAGATGGAGGGCGACGACGACGATATCCTAGACGAACTAGTTGCTAGCAGCGAGCAGCAAGAAGAGATAGAAACACTGCGTGAGCAACAACAAGAGACTATGCTGGATATGCAAAAAAATTCGCAGACGGCCGAAAGGTGGGCCTATATTTCTTTCGCTGCGATGCTCGTATGGAAAGTGGTTGGGGCGACATGGAAAAATTGCACGCCTACACAACCAAAAAGCAACAGCGTTTCTACATCTGCACCGCCGAGCGCAAACCCTAGAACCCCCCCCCCCCCCCCCTACATGGAATAGTGCGGAAAAATACGTGGGGATAGAGGTTTGTGGGCCCGCTGGAAACCGCTAGAAATTATTGGGTATGTTGTGGGTGTGGATCCAAATTTTTTGGCATACTGGAAAATACATGGACCCCGGCAAATGGCCAGCTGGAAAATACGGGGCAAAAACATACGTAGCCCCCCGCAAAAATACGGTGGCGCCTGTACGATAGGCTAGACATTTTGTGGTTGGGCACTAGAAATTCGGTGGCGCCTTTGAAAAAATATATGCGAGGTTTTGTGGGCAGATTGCAAAAATACGTAATCCAAAATCCCGCAAAAAAAATACGCTATAGTCGGCGCCTGTGGAAAAAAATACGTGCATCTAGAAATCTTGTAGGCCGGTAAGTCCTGGCGGTGGCGCCTGCGATGGCAAATACGTAAGCCGGCTTCCGAACCTGTGGGAAAAAATACGTACGGCGGGCACTAGAAATTGGGTGGAGCTTGTGGAAAATACATGCGAGGTTTTGTTGGCGGATGACAAGAAATACGTAGTCCAAATTTGGTAGCCGAAAATTGCGGTAGCTCCCGCAAAAAATACGCTATAGTAAAAGAGGTGCGCAACCCTTTTTGGCCCGGTTTTTGTTGGCCCCGCTCCGATTTTTGTTGGCAGGGCCAGTGTTTTAGCCCCCTCCGCCCTCCAAAGTGGGCGCCGAATTTTGTTGACTGCCACAGAAGTTGGAGTACGTTTGTGCGTCATTTAAGCACTTTTCGGTGCGTTCCCAAACGTCGGCATCGGTGCATTTATGCTTGTTGGAACTAGTACTATTGGAAACCAGTGTTTTAGCCCCCTCCGCCCTCCAAAGTGGGCGCCGAATTTTGTTGACTGCCACAGAAGTTGGAGTACGTTTGTGCGCCATTTAAGCACTTTTCGGTGCGTTCCAAAAAGTCGGCATCGGTGGTTTTATTGTACTTAGGACTAGTACAGTTAGAAATCATCGCAATTTCACGAGCCAACATCCCCTTGGCAAACATTGTATATTTGTCAATATGCTAAAACAGTACGTTTGTAAGCCATTTTAGCACTTTTCTGTGCGTTCCCAAAAGTCGGCATCGGTGGTTTATTGCTAGTTAGGATTAGTACAATTGGAAACCAACTCACCGAAAAGTGCTGAAATGGCGCAAAAACGTACTGTTTTAGCCTATTGACAAAAATACAATTTTTTGCCCGGGGATGTTCGAGCGTGAAATTGCGATGGTTTCCAATTGTACTAGTCCTAACAATTATAAAACCACCGATGCCGACTTTTGGAAACCCACTGAATGATGCTGAAATGGCGCACAAATATACTGTTTTAGCCTAATGACAAAAATGCACCTTTAGGCCCGGGGATGTTGGGGCGTGGAATTGCGATGGTTGTCAATTTTACTCGTCCCAACTAGTATAAAACCACCGATGCCGACGTTATAGCCTATTAACAGAAATGCAATTATTGCACTTTGAATATTGGGGCGTGATATTGCGATTGCTTCCAAATGTACTA
>CM037789.1:45614639-45664639 GCA_021229015.1 Solen grandis | reverse complement strand
TTTTTGTTTTTTTTTTGCCATTACGTATAATTGTCAGTATTTAAAAGTCACAGTCATGTATCACACTAAATAGTGCAGCTCAAGAGGGTAATTAGGAATCCTGATGTTTTGGCATAATGATCACATTTTTCAGCAAACTGCATGTGTCTTTTAATAACGAAAATGAGTTTCAAATGTATGATTATCTTGTTTTAATGAATCGGTGCATTTTGAAAATGCTGTAAAATGAACACCTTTCTTTAGAAATACGTTCACAAAAGACGTTCGATTGAAATAATATGGAGGAATGTTTTTAAAACGTTTATATACTTTTGTAACCTTATTCAGCAATCCGTATCTTCTTAGGTTCTCATTTACAATGAGCTGCGTCAACCCATTCCCAGCCGTTATTAGACGGCGATAAGCCGTCTTATGCTGAAAATCGAAATCAGGCCTTGCTTATTTGCATATTTTTCCACAACATTTTTAATTGTACCTCTCCGCGCTTAGTGCGGATCCATGCAATGCGATTCTGCACTAACGAATACGAGTGGAATATGTTACACAGGCGTTTAAATCATAACCGTAACCGCTTTTAGTGTGTTACTGTTTGTTAACATGTTTTCTTTTGCCATTATTTTGCACTGGAAGCATCAATTTAAGCGTGAAAAAAATATACGTGACATTTCGTAACCAGAATAGCAACCCATCTTACGTACATGAAGATCGACTCCTGTAAAAAGAAAAAGTAGTGCTCCGTATGTATGTAATTGACCTAAAGTAGTCCACACAATATTTTGCATGATGGCGAGTTAGGTTCCTCCCAGGGCATTTCTTAACTTTGAAATAGATAGGCAAACATTCTAGTATCTTAAATAATCAAATACCTGGTCAATTTCTACACATACAAAACAACAGATAGAATTCGCTAGTACTCTAGAGAAAGAGATTGACCTACATGTACTAAGGTATGCAGGTCTTTATGAATGAAAGGTTCATGACCTTTACTCCGGATTATTATGTTACAAACAGAACCTCTGTAGCAATAGCGGTTGGAGTTTTTGTCGTCATGTGACTGCTTCAATAACTTCAGAAACGCTGGGTTTAGATTGTTTATCCCGTCGCCGTCTCTCAGCGCATTGTGCGCTTTGATAGATATTTGGAAACAGCTTATAGAAGTACTGCGGGCAAATGATATTGATATGTTTTAGTCACGAATTAATTCGATTCTAAAGTTATTTCATTATTACGGTGTTTAAAGAAATTACTATTCATTCGTTTTGTTTACTACGTGTTTTAGAAGTTAAATCTGCATCATTTTTGCAATCGTATCTTGGTTGATTAATGCTAAATAATCCATTTTCTAATGTGAAACAATTTATTTGTTGTCAGGCATGTGCTGCAACTTTGTTTATTGGCAGCCATTTTAACTATTGATTTCTGGGAATATCTCCTGGGAATACAACAACATCACCGTGGGAAAATGTTATCTCATATTAAAATTGTTACTACGGTGTGTAAAAATGTCAATTCACATATTTTATATAGCAGCCATTGTATATCTTTGTAGTTTACAACTTGGTCTCCACCATGACGTAATTTTTTTCGGCTGATGGTTTTTGATCAATATTTGATCAATTTTCGAACATCTTCGATCCATTTTTCGTTCTTTTTTTATCCATATACACCGATCAGCGATCAAATGACGTCATCCGATCAAATTTTGGTGCGGGAATCGAGATTTACTATAAATTCCGGCTCGGAAGCCGTGTTGAGTCATTCAGATTACAGTATTGCTCTAGGTACATCCCGTTGTAGAAACAGTGTAGCCTTATGGGGAATAATGTAGTTGGTGCTCATTATTATTAAGGCAGCGGTCGCCCTTTTCTTAGCTCTCTGAGTATTTGCATAAGCAGGACCTTTATATTAGAATTGACTTAAACTGGAATTTATAGAATATCTCCTAGCATAAGTTCACTACGTAGTAGAACATAAGAGAAAACAGTTTTTTTTCGCATTATGTTATACAACATTCTTGATTCATACAGTCTACTTGCCATTTATATAAGGAGTTGGACCTGACGCGTGTATTTTAAAAGGTAGTTATAGCTAAGTGGCGTATATTTTAAAGGTATTTATATGGATACGGCAGCAAGCAGTTATCAATGAGTGACTATTTCGCGATTATATATCCAAGGGACTGTGATTGATTACCTGTACTATATTTGTGAGCATTGCACACACACACACACACACACACACACACGTGTGTGCGTGTGTGTGTGTTTATATAATTACAAAAGTTAAAAGTTTGTGCAGAATAAATTATTTACTGCACACATCGTCTACGTGTCATCACATGCAACCCCCCACCTTCAACACCCAAATAGAGAGAAAGAAGGAGAGGGAGTGAAAGAGAGAAACGATCTGACATTATCTTAAAAGGGCCCCTACTACTGGGACGTAACATTTTATGGTGGCAGCGGTGGTATCTGATTGTTTATTCTTCAGATCCAGCCATACAAATCCCAGTCCAGGGTACACCAGCAGATCATGTTTTTATATGTAACACTGTTCAATGCACCATGTACCTCTGGACCGTGCCCCCTTCCATTGCACGCTGTGTGGTTTCCCGACCCGACACAACTGAAGCTGCTAGACCATGTGGTCCCCCCACCGTGAGGAAGAGAGGTAGGCTCGACTACGGTGCTGAGAAGGGCGGTGGATCAAGCCTTCGTCACAGACCAGGGCATAAGACCACTTGGCAAGGAAGAGTCCTATCAGTGACACGCTTGGAATAGCACAGCAAGTCAAGGCGACCTGGAAGACAATCTTTTGTCAGGCCAAGAAGAACCAACTGAATGGAGTCACACCCCTACAACTTCAGCACTTCCTTCTCCTGCCTATTCTGTGGGTCAACAACCAGAGTCTAAATTGGGAGCAGTCTGCCCCCCTTCTGCTGCTCACAAGACTTTCACTTCAGCTACTCTTTCAAGTTCTACCACTCTGTCTGTGAACGGATTATACCTGCCAGCAGTCTCGTCATCCAACTCATCGAGTTCGGCATCCACCCATGTACCAACCTGAAACTTCATCATCTTTCTCCGTTTGCGCTTTGAACAGCCATCCTTATTTCAACAGTCATCACTTTGTCTCTTTCGACCAGCTTTCTGAACCAGCATACTTCCATATACCAGCCAGTGGTAGCATCATATCTATCTACGAACACTGTAACGCAGCCAGCAGTACCGGTATATCATCTCTAGAAGCAATCTATGCCAGTGGTCCCTCCTACCCAGCCAGCTCAAGGCTTTCAACCTAAGACTCCTGATCTGGCTCAACCATCGACAGTGGGAGCTCTGTGTCCCTTTCCTGTAGGTAAGGACTAACCCGTAGCCACTCAGTCCGAGTCCTGCAGTGCTGTCATCAAGGACCCTAACACCTAACCGGACACTATCTTAAAAGGACCCCTACTACTGGGACGTAACAATATTTTGTCCATACATTACTCATTTAGTGAGGAGGTAGTAGCTTCGAATAAAAATCCTACAAGGCCACCTGTACTAGATAACCGTGAAATTATTTTGACGTTCAAAACATATGTTTCTGAAATGTTTCAAGTAAATCAGACATTATGTTTCGCTTACTTTTTGGAGGGGTTGTAATGTTTGACAAGTCGAGGTTAATTACCCCTCTGTCGGACTAATTCTGACAATGCCCGTAAGCATGAAACACAACGTCAGTTTACGACATCACCCGGTGTTCTCTTAGAGCCTAGCGCAAGATCGAGGGAAAAAATAAAACGACAAACAAAAACACATACTAGTTGTTATTATGTGTGTCATTGAAACAAATTACCAATTTGACACTTAATTATCCATTTGCTCTTTGAGGTCAAAATAGATTTACGCGATGCTGAAATAATGTCGGTATTGATGTATACATAAGCAATTACATATAATGTATGCAATAGATTTTAGACTGTGCAATATAATAAGTTACGTTCATAATTACACCTTTAAAATCTTAATTACTTATATCTTTATCTTTTAACGGGTACAAAGTATTATGGTAGTTGACCAAAGAATGTAAATGATAAGTGCGAACAACGTTGTTTGTTCTCGGTGTTGACCTGGGATGTTTGGAGCATAAATGCATATCGTATTTCCTTATTCCAAAGCGAATCATATCATGTTGTCTAACATTTGCATAACTGAAAAAGTTCTTAAGGTAGTTCAAGTTCCCGGCTCTCTCTCTCTCTCTCTCTCTCTCTATATATATATATATATATATATTTCTGAATCAGTATATTTTCTACTATAAAGACATGAAATTTTAAAGAAAACTATTAACGTCATATGAGGAAGTTATTGACATTTGCATTACCCCCCCCCCAAATTGGTTACCAAAGAAAAGTGAAGTGTTCATTTTTGGGCAGTATGTAATAAAGACAGTGTCAAATGCTAGTTCCTTAAATTAACACTCTGCTGCCCGGCCAACCATATATTGTCTTCCCTTTAAATGTCTTAAAAATTAAAATCGCAACAATTATATGAACATCTACCATGATCAACCATGATCAAGCAGTGAAAGTTAAAGTAAAATAATCACGTGGCCAAATGCCAATGCTCAACTTTTGTTTAGCACCACCCGCTTTTTTCCCATAGAGTCACATGAAAACACATGTATTATGTAATGCTATGTACCTGAAAGGAAAGCGTTAGCTAACCATCATTTTTACGCAGAGTTTTGTCAAAATGATAGACAAAGAGACTCAAAAATGAGTTACAACGATTTTGCCAAGTTAAGCCATTATTTGGCAAAATTCACAAAAGTGCAAGAAATGGCATTTTATAAATGGAAGTTAAATCTTGTGATCAATACAGAAAAAATGACCATGAAGAGGTCAACATCATCACAAATATCCTTAAACGTATTCCATTTAGTTTAGTTCTGAATTTAGCTGACTTTAAATTTTGAAGTGTTTTCTCAAAATTCGTACTTTCTAATTTTGATTGATTTCCAGTATTGAGGATCCGAATGGCTTTTTTTGTGACTGGTGGTAAGTTCGGTACATAAACAATACTTCTGTATAGAAGCAAGATTTATTTTTATTTAAAATTAAATGTAGTAAATAATGTAATAAAATTAAACCTTTAAAATCGCTTGTCTAAGCATGTAACTCTACGGGGAAAAAGCGGGTGGTGCTTAGCAAAAGTTGAGTAGTATATGTCAAAATGTAGTTGTAACCAGCTTAAAGAATGTTGCCAACTTAATCGATTGTAAGTTGTAAGTGAGTGAAATTACTACGTTTTTTTAAAAAAAAAATATTTGTTTATTTTATCGTAGAATCGCATTTTATTTAAAAAGAGGTAATAGAAAGCAACACAACCATACTGATTTGGAGCGAACAATCCAATTTTTCTATGTCAACAAATAACATAAAATATGTAAGTTAAAGTTTGCTTACATTTTATATGTCATATTACCCAATGCTTTTTATCTTTTTAACCTTTTCATCTTCTTATGAATATTTCTCCGTGGGTTCTCTCAAAAGTCCTTTGTTTTCCTTAGTTTATTGTTCGATTGTCTTGTTTCAGTGAAAGACTCTGCCTTAAAAAGTGATATTTTTTTCTCGAGGAAGACGTTCACCAAAGGTAAATTCCAGTTGAAGAAAATTAATTTAGCATTGTATCTTTTTATTTTTTTATTTCAGATGCATTTTAATTGGATTGGGTAGCTTTGTTCGACGTGACACATTTTTGAACGTGATATTTCTTTTCAAATACCGTGTTATCGTTTAGAAAACATCTGGCCATAATAAACAACTAAAATGAAGAGATAAAAAGTATGCCATATCGTATTTATTTTTGTTTGGTTAAATCTTGCCCATTTTCCCCCACCAAGCTGTTCAATCAATGTTGATTTAAAAAGTGCAACCGGAGGATAAGCCGTTAACCATATATCCGCACCTAATCTTGCTTGTATCGACTAAGTGATGCTTGTTTTAAGTGGATATTAAATAAATATCATTGAGAAGCGAAACAATCTGAATTTTCTCACAAGCATAACGCATGTGAAAATGTCGAATTTTGTATCACTTCGAGATGAGATATATTCCATATCCATCAAACAAACTTTCGTTTTTATGCAAGCTGATCGCGAAAGAATGGATCTATTGTATATTATCTCTCTTATTCACACTTGAAAGTAAATAAAGGGAGACAACTAGTTAATACTGGAATGCTACGTTTTCGTATATATATTCTCCCAAATGTAAAAGATTTCGCAGACCAATATCGCCGTGTAGATGATATTAATGATTGACATGGATTTAACACAATATTTCATCAGGTAGCATAAAATTGACTATGTTGAATATTGTGAAATATGTAAGCAACTTAAACACCTGATATGATAAAAGTATTTCAAATAAATATGACGCTTGTTGCCAATGAAGGTAAGTATGAAATTATGATTAGGCCATTTGAACTACATAAGTATGTATCAAAATACGTCGAATATCTATAATGACAAAAAGTTCTGTTACTGAAATGTTCTCCAAAATAATATCTTAGGGTTTATAATGTTGACCAGATAATACTTGAGGTTAATTAACATGTTGTCAATTTAATTCCGCTGGACACGACGACCGCGTGCCTGAAACACCACGTCAGTCACACGACATCGCGTGATGTTCTGGTAATATTATGCTTCTAGCGAAAGCTCCAGTGGATACAAATTAGCGACAGACAAAAACACATGTTAATACTGAAACGATAGCTTTATATGAAAGTAGCAATTTGACACTTAGTTGAGTGGAATCTTTTTGTGTGTGCCTGTTTATACCTCAAAATAAAGCAGCTCGTTACAGATTATCAGTAAAATTGAAGAAAAAAAAACCCCCTATTCTCCCTCGTTATTGTTGGTGTAGTCTACGTTTCCTGATAAATGTACTTGGCAAGTGTAGGTCACGTTATAAGGGAAAACGGATATTTTCGAAAATGCAACTTCTGCGAAATCGGTTAAATATAGAATGCGGTATCCCCGACGAAGATGTTTGAGGTACCACGTGGCACATTCCGAAACATTTGTGGAACAGGTTGAGGACAAAGTAAACGTATTAATAGGCTTGCTATTACTTATATTTTCTCTATTTTACTCCCGTAGTGTGGGGACTCTTTCCGCACTATATTTTATATTTATGTGTCACACCTCGTTCTGATAAGGTTTTGTTGTACCAATAATCACTTCCGGTATTTCAATTGTTGTTAATTGTTGTTGAATATGTTTACCTAGTGGGGCATTCAAACCATTATCTCTGATAATCGTGTAATCATAAAGTCTTGCAGACCTAACACTTGTAGATTAAATATACAAGGACGTACTATGTTTTGACAAGACTTTAATTTATGATAACGCACTAGATTGAGGTATGTCTGTTTACAATTCCAACTCAGTGTGTTTATCAATTACAGAAAAAAGACCTAGTCTGATTATCTGGATCACACCTTGTATGTTCAATTTTAACCTACAAAAATGCAGTTTCCTGAACATGTGCAGACACTTCCGTAACTTAAAGAAACATAACTCTTCAAATTGATCGAGTTGCTTAATTATGCATGATATATCGATAAGGTAGAAGTAAATTATTCCCAGGGTACCCCTTTAAATACAGTTAAATCGAATAAATCTTTGGATGTGTTTATTGTATGCAAATTTCAACAGCCAGGAACGTTTTTTCTTACTTCCCTGGAAATAAAAGGTGAAACCATAATATTCTGCTTTCATACAAAGGAGGGTTTATTTCTATATAAGGAAACACTCGCAATTAGATGAACCTTATTGAATTTCATGCTATCAAATAATTTATTCTGCTGTCCATTTTAAAATACAAACTGTTAATGGAAATTTATTCATTCAGACTTGCGAAGTAAAAATGCATCTTCCCATTTCCCTCAGAAAAATGATGTTCTATTATTTAAACGTTTTCAGGTTCATCGTCAATTAATTAGGATAATAATTGTGTTTATGGCGCTTCACTGATTTTCGAAATTGCTTTTTTGATGTAAGGTTGTAATCAATTTCATTGCTGCCACAAATATGAAATTAGTTCAACCCGGATTTCTGTAGCTTATTGTTGCTATTTATGTTCCAGTTAGTAGAAATAATCAGTTTAATTAACAAGAATAATTGTAAATTATTGATACTATAACCCAATAAAGGCGGAAGAAATTGCCTTTTCATTCAAACCTCACTTTACAATTAAAATTAATACACTTAGTAAAAAGTTATTCGATGTACAAATCAATATCAAGTTTGCTCAAAATGATATATAAGAGGTCTGGTGCTAATATCTGTCGAAGTTTGTAGGCCTAAAGGCAAAAATCGCTACGCATTTAAAGTAGTCGTAACTTAGCGTACCCGGTAATTTAAACATATGTATTAACAAAGTATAATTTACACGAAGCGGTTTTATGTACTAAGCGATCAATCTGTATTGAGTGGTCAATTTTAATAATACCACACTGTAGCATTTTGTTATATTTTTAAACTTAACTTAGCGGTCACCTCTGTTAAGCGATCACTTACTCTTGTTCCATTGACTGACCGCTTAAAACACGTTTGACTGTAGTAACTTGCAAATGGATCAAGCTACAAGTTGTAGACCAGTACATGCATATTCTTATAGGTAAGACATTAAAAAGAATAAGGGGAGAAAAATGAGGAAATGAGAGAGAAAGAGAGAGTGACAAGGAAAAGGACATAAAGGGGAAAAAGCGAAACAATGGGGAAAATAGAGATGAACCTAACATGTTCATCTAATCGTCTGTAAGCTTATATCACATAGTTACCGGACGTCTTGTGTATTAAATGAACATTTGAACAGCATCAAAATAAATAATGCTTTTGTAAGGTACTTCATTGTTAACAAAGAGCAAACGCAACCTAACGGATGTAATATTATCTAAGAGGTCGAAATAAACGCAAGTTTTCCAAAAGAGATCATTATCAAAATAAAGAAACCATGTTAGTTTTTTGTTTCGCGTTCGTTTCAATATAAGCAAATTGAATTTGTCAGAGATTTTATTAAAAAATAGGTTATTCTTTACATCGCAGCAATTTCTTATTCTAGCATGAATATCTGATAGTTACGTGATCCATAAAATAATTTGCAGGTACATTATCTGCTTTGAATTCTTCACTCATGCTTTGACATTAAACATAAAATACAGATGGAGTATATCCAAGTCTAATGAAGGACTACCCCAAAGATTTATTTGTGATAGTGCACATATCTTTTCAAAGAATATAGAACGACGTAAAGTATATTAAAGTATCACTATTTTCAAGACATAATGAAAATTTCTAGGGAAAAGTGAATGTAAATGATAAGAAACCATGCTGTTTTTAATTTTATGGCTAAGAAAAAAGTGGTAATTTCTTCTATCTGCAAGAGTAAGCCATTAAATATGCATCGGCTGGATGAAGAAGTCATATCAGTAACTAATCTTGCACATTCAATTTGATTTTTTCTGTAGTGCAACCTTTTCAAAAAGTATTCATTTATGACATACAGATGAAAGGTCTTATAAAAGATTACAAAAATTAATAAAGTAGTTTATGACGACAAATCTTAATATACCTAACATCCTTGATACTTAAAGTATAGTAGGCCATTTACAGTCGTTGCTTAAAGTAAAACCAAACTTTTTATGGTTTCCGATCGTATTTACTATGATGTGTTCCTTTATAACATTTAAATCGTGTTTTAACGTATTTTCTATATCAGCTACGTTTATTGTAGTACGTACTAAGGATGTATTGTCGGAAATTTCAACACAAAGTAACAAATATATTATCAGTGAAGTCGTTTACAGTAAACAATATTCTCTAATGACAAGAATTGTGGTTCAAAAGTCGTCAACATTCATGGAAAGTCTGAAAATGGAATGCCAAATATATATGTGTATAGATTTCTAGAAATAATAGACAATATTTTTCCTAGAGATAAACAACTCTACTATGATATGTTATAATTAAGACAGGGACATATCACGTTACATCCGAGGAAGTGTACAAAAATGTGGCGGCCGCGAGATGACGCCCACTGTATCACGCCTGTGTGTGGTGAAAGTTATGTTCACGTTTGTCAGAGATGGTAAGAATGCTTTTCACAGTTCTGCCTCCATAGGTGGTTGTTCCGAATATAATAAACCCTTATTTGTTTTGACATAACGTTATGTGTGCCTTTATATTTAGAAAGTTAAATATTTAAAAAGTTGTTGCAGATTTGATATTCGGATAATGTTTTAATTCATTTATGTCTGAAATCATTGAAATATGGCCCATATAGGTGGTTGCTTTCTCTAGAGACAAGAACATTGTTACAGAAATGTAGTGGTCTAATATGTTTGAATGTATGTGTGTATTATATATTAATGCTGATTAGTTATATGTATGCTTATGAATTTAAACCGAATCATATCAAAATGTGTAGACAATAAGCTAGAGTTACTGTTTCATTGTGTTTTTTTCTAACGGACGGATTTTTCTAAAATTTTGCACATAAGTACTTTAGGCTATAATTAAAGATTTTTGAATTAAAAATAGGGGTCATGTTACTTATTTGAAAAACAATTCAACGGACAGATTTCCTTTATCTTTTTAGATTCAATCCTCTGACAAAAAGGCTTTCTGAAAATGAACCTCACTACACTTGTTTTTAATTAAAACTTAAAATTATTTAAAATTTAGCCAAATTTTCATAAAAACACAAAAATGTGACTTTTTGGACCTAACCATATGGCAAATATACTTTATATCACGATTTATACAGTAATCCTAAAATTTTGAGATTCCTTTAACAAATGAGAAAATAAAAAAATCTAACCAAAATTAAAACCAGCGGAAATTCCTTAAATATAATTTTAAGAAAGTGTAAAATTGTTAGCGTGTGTTTGTGTGTGAGAGACGCAATCATTTTTTTACTATATATTCTTATATTTTCGCATATTTGTTATAACCCATTGACACAAAAAGTATACTGGCTTTCAATGTAAATAGTGTAACCGACTTGCTTAACTAAGGTCCTGACTTTATTCCAGCTCAAGGTATTTTCTAAAGAGATCTCATTAACTTTAAAAGTTTAGAACCAAATGGATACGTCTTTATTAAGCATTGTAATACAATATACACAAAACCACACATTAGTATTTGTATATCATATTATTACATGGTACTTTATCAGCTGTCTCTCAAATGCAGTATGCAGTAGCAAATAAATATTGAGAAGTTTTCTGAATACTCTCAGATAAACTAAACTTTTCACTGAAACATTAACCTAATATCTTTGGGTGTTTGACTTTACTCGTATTTATCACACTTTATAAACTAACAAAATGTATTGTTGGGAAAGGTTGTATACACGTATTTACGATAGCCTTATATGGCCACCGCCATTTGTTTTTTATATTTTAGAATATTGTAAAATTAACAAATAAGATAAAATTTTACTTGTGTTGGAAAATTACGTTTTTTAATCGTTTACAATGAATAATGAATGAATAATCTGCTAATTTTATAAGGCAAATAATGAAACACTTTATATACAGAACAATGTATTGCAGGGCCCTGACAATTAACAACTGCACATTGTCTATTCTATATATAACAATTTTGCTACCCATGCATTCGAAAGTAATTTATGTGGGTCATTGTAAGAACTCATATTGTGAGTAATAAAAAGTAAAAATAATACGCTATAGAGAATAGGTAACGATTGTAATAAATAAGGTAATAACATATTTTATGTTTTTCGCAAGTTACCCTTCTTTACATTAGTATACTTTTACTCATGGATTTTCTGCGATATCTCGAAGAAAGCATTGAAAATGTGATAACATGATAACAGTTTTTTTCTGTGACATTACTGTCGAATAATAAATTTCTTAAGTATCGAGTCGAAAGCTTGAAAACAAAGTTGTTTTCGTCAGTATATTAGACTTTTGAAGTCATATTTTGTTTTTTCTACATTTGAGTACACTGGTCTCATTAGGATAGCTTAACCCTTTCCCTCATATAGACTCATTTTGACGCACTCAATAGGTACCACATAAAGCCTGATCTGCAGAGAACCACAGTTTAACCTTACCAAATTTAATTATAAAGTCCTCATTTCCAGACCACTAAGGGGCAGCGAACAGCATAAAACCTGATCAGCCTGCGAGTTACTCGCAGGCTGATCTGGTTTTATGTTGTTCGCATAGGTCTTTTCATGGTTTCCTCTATGAGGGAAAGGGTTAACAGGATAAATAGGATAACTGTTATTGGGACATTAAGATCACATATATTGCCTCGGCAAACTGCTTTTAAATCTTATTACAACTATAGAATGCAGGTTAATGTTTTATTATCTTGGTTCAGTAAAAGGTAATACCCTTGAAGAGTGTTGTAAACAATGAACGCTTTTCTAGAGAAAGATTCATTCGTGTTCATCGAATTCAGAATAACATTAACCTTAACATCCTTTTACTTTTTTCAAGAAACAGTAGATGCATTTGTCACTAGCTCTTAACTATAGGCACTGTTTTGAACGTGGAATGTCTCAAAAGTTGCCGTATTATTCCTCGGAAAACTATCAGATCGAAACTGTAATAAACATGACAGCATTGCCAGATATGTATTATTGTAACCCCTTTCCATAAATCATATCTTATTATGCTCATGTTTGTTATTAGTGCTCTCATTTAAATAGCTTTGGAGATTGGCTTCAGAAGTAGTTCTTGTGGAAACAAACATTGTAACAATATCATGTTTCGAATGCTGCGATACAGGTAATCAATATGTATTGAATGTTGGGACTTAAAACAACTGTTGTGAATTTCGATTGACATGATTGTTAAACCAAAACAATTTCTTCACCGAATCGTGAGAGAAGTATGAACATCGTAATAAGGTCGCGTAATCTGAATAAGCAGTTAATACTCGAGGTAAATGACCGCTTTGTCACTTTACTTCCGCCGGACACAACATTCCTCTTCCGGTAATGTCATGTCAGTTACATGACATTAGTTGATATGTGGCGGGTGTTTGCCCTAAACGCAAAATCCAGGGGATAAAAATTAGCTACAGACAAAAACACAAGTCATATCATTAAAGATACAGAGTCATGAGATTAATTGCTAATTTGACACTTACTCATGGAATGTCTGTAGTGGTTATTAACTACTTTTACTTTTTGGTACTGAAACATGATTATAAATGTAAAATTTATTTTAATATTTGTTAAACCGATAAAAACTTTAACTTTAAAAAGTAGTATCCATGTACTAAAATGGACAATTAAATTTGAAAGGTAATCTATCTGTATTAGATATTCATATTCTAAAGATGAATTCAGGTATTTAAAAAAAATAAGTCATACATCTGAATTATTGGCCATTGACAAATACATAAAAATTAATATCAAAAATCAGAAATGACAAGTCACATTTTAAAACATTTAGGTTGGGAATGCAACCTTATCTTTTACAAGAAGATATTGAAATTTAAATCAGTGGATATAAGTTGATATATTTTATTTTTAAAAACAAAGCCAAAATGTTTTGTGTAAAATGTTGATGAAAAAACAAATCACAATACGATTGGCAGTAATAGCTTTTTTTTTAAATGTTGTTTAAGCCTGGTGCTATTTGATTCGTGCCTACTGAAGCATAATTTCATTATAAGATTGTTGATCCCTGTAGTGTATTTTTAACTTCAACAATAATTGCAAATCCTTCCTTTGGTCTGAACTGTAGGGAAGAAGTCGCAAGCGTTACAAGATTTGCGTTGTCTATATGTAAATCGAAGACCAATTTTTAGGAAGCAATCGCTCCTAAGTGTGAAGTAAATGGACAGAATCAAAACATGGGCGAAGCTGTTACGGCAGCAAATGATCTATGACTCGAATCTCTAGCTATCCTGGCTCCTTCCTTTTATTTTTATATTTGTAATTATTATACTTTGTTCGGTTGAAGACTCGCATATCTTTTAATATAATAGTTGCACGGCTGTATAATTATAACTTAAAGTCATTCTTCTTAAATTGCGTTTACTTCGTGTATGCATGACTTGCAATAATTTGAATTTTCATTGACAGTATAACGAAAAAGCTTTAATTTTGGTACCATCGCCAAAATAACAGTTATATGGCAGGATGTATTTCATAACGTGAAGAATTATAGCCTACTATTTGCTAAACATATGACTAAAGAATTTTTATATCGATATTATCACTGTTGTCATGCCCGTATTTTCTTATTTCTAATCATATTTTATGACTTTATGTGATAATACTTAATAGTTTTAAAGACCGTTCATTCGGAACATATATTAGTTTGTGAACTTTTTAACTTTGAACTCAAATACATGTTTCTTATCAAAGCAAGGTGAAAATATGTTTAAGTTTACTTAATACACTTGTTTACTTACATGCGTTTTAAATGAAACTCTACTAAATGCAGTTTCTTGTATACATACAAAGAACATAATTAGGTTGAGAGGTTTATTACTACTGAAACGAAACGAGATAATTTAAGGAAATAAATTATCAACCCGTAAACCTTTTCTACAACACCATTGTAAATAAGGTTAAATGTAAGAAACATTGAGGTAGATTGGATATTTGTTAACATCTTGCAAATTCACTGATTTTAGATGAATTTCTGATGTCTGGTATTTATATTATTTCCTTCTACTATTTAGAACATGAGGTCGTGTGCATGCTTTTGCACGACTGATACCATTTGTTTCCGTGAATACGTAGGTATGTTATTTTAAGACAATACATGTAAAACATAATGATATTCTTAGAATTATCTTAGTTAGGATGTTGCAGTTGGTATGTGAATAATAAACGCAGTGAAAAGAGGGATTGAAGTCTAAGCAAAATAACAGGGTTAGTGATTTTAAATATTTGTAAAATGATGAATGAAAACAAACAATTAATCTATTATTTAATGTGGTCTGTTTCAGAAACCAATCTGCAAAGGGTTAATTGTACATACAGATTAGGTTGAAAATAAAGTTGTCTCATATTTTTTTGATGTTATATTGAGGTTTTAGGTCCATTAATTAGAATTTGGATCGTGTTTATATTGTTTCACTGATTTTAAAAAAGGCTTATTTGATATTTTGTTGTAATTGATTTTCGTGTTGTCACGAAACATGAAATACCTTCAATTCGGATTTCATTACTGTCCATATCGGCTTTCCTTTGCAGAGTCAGATAACGAGAATTCAAGTGACCTAAATGGACTTCTCTGAATACTGGTTCTTCTCTATGCAGATGAATCTGTCCTATTAACTGGTATCAAATTTCATCTTCAACAATACGTAAATGGTTTTGTTGAATATTGTATCAAATAAAGAGTGTAAATCAACAGACGCAAACCAAAGGCACTAACATTAAGACCTAGGAATAGTTATTAATAAATATATGTTCAAAAAAAATGCAAACATTGTTTTATATATCTTTTATACTCTTTTTTCTAACAATGTACATTTCTTCAATACAAGAAAACAATTTCCCAGCAAGCAAATAAAAAACATGTTCCTACTGAAATATTTACATTTACAAATATACCTTGCTAAAATTGTTTAATAAAACAGTTGATAACACTAATCGAAACCACAAATAAAAAATATATAAAATAATAAAACAAAAACTCATATTATGGTGGCATATTTCTGCCAGCCACGTATCCACTTAGCTATGTCAAAATCTTTTTGAAAGTTTGTCAAATATTCAGTTAGTATCTGGCAAATAGGAAATTTTCAAGTTATCCACATAGGTATCTTAACAGGACTAAACTGTCTGTTAGTGCCCACTACTGCTAAATACATATTCACTTAGCTTAACTGGATATCATCCGTTTTTCAAGATATTTATGTGAAAAAGGTTGTTGTCCACATATTTTAACTGACTAACTTGAAAAAGGCGAAGTATCTAGTTATCTTAAGTGAATATATGGTGGCAGTGGTGGGCACTAACATGCAATTTTGTCTTGTTAAGATACCTAAGAGGATATCACGATAGTGTTCTACTTGCCAGATAATTACTGAATATGTGACAACTTTTCAGAAAAAGTTCGACATAGCTAAATGGATAAGTGGCAAAAATAAGCCACCATATCATACACTAAAAATTGTATTTCATTTATATCTATGTATGTAAATATTCCATATTATAAATTAATCTTGTACCTGTAAGAAAACAATTTCAGTTCTGTTCAAACAAATACAAGCTTACAAATACTCGGTGTAAGATACTGATGGCCGAAATACAGTGTTGGTCCAGAAAGGAGTCTCACTAGGCTAAAAACAACAACTAAATAGGATACTGCATGTACGAGTACGTATATGTACGTATATTCATGTACGTATATTCATGTACGTATATTGTCACTTATTATATTGTTTATGACAAATCATCTCAGGAACTAGGTTTTATTTGGAAAATATTCCTTCATATATTTCTTTTTTACTTTTACATTTGCTTGATGGTGGGTAACGGATGCTACACCAAGGAGATTTAATATGAAAGGAAAGATAAAAAACCAAATAACTTTAATTCTTGTTCTCCGAAATACCAATGGAAGCAACCAAATATCTTTTTAACAGGGCAAACATAGAATAATTAAACTTAAAATGTAAAATATAAAGAATAAAGGGATATAAGAGTATATTTACAACCACCGCTAGGCTACGATGAAACTTTGCCAATTTGATGTTTATATAACTAGACATAGTACAACATATACAAGATGCAGTACCTTGAAGATTTTACTTCAAGGAATTGTTCCTTCCATAGTATGAAATGCAAAATGAACATTTTGTTTGATCTTTGATGAAGTTATGAAAAAAAGAAAAAGAAAAAAGAAAAAGAAAAAAAAAAAGAAAAGAAAAAGCTTTGTTTCAACTTTAGGTTTCAACTTCCCGCCAATTTCTTTAATTCAGGATACACAATGTACAATAAAAGTGCTTCTGTAAGACTGCACAACATTCTATCACATTATTTTAGAGGAAATATGGATTATTTAAACTTTATAAATATTTTTCATAGTGAGACACTGTTACCCTTAAAAAATGGCATTTTTTGAGCTCATTAAAGACCGTAGTTCCAAAACGGGCTATTTTAGCATCTTGAAATTTTCAAGGAAACAAGATCTGTCGATACCATGGTGCAAAACTTTGCAAGGAGTTGTCACATGGATTTTCTGTAATATACAAAAATAAAAAATAAATAAAAATAAAATAAAACTAGACAAATACTGTAATTTCGCCGTGAGTGATTGTCATTCGTGTACCAAGTGTACGTCCTGATGATAAATAAAGTGCTGTTGCTAGCAGTATGCATGTCAAACTTTGCCAAACTGATTAAATCGCCTAAATCATTTTCAAAAATATTTTTATAGTAGCGTTAACTGTTTCACAATTTACTATCAATTCCTAATTTTGAGTGGTTAAGAAAGCTATGATGTTAAAACACGTTGACTGTCTTGTGACTTTACTCGACTTTATATACGTTTTATGTTTATTTTTGACTTTACTCGACTTTATATACGTCTTATGTTTACTATGTGTTTGCATGTTTAAACTAATTATGTATACATTTTGTGTATGTGTTGGAGACCTTAATATAATTAAAACGTTGACACGAAAAGCCATATCCAAGAAGATATTTTGTTCGGTAATGCCGAACTAGCTCATAACATCGTACACCCAACAAATGTAATCGCTTTGAAATGACCTTTAAAACCGAGCCTCATCTCCATTTAATTCTAAAGTTTGTGAATCACTTATTTTGTCAAAAATGGTTTCTCGTGGTTTGTTAAAATATTCAAAATCTAGAAGTAAATCATGCTTTTGTCAGATTTGTTTATAAAAATCATAAAAGTTTATAAAAAATAAACCGCAATGCTTGAACATTTGTAAGTTTTCTTTCAATTCACAACTTCCATTGAAATTGCGAGTTACAAAATCATTGCATTTCACAGCCCTAACACACATAGGGCAATATAAAGAAATAATTGTGCAAAACGCATCCGTCGCCACAGTCAAATAATGAAGCTAGAAATGCTCTAAATGCAGCGACTTGTGTTAATTAATAAAGTGGCTACTGGTATCTTTACAGATAAATTTTAAATGCTACAAGTACGCAGATGGAGCAATTTTGCTTGAAACTTATAAAGACTGGCTACCATGAAAATTATTTACATACAAATCTGATAACGGAATTAATTATCACATTTCACACTTGAAATAACACAGAATTTTTTTACTTTCGGATGAAGTTTCGTTTAAGTCTTATTGATGTTTCATAATACTATTCATTAACTCTACATGAAATAATGATTAACTGAAGGCAGACTAATTTAAATCTATTAGAGTATCTGCAAGTGTAAAAAAAATGAAGCAATCGTTTGTTCGCGAGCGAGCTTTCAATATACTAAAATAATTTCATATCAAATTCACCAAAAGCAGACACTCTAATACTACTTTGTAGTCTTTGCTAAGCATTTAACTATAGCCTTATAGTCATCATATCATTCGGATTTTGATACCTTTAAACGATATATGTATTAAGAAACATAAATATTGATTTCAGGACGAAAATCAAACAAAAATGTTATAATTATTATATATATTTATATATATATATATATATATTGCTATGTAAGACTGTTCCTTGGTATACAGACTTATACTATTCCCTCAAATAGTTCGGTAGGTACGCTTCTTTTTCATGGACTCAGCCAAACTACGGAGATCCACCATAAGGTAGCGTACAGCGGCAGACACTCGGGGATATCGATAAAGTTAAGTCGTGGGCGGCAGTCGGCAGGCACAATGGTTGGTTGATGTAGCTTCTTAAAACTGGAGTAGTGTGAGAAAAGACCTTGTCGAAAAAGAACATAAAAGTGTTGAACCGGCCACAAAGTCTCTTGGAAAACAAATTTTTGGAACCTTTGAAATCAAACACTACATATTAACGGTGAGTTTTAGATAAATTATTTCCTTTTTTTTAAATTATATTGTCTCAGTAAAATATTTTTGATGAATTAACACAAACCTGTCTTGCTTTTTGGTGTTTTTTTCCTCAATACCTTGCTTAAAAATACAACCATTTAACTCAATGTTCACTTTAAAAAATAAAAAATTCAGGAAACATGGAGTAAATCTTTATTCAAGGGAGCAGGAGTCTAATTAAATATATTATCAGGCTCATTTTCACCATCCTTACTTTGCATTGTGTACAGTTCCAAAGGAAGGTATTACACGATTATATTCCTATTATTAAATACCTATATGGAGGTTGGGTATCAAATGGTCTGATGCTGCATGTAAATTTTTTTTATATTGATTTGCTCCACATGCGACAATTGCTTTGTCTTTGTATTTTATTTTGTAGATCTTGTTTTTGCCATGTGTAATATTAAACTTGCATTTGTAATTAACATCTTCTATGTCCTTCATTAATCATGAGGCTTAAATTTGTAAATGATTTGCTTGTCATTCAATTCCTTATCAAATAGTATCAGTGAGAAAAGTAACTACTTATATTTCATTTAATATATACATATGCATTTGATTAAAAGAAATGTTGAGTAATTTTTCCTATTTTTTTAAGATTTTAGATTTCAAGTATACTTGAGGTCTTTAGAATCGCATCACCTCGAGACAATGCCGAATATTACATTTTATGTGTACACGAATTTCATTATTTAAATATAATGAGATATATTTCATAAACAGATCGGTGACCTTTTTAATCTTATTTTATTTTATAGCAAAGAAATATGGATTCAAAGAAGTGATCAGTGTGTGAAAAAAGTGAAATATCTAAGTTATATTTTAAAGTCTTCGGGTGTATTATTGCTCGTTAACTTTAACGTGACCTGTATTCATCAATAAAAAAGATGTCAGAATAATTTATCATCGAAGGTAGTCATTTCAAATGGTGCTTGCCCGATGTTCCGTAACCACGCGTTAATATATTAATGCTGTTAAAACTAAATAATGAGATTTGGGTGCCTGGCACAATAATCCAGTGGGAAGACTATCGATCAAAATACTGGTGTATATTTAACCATAACTTTTGTCATCCGTGGGTTGTGAGTTTGAATTTTACCCACCTTTGAAATCGTCTTTACAGTAATACTGATTTCTATTTTTCATGTCAAATCCCTCAAATGCATAAAATGATAACGGTTAGTTTGGAAGAAATAAACAATTCATTCAAAATAAACCTATTCGATAGTTTTGATATACATGTGTTTTAATGTTCAATCGTTCGAAGTAGCGTTTTCTTGCTTTTCTTTTCGTTAATTTGTTGTACTTATTTGGATTTGAAAGAGCATGCATTTTACGCATTTTGTTAATTTATTTCAAATAAGACTGTCATAAAGGCCATTCCAGAGTTCAGATTATAGTTTATGACATGTCTAGATGTATTAGATATTAAATAAAAAATCCTGCGTATATAAAACATTTGAAGCAATAGGAAACAGTAATTAAACATTTAAAAAAGAGATAAATTTAACCATAAGAAAAAGATAGAAATAATTAAAAAATAAAATCTAAAATAGGGGGTCGAATGTAGGATTAGAACCCACGCGGTGTTTGCTTAAAGAGTAACATAGAATCACCATGTTCCATACCCACTGTGTTAACATCCTAAATAAATCAAATTATTAAAAAAAAAAACCAAAAAAATCGGGGTACATTTTTTGTGTTTCCGCGTTTAGGTCACCGATAGCCAAAGATGAAAATATGCGGTCATTCATCCCTGTAATATATGTTTATAAAGGTCACTGGTAAAATGTCAAATTTGAAGAGCAATACGTTTTCCTAACACATTTACTAAATATTGTTTGTGAAATTCTAGCCAAGATCCAATTTACTTGGCGAATTAAGATTGACTCACACTTTCAGTGTATTTCTTTTTATAATATTTCATAGCTATAAATAGAAGAAGTTCATACATTTTTAAATAAGAAGACCAGCATGAATCACATTTGGGGTATTTTTGTAGTAATTATTAAATGAATTTTAAATCAATGTTATAAATTCTGTCAGAAGCTATTTTAATCAATAAAATATTAGCGGTCAAATTAAGAATATTGTATCAGATTTAAAACAACTATCAGAATGATACACTAGCCCAGCATGGCTATTGTAGAGAGATAATCAAGTTTTATTTCAATGTCATTGCTTTACGAAAAGAAAAGGAAAAAAAAAAGAACTAATTCAAGTACTTATTTAAATTAACAAGAAAATCTTGATGGCGCTATATTATATCAGAATATTCTTAAATATAAAGCTCGATTGTCCGAATATTTGGGAAACTTTTGAGACAAATTGTAAAACGAAACAAAAACAGTTTTTTTTTTAATTCTATAATAAGCATGGTACACTTTGAAGTGCATATCAACCTCGAACTTAAACACTTATGTCCATCCCAAAAACAACAACAACAACAACAACAAAAAAACAAAACAAAAAACAAACAAACAAACAAACGAGAGAATAGAATCCGTCTACGGAAAGTCGTTGTTTAAATGTTTGCTCTAGTTTTTCGTTACATACAGTAATGCTCAAGAGAAGAAGGTATGCTATAAATGTAGATATCGTTCTAATAGTTGGCTAGGGTGTTCTGCAATTAATGTTCTTAATCAAACAATACACATAAAATAACACAGCAATATAATTAGACTTTGGACCATTAAAATACATAGGAGGGCATGTTATCTTTCATTGTCTCCCTTTCTTCCTCTTCCTGTCTATTACTTTTCGAGTACACGAACTAATAATATAAATTAATATGTGGATATATAGATTGTTTTTATTGCTACAATTACCTAAATTAAGTGAAACATAATATCTACTTATAACTTAAAGTACATAAAGTGTGTACTGACTAAGTAATTGACACACCTTACATGCAAAGCAACGTTATCGACTTATCTTAATCATTGTCTCCTACTTATTTGGTGTTAAGTGGGAATCAGGTTCTTACAATTTCTACTTAAATACATTTGGAAGTGCAATGCACCTAAGGACGTCTTTGGACAAATCTCTTCCTTCCGTTCCGTCGTCATTGACATCTCAATACCCAAACTTCCTAAATTGGGTTTACTACAGCTGTTTATTTCTAGGATAGATATTCTATCGGGAAACAATAAGATAAGGTTTAAATACGTTATGTGTACATTAAAAATATTTAACTTTTGTATAAGTATTTTAAAACGTTACGTTTCAAAACCTTAACAAAATATTAAGCTGCGTTTCTTTCTATTCTATATTATATGTAAGTATTTCCATTGAAATATAAATATTTAAGGGAACATTTTACACAGACATGTTTATCATTTCAGACGCATGTTTATTCAGCCGAATGCAAGGACCACGGGATAGTGTCTACCATTTGTATTAAAATATTAATCTAGCCTTATGCAGATAATAATCGCAGATGATTTAATCATTTTGCCTAAAATATGATAATTGTGACATATTCTATAGACTTCCTTATGGTCAGGTTTGTGGTGGTGTGTTACTGTTAAGAGACCAAAGAGGATAACACGAAACATTTCTACTTGCAAGATTCTTAACTGAATATGTGGTAATTTTTCAGAAATTTTCGACATAGCTAAGTGGGTAAGTGGCTGGCAGAAATATGCCACCATAAATGTCATAACAGTGCTTTAGATCTTCTCATGATATTTACGTAGGTGACATTTTTCCCCTTTAATTTGATATAAACGACATAAATACTTATACATCGCTTTCCCTGATATTTAATCACAGAGCTTACTTTCTGATATCATGGCTTGAATTTTAAATACCATTTTAAATGCCCATTTTTTTTATTTCTAAACTTGTTATCAAAAACATATTCAGCCAGTATTTTATTTATATTTTTGGTTTATTTATTTGCTTTGGTTTAATTCTAACCGACAGTATTTCATTTGGTCGGGGATTTGGTCTACCTGTGGCAGATACGTTGCACCCTCACTGCAGTATGACGTCGTAGACAAAAAGAATGATAACATACTCAGACAAAATAGTACCAAGACGAGTCTTGGGCAGACAAAACTTGAACTATCCTTCCACATGATTTCCTTTTCAATTTTGTAATAATTAGTCTTAATTACTTTTTTAATTTAATTAACTAGAAATGGAATTCGCTTGTATCTTGTACTATTTAAATTATTATTTATCATAATGAAGTCATTTAGAATTTGATGCCGAAGTTCATATTTGATTATTGTACCTTATGTATATTAAATGTTTGGATTTAAAAACAATAGCTTCATTGATAATAAAATATTTAATGATTTATCACATTTATAAACATTTTACATACGTTTTTAACTACATTAGCTTTTGGAGTATATCAACAATGAAGTTTGAATTGAAACGCAAGGATATTTTGTTCTTAATTTAACACAAAGAAGGTTTAATATGCTCTAGATTCTTTTTAAAGTGGTTTGCATGTATTTCGTAGATTTTTATATCTGTTCACCTTCAATAGATTTTGATATTATTCAGAGATATTTACACAGTGTTGTAATTTTAAAAATTTGGAATTAATAACGTGTCTGAAGTTTACGTGTTTTTTTTTTATTGAATCACCTTTTCATGTTATAAGTGAAGGAGGAAAAAATACAGTTTGTGTGATCGGATAACTGTGAAACATAAGTTATAGGCGCACATACGAAGTAACAATAATTATCTAAATTATTTATATGTATATTTTTTTGACATCGGTCTGGAAATCTCTTACAACTTATAATTTTTGGCATTTCCTAAATTACACCAGTGTAATGGGCAAAAAGAGATTGGCACGTAAAACTCTTCTTAAATTCTCTTCCCACCTGGGGAAAGAAGCCCAGACCTTCGGATCAATTAGCATTGAAACCACTAAAATAATGCGTCCTTACTGATCTCACCATAGTTGAAAAAAGTAGGTTTAAAAATACTCTTTGGAAACCAATGTCATTTAAGTGAAATATTCTTTTTAGGATGTCTGTTACTTATTTTTGGTAAAGTTGGAACCTACAAAAAGCTCAAGCTGTGGTTTCCTTCATATTGAAATATATTTTATGTATTTCCATGGTAGCTAAAAGAACCTTTAAATATTTAATGGGACATTTCATATGAATGTTTTCATTACACAGATCAATGCCTAAATTCGGCAAAGTCCCTGGATGACAAGATTAAGGCCACCCCCGGTGTTGCAATAACAACCATGCCTAACGCAGATAATGTTCACAATTAATTTGTCTCTGTTACTCCTGCAATAGCATAGTTATGACAGACGTTCTTGCTTTTGCTATGGTAATTGACAGCTCAGCGCTACATTTTTAGGAAGCTTGTGTCGCTGTCAATTTTGTCCGTATAATATGCAAAAGAAAATGACAAAAACACTTTTACATCATTTTGCTTTTTTTTTGTGCTGATTCTGTAATCCCAGTGATACTTGCAATAGCCACATGCTAATATCTTATCTAACATAAATATATTTAACTGGTTGAATTATTTCCGTATGTGTTTTCTTGTTTGATTTCAATTGCATGAAATATCGACAGTTAAAAAGTCATTTGAGTTTTCTTCTGAGACAACATCACCATAGATTTTACAGTAACTAGACAGTTCTAGAAACATTTTGGTTTGTAATTAGGTAGCACTGTTAGTCTTCATGATCTATTATTCAAATGCTCAACTATAACAATAACCTTTGTTTGTAGTATTTTCCTTATGTTATGAATATATATGTACAATATCATTCATAATGAAGTCATCTTCATATTGATATTTCTTCAGGCTTTGATACCTCTCATGTAACTATTTATATATCAGCAGCAATGATATTTGTAGATACAATGTATAGTGATTTTATTAGTTTTGATAAAAGTCTTAGGTTTGAGGCTGTAATTGCTTTGGGAATACATGTATATCTACACCGAGGTGTACGATTGCAAATAAAGTATAATTGCAAAGTGAAACTTAGCAAACAGTATGTTTGAATCATCTCACAAAAATGTTAAGTTAAATCTAGATGTTTTGTTTTTTAATTATACATATACACATATCATAAATACTTTATCACAGATTGGAATATCCCATGCAAATTCAAATGAAAAGTGATGTTAATTTCATTTTGACTGTTAATTTTATTTAACGTTGTAACTTGCGGTAATGTCCATATCCCTTACACGACACCATTGTCGAACTACGCTCCGGTCACTTTGGTTCTACGCCTGTCAAATCTTTAGAAGACCGACATTCGCCAGAACTGCACTGTCATAAGCCACGCTTTCACCACCAAATTTACCTGCGTGTTCACGGTGACTACCACTTTCATTAACGATCACTTTAAGTTCATAGAAGACCGAACTGCTTTCCTTCGGGCGTTATTCGCATTGTCACCGCGCTCTGGAAGAGTTGTATGAGCGTAGTGAAATCGGCGGCCTGTTGTGACGGAAGATTAATTATTTAATTTTGATCCAATATTCTATTGTCTGGAGGGATTAGGATTATGTGTATAAGAGCACAATTTAGAGCAACAGAAGGAGAACTTGTCTTCGTAAATTCAAATATCGCTTAGTTATAATGACACTGTACAAGTATGTAGAGACGTATACAATGTCATGTCTTCTCATTTTATTTGATTCCACTAAATACAAATGAATATCAGTGGTTACCCGCACAATTAACAGGTCATGCTCATAGAGTAAACTTCACTTAAAAGGAACACTGTTAAAGCGAATTTCCGATTTTAGCGAACAAATTTTTAAGTCCCGATTTGTACCCCTTTTTATTCTATTTTAATAACGTACTTTTATAGGGAATTCGGTATCTGGTCCCTATGAATTTTTTCTCACCGTTTTAGTTGCTTATAAGTAACTGCTCTAATCACCGACCGTGATACGGGCATCTGACTTGTTGTTCAGACATGTATTTGGCGTATTACCATAGGTGATGTTTGACGGTTTGGCATAAGAATAGTGTGATTCAGATAGATGGTCACGTTTGCAAGTTTTTATAAGGTAAAGTTCATGAAAAAAAGTACATTTTTCGGTAACTTCATGACATGGACCCACATATTTCACATTTTGTCTAAAGACAAACATAAATATCAGTTTGATTTTAGCTGATTGCTCATAATAACGTGTTTCATATAGAAGGGAATCTGTACTTCCACGCATTATATGTGTGACTGTCAAATTGTAAACAAATCATTCAAAATGGCAAAATACATGTACCTGTATATATGATGATGTATATGCCATTTGAAACGGTTTTCAAAAGTGATCGTTATAAGTTGTATGTTCGCTATACTACTTCATTTAAAAGGAAAAAGTTCCTTTAACGGATTTTTAGAAACTCTAGATATAGCGAACGGAAAATCGACGTCCCGTCGAGAGTTCATTATAAGCGGAGTTTACTGTATTGAGACTAAAACTATCTCTACATCTATAAATTTACAAAACTAAAGTATCTAGAATATGTGCATAAAAAGCAATGAATAAAAAATCATTACAATTTGAATATATTGAATGTAAACAATGCATACGAAAACTAAACCAAATATTAGTTTAACGATGACTACATAATAAAAAATGGTGTAAAATGCATTAAATAGGGGAAATGCAATTAAAATTTTATAAACAACAACAGCAACAGCAAAATGAAAAAACAAACAAAAAACAAAGCAAACAGGTATAAAGAATAGAAATAATGGCTTAATTTAGGATAATGTCTAAAATAATGTGATTGGGCGTGGTATAATGCCACTTCCGTGTGGTGTGATAATGCAAAGGGACATCTCTATATCTGACAGATGTAGGCAAAATCTCCAAATGACTGAACCATTGTCGGTATGACGTATAAATATTACACCAAAACAAATAATAGTAATAATTATAATTATTATATAACAATTAAACATCGACCGATTGACATATCTTAATTGAAAGATGTACAAAATGGATTTTACATACACTTTCTTTATTGCCTCCAAGAGGCACTAAAAAAAGAAAGAAAAAAACCCCTCAAAAACAAGAAAACATGTGAAATGATCCCTTAAATATTTAGATGTCCTAAACATAACATTGATATACATGCAATATCTTTAAATATGATGTAAATTTGCATCCCCAGGTCCAACATTACAATCCAACTGAACAATGCGTGGAATGTTACAAAATCATGAAGAATAGGTGTTCGGGGAGTGCTCGTTGATTTCCGTCTCGTTTCAGAGTGACATGGTCTATAGTT
Source organism: Solen grandis (assembly GCA_021229015.1). Classification (NCBI taxonomy): domain Eukaryota; kingdom Metazoa; phylum Mollusca; class Bivalvia; order Adapedonta; family Solenidae; genus Solen; species Solen grandis. Next base: position 45,637,333 of record CM037789.1, on the reverse strand, counting down.
CATGACACATCGTCATGTGCTGGTGATCATTTGTGAAAAAGCTTTTAAAAACTGGACAATACCAACATAGTTACAAAACGGACTCGTTTTTAAGGTCAACCAACTTTTGTGACTTTTTTGACACTTAAGCCTTAACACGATTGCTGGCTTATATTATCACAGAGGCACACACGAAAGGTGTCATACTATTAGCCCCATAGGGGCATAAAATCCTTAGCAGGTGTATAATTACATGTATATTCAGAGGCGAAGGTTAATTTTGTCAAAGTCCGCAGATTCTGATATATATCTTTCTCAATCCAAACATTACAAAGCTATATGCATGTAGCTAAGGTAAGTACTAAGGTAATATTTGACCCGATGACGGCGTCTCAGCTGGCTGCTTAATACGTACATTAAATTATTTGATCAACACGATGTGTTACAGAAACCTTCTTGTCATTACCGTCAACAACGTGTATTAGGGTTTCCCTTTTACGTGTAATTTAATTTATGTAATTTAGACAGTGTAGATATTTGGTACAACTCGCATATCTTAAACTTTATTGATATATGATATTTCATTTTTAAATTTCAACATCTATATTAATTTTGACCCCTCTCTTTAATATGTTAATAATGCACCCCATTGTCTGCTAAGGAATGAAAATAGGATGTACGTAACATAAACATGGGAAGGAATTTACATAAGTTTAATAAAAACTAGTTTTCCATTCCATAAGTCTTATATATATATTTATTTGTTGTGTGTCACATTTATATACATTAGAGAATAAATAAAGATTAAAACAACAACAATAACTTAAGCAGAATGTGCAATGTTTAATTCTTCGAAGGCCTGAGAGCATAATTTACTCGTCATTGAAATATACAAAATTTGACAGCGATATCAACATTTATCAAATTGTAAGTAGGTTTTACGAAAGCATTACAATAGAATACAGTACAATATTTCTTAACAATAATAAATGACAATTTTAAACAACCAGAACATAAAACTTGTACAGCCAGAATATAAAACTTGTGCATTCGTCCAAAGTAGAAAAGGAAATATGCACCAGCGGCAGACTTTGTCATAGGCATAAGGTGCATCTCTATCAGGAAACCTTTGTATCTAACATGTCACACAGGGTAAAGTTAATGGAAGTGGTTCGGCGCACTGTTCAAACGATGCCTTTAAATTCCACGAAATTGATTTTTGGTCTAAGTACGAATAGAAAACTATTGCCAATTGACCCGGCAACATAAACCATATCCTTAAAGATGCCCGCCATTACGAATGTACAATGAAAACAAATTACCTATTGCCCACAATTACACTGACAATTCATTGTCTGCTACATCCGTTTGGTAAAGCCGGCAATTGTCGCTGATCGAAACACTAACGGAAACATGTGGGTCCTATGTCTGGCTGTTTATCAATTTCTGTCTTTTCCATGTTAGCTGATAAAAAGTATCTTTTTTTTCAAAATAAATATTTATCATACTACAGGGTTTCTAAGTTATCATTTTATACATCAATGCGTATTCCTTCAAAATGCTAAGTATAAATGAAAAAGTGTGCAAAACAGTCCCAAGTCCCACAGAATACATTTTGTTGAACACATCATTTATTCCGCGTATCGTATAAGGTTATCTTATGGCTCTTAAAGACGTTTAGTAGAAATAATTATTGCTCAATTGACAATATTTCTTAATATTTGTGTAGTATCACCCATAAGAATCACTGGTATTGTATTAGCAAATACCTCCATAAAGCTTATATTTTAATTCTGATTAAGTTACATTGTAATTGTGTTAAATAATACGTTTCTATTGTAATGTTTGATTAAAACAGTAACAAATATTTGTTTACAGAATTACGACTTCCTCCATTTACAAAAAACAACAACAAAAAAACAACAACAAAACAACAACAACAATAACAGTATAAATGATTTGATATTCTTATGTTGTCAGGTTATCATAATAGCTGGTTTTAGAACTGCTAAAGCATCCATAGCACCTCGTTGCCTTCTTTAGACGATACATACTTGAACCTATTTGACACATCATTAGCCTTTTCATTAGTCGAGACCATTGCAATGTGCATGTAGCTGAGAAATATATACACTGTCAAATGCTTCACACTGCTTATTCTTACTTAAACATCATTGCAATCACTAAACCTCATCAAATTATTTTTTTACTCAAGGCAAAACAACAAACGAAAACCAAAAATAACAAAAACAACATACAAACAACAACAACAATAACAACAACAACAACAAAGAATTTTCTTTTGTGTTTTTCATATTTCTTATGAAAATGTCTACAATAATAAATATGTGTTCCCTTAATCGCATGAATCAGCTGTTTGGATCAGTGGAGTCTATAGACATATCTTTAACATTATTGTCATCGTTAAATCAATTTTTACCTTAACACTAAACTAACTAGTTAATACAGATTATATGAATGTGTCTAGAACCCTACAGGTAATATGGTAAAACAAATATATGAAACATATATACGTATATTAGTTAATATCACAGAAAAGTTTGATATATCCGAACCAACAATACCATGCTGTTTTCAACCTAAAAGATAGACACCAATTTTGAGGAGGCTACTCAGGCGAAACTCATACCGCAAGATGTAAATCAACTATTCTACAAATAGCTAATTTATTTTAACGCTGACTGGTCACAAAATTTGTGGCTTCACTTATTGCTGTCTGGTTACAAGATTGCTGACTTAATGTTGTCTGGTTACCTGATTGCTGGTTTCACTTGAGGAACACGTTTCCTTTTTTTTGGACATCAATTTTCCGGCTTCATCATTTGTCATCAATTTACCAGCTTCATTTAATGTCATCTGGTACCAGATTCCAAACTTCATTTAATGCCATCTAGTCACCAGATTGTCGTATTCAATCTTTGCAACCAGGCCACCCGATTACCGGCTTCACCTTTTTCCAACTGGTCACCAGATTGCCGGCTTCAAATATGCCATGGAATTCCTTAAATCAAGATTTCACGGAACCAGATTGTCTGCTTCACTTAATGCTATTTGGACACCAGATTGCAGGTTTCACTTGGGGTTCATTTATTATCCGGACGCTAGATTCCCGGCTTCAAATTATGTTATCTAGACACCAGATTCCCGGTTTCAAATAATGTCATCTGGACACCAGATTTCCGGTTTCATATTATGTAATCCGGACACCAGATTCCCGGCTTCACATTATGTTATCTGGGCACCAGATCTTCAGCTTCATATTATGTCATCTAGACACCAGATTCCCGGTTTCACATTATGTTATCTAGACACGCGATTCCCGGCTTCACATAATGTTATTTGGACATTAGATTCCCGGCTTCACATTATGTTATCCGGACTTCCGACTTCCGGCTTCACATCATGTCATCTGGACACCAGATTCCCGGCTTTACATTATGTCATCTGTACACCAGATTCCCGGCTTCATATTATGTAATCCGGACACCAGATTCCCGGTTTTACATTATGTCATCTAGACACACGATTTCCGGTTTTACATTATGTCATCTGGACACCAGTTTCCCGGCTGCACATTATGTCATCTAGACACCAGATTACAGGCTTCACATTATGTCATCTAGACACCAGATTCCCGACTACACATTATGTCATCTGCGTATCAGATTCCCGGTTTCATTTTACGTAATCCGGACAAAATAAAATAAAATAACATGCATACCTTTTTTTGCTAACATTGATGAAACGGTAAATATAGAACGGTAAATGTAACGCTGACTGGTCACAAAATTTGTGGCTTCACTTATTGCTGTCTGGTTACAAGATTGCTGTCTCAATGTTGTCTGGTTAGCTGATTGCTGGTTTCACTTGATGCTATCCAGGTTGCAGTCATCATTTTATGCCATCAGGCAACACGATTTCCGTCTTCATTTTATACCAGCTGGATTGTCGGTTTTTTCCGGAATTTTCCGGTTAATTTACCATCTTCAATGCCTACTCCAACTGGTCCTTCCGTTTCAATATATGCCATCTGGTCACAAGATTGCCATCACTTAATGCATTCTGGTCACCACATTGCAAGCCACAATCTATTCACTCAGACCGGCCCAGTTTCCGGTCACTTTATGTATTCCACACCAATTCCCCTACACATTATGTCATCTGGATACCAGATTCCCGGTTTCACTTTATTTAATCCGGACACCAGATTCCCGGCGTCATATTATATTATCTAGACACCAGATCCCCGGCTTCACATAATGTCATCTGGACACCAGATTCCCGGCTTCACATTATGTCATCTAGACACGCGATTCCCGGCTTCACATAATGTCATTTGGACACTAGATTCCCGGCTTCACAATATGTTATCCGGACTTCAGACTCCCGGCTTCACATCATGTGATCTGGACACCAGATTCAAGGCTTCATATTATGTAATCCGGACATCAGATTCCCGGTTTCACATTATGTCATCTAGACACACGATTTCCGGTTTCACTTTTTGTAATCCGGACGCCAGACTCCCGGCTTCACATTATGTTATCTAGACACCAGATTCCCGGCTTCACATAATGTCATGTGGTCACTAGATTCCCGGCTTCACATTATGTAATCCGGACTTCAGACTCCTGGCTTCACATCATGTCATCTGGACACCAGATTCCCGGCTTTACATTATGTCATCTATACACCAGATTCCCGGCTTCACTTTGTGTAATCCGGACACTAGATTCCCGGCTTCACATTATGTCATCTAGACACCAGATTCTCGACTACACATTATGTCATCTGAATACAAGATTCCAGGCTTCACATTATGTTATCCGGACGCCAGATTCCCGGTTAAACATTATATTACCTGGACACGAGATTCCCGGCTCCACATAATGACATCTAGACACCAGATTCCCGGTTTCACATTACGTCATCTAGACACGCGATTCCCGGCTTTACATTATGTAATCCGGACACCAGAATCCCGGCTTAATATTATGTAATCCGGACACCAGATTCCCGGCTACACATAATGTCATCTGGACACCAGATACCCGGATTCACATTATGTCATCTGGATACCAGATTCCCGGCTTCACATTATGTAATCCGGACACCAGATTCCCGACTTAATATTATGTAATCCGGACACCAGATTCCCGGTTTCACATTATTTCATCTAGACACGCGATTCCCGGCTTAACATTATATCATCTTGACACCAGTATCCCGGTTTCAAATTATGTAATCCGGACACCAGATTCCCGGCTTCACATTATGTCATATAGACACCAGATTTCCGACTACACATTATACCAGATTTCCGTCTTCATATTATGTAATCCGGAAACCAAATTCCCGGCTTCACATTATGTTACCTGGACACCAGATTTCTGACTTCACTTTATGTAATCTGAACACCAGATTCCCGGCTTCACATTATGTCATCTAGACACCAGTATCCCGGCTTCACATTATGTCATCTAGATACCAGATTTCCGGCTTTACCTTATGTAATCTGGACACCAGATTCTCGGCTTCACTTTATCCTTCCGGGACACCAGATGGCTAGATTCACATTAAACTGTCTGGTAACCAGATTGAAAGGAATCAATCTGTAATTGCACATTTGCAGAGTTCGGAACTTTAAACAAATATATGCTACAATTGCTTTAAATGCGCATTTCGCATTTTCTGATTAACGAGTTGTATAACGAATCCTTGCTTAATAGCACCATCTACGCAGAAGTAAAGCGAAATACAAAGATACACATTTTATGTTTATAAAAATTTGCATCATTTATCGTGATTAAAATCTTTAAGAGCAAACGATATATACATGACTTATAAGATTCGTGGTCCAAAGGAAACAATGCATTCTGGTGTGGTTTGATTATTCTCTCTTCCAATTTTAATTTCTTGAAATTTTCAATTGATAATCCTTACTTATAATGTTAAAATAAAATAACATGCATACCTTTTTTGATGAAACGGTAAATATAGACTACAAATAAGTTATATTTACTGGTAAATACTTTGGTCCCTTTTCTTGGCACTTACGGGTATGTTAATAATTAATTTCATCAGGTATTTTATGTAGCATTAGGAAAAATAAAAAATAAGACACAGCTGAAACGAACTTATTTACTGTTTACTCAAGTGGCAACTTTTTTTCACAGACAATCGAATTAATTATATAAAAAGAAAACAAAATAATAATAAAAATAAGAAATGAAATTGAAAAAAATATGGTATTAAACTCACTTTGCCGATTCAGAAAGCAGTAAATAATTGAATATATAAAGTGTCAAGTCAGGTCGCTCCGTTTTGCAAACTTTATAAATGTACAAACTATAGACATTTCGCTTTCTTACCGCGTAAAAGCTTACCGGCCTTACTGTAATATATTACAATTTATTCGTAAAAAAACAACAACAAAAACATGGGCATTTATTTTCAGTAGGGAAAAATTATATAAGAATAATGAAAATATATACTTATTGCTTAGGTTTGTAGCTTAAAAGATGACGCCTCAGATTGTGTTTAAACAAATGTTGGAAAACGCTATTTTTGCTTGCATTTAAAAAATCTCACCTATTTATTCACCGCAATACATGGACCTTTGCGAAAGCAAATGCCTTTAATGAAGCATTGGTAATAAAATGGAATTATAACTGTGAAAATTTGTCAAACAAATAATATGTGTAGAACAAACGATCACTGTGTACCATCCTTCACTCGTACGTCGTAGCTTTCTCTGGCATTGACGATGGTTTATGCTTGTTCATTGAATACGCCAAAAATGTACATTTAATTCATATTTTTCTTTTCTTTTAAAACAACTCTCCTAATTAGAACTACGGCATATTGACGTCTTTTTTCTTCGGAGTCAAAGTTCTTTCCTTTTATCGTTATGCATATGTAACTCGACTCGACCGGGACTCGAACCCAGGGCCTCAGAAATACCGTTCCTGCACTCTACCGACTGAGCAATCAAGTCACATGTCTTTTTGCTTATTGATTTATCACCAAATACCTGTACCCGGCTACACATATATATTGCATTTATATAACATGTACCCACTTTTTCCATATGTAATGTGATTAGACAGAATAAATATCAGGCAGTTTAAAAAAATAAACATAATTATAATATCATTTATAATCAAGGAATCAAGGAAATGTTCATAAATTTGATCATTTCTTCATTTTATTGCAATAGATTATGGTTGACTGCACATTATAACATAATTATATATGCTTGATCATTTTGTATATTGTGTAAACATTTCATATGACCAAAACTGAAATTTTTTACATCCATGTTAATAAAGCCCGCTAATATTTTATTTTGAACAAGTCTTCTATCAAAGTGAACATCAGATAGTTTCCTACTATGAATGGTTCAATTTAACATACACATTGACGTTTCCTACTCATGACATATCTCGCACTCTAAAATAACTTTCCGAAAATAAAGATGTTTAACTTATTCTAAACCAATCAATTTTACTGATTATATGCCTATTTGATTTCAGCCTTTGGTGGAAAAACAGCTAAATTATCTTTTAGCAATTTCTGTTTCCGCACAAACGGCTATAAATGTCTTCATGATTCCCATCAATAGCATACTGGACAATTTAACGTTAAGTCGTCTCTAGAATTACTTGGATTGGAAGTGTCACTAAGAAAATGATTACAAGCGGGGAACCAACACCTTGATACATACATAAAACACGCTGGAAGAGGGAGAAAAATTAAATACAGCTGTACTGGCGAGGAATTCCACAAGACAAGTCTGTCCCTTGGCGCAGATACTCAATTGCATTTCTCTCTTTACAGCGCTGGCTTTGAAAGTTTCACCTCCTGGCAAATGTGCTTTTAAACATTTTATGCAACTGTGGTGCACAAAATTGTTTTATCACCTTACATTTTCACTAGAAATAAAATAAAGCAAATACGTGTCGATCTCCTTAGTAAAAATAGACACGTCCTAAAGGGCTAAAACAAAATAACTGTGTAGAAAGCTTGAATGTATTGCATGAATGTGTACTTTGTTTGCAAGAAAAGCGACAACCTGTCAAGTTCCGATATAAGGGAACACCTTCAGATCTATAAATATATGATAACAAGTTGTAACTCCAATTTACAGAATTGACTATCTATGATATACAACTTATATATATTAAATGACATAATGCTCAAACATCTGTTTTCGGTTTAGTATAACCATCACATATTTTCTTATATTTAGCACGTTAATATAATTTTAGACAGATTTGCATCACTCCGCGTCACGTGCGTGTATTCGATATATTTGCAAAGTATGTTGAACACGAACAGCTGGATTAAATGTGTTTAATGCAACTATTTTTTTCATGAAAAAGGTGCATTATTCATATGATGTTGAACATTGATGTTGAGAAAAACACACGTTAAATTGTTATCTTCAGTTATTATTTGAAACTATTTCTTTGGTGTTAGATTACTAAAAGTAATTCGTTCACAGTCCGTTCATTCATGTTTTTGTTTGTTTGTTGTTATAAACGCGAATTTCTGTTAGTATAGGTCATATGATAAAAAGAATCTGACATGAATTGTCATTTCATATAAAATTTTACTGAATGTTAAATTGTTATTTTCATGAACTCGTTTAGTAAAATTTGATATAAAATACCAATTCATGTCAGATCCTGTATATAAGTATGATTCTATGATTGTGTTATTAAAATCTAGTTACAATCAAGTATGTTGATTGCAATTAACCATTTACGATTTATTCAAACGTATGAAACCAACACGAATATATTGATGTTTTTATATACATACATTTACAGTTTTAATTGTTTATATATATTTTCAAATGTATCTTAGATGTATGAAAATGTAAAAGTTTTATTTTGAAATTTACGCGTTATTTTCCTTGAACATATGTTACTAAATATGTGGCGTAATCAGAAAACTTACAAGAGATACTTACACGGCTGCATTATCGCGATTATAGCCCCATTTGACAAGAGGCATAATACCTCACCAAATAGCATTACAATGTATTCTAATAATAGACCAACCAGTCCTCGAACTACAATAATGTGCTGCGCGCTTAGAGAATTTACCGGGCTCGATTCCACCAAAATCACTGCGCGCTGAATAATATTAAACATAATTAAATTAGGTAGGAACACATATCACCATTTTAATTTAAAAAATATTAAAGAAATGACAAAGCTGAAATAAATAGTTACCTTACTTGATAGCGATGAATATTATCATGCAAACATGTATGATGAAAATAAAAAAGCACGAAGTATTTAAGTTTTACTAAGGGTTCAGTATATTCGTTAGAAATGGCCCTTTTAGTATTGTGCGACTGGTTTGTCTTGGTCAGGTAACCTTAGTACCGTACTAATGGCCTTCATGTCAGTATCATCTTTCATTCAAAATCAATCAAATTACATTAATCGTAATAAAGATCAAGATGATTTGCTTCTTACCATTACCTTGTTTTGGCAACACTTGTGCAATAATTGGAAATTAGAAACAATATAATAATAACAATAATAAAAAAAAATAATATGATTATAAAAATAAAATGTTTAAAAAGTAAATAATATCTTAACTCCACATTGATTGAGCCCCTATTTCCAGATGTTTGAGAGCACGTTAATTGTAATTATTACATCAAGACAACAGATCCGTGCACTGCCGACTGTAGAATGACAATATGTATTGAACAAATGTGTGCTTCGGATAAAATTTAAGTTCCCAATGCACTTGTATGCATTGTCATATTGTATATTAACGGAAACAGTGTGCGTAACTCTAGAAGACTTTACATTTTAAAATGTCTTTCATAAGTAACTGAACTAATTACATTATCCATCCAATTAAGTTAATAGCGCGTCTTTGTTTTTCCCGGATTTAAGTAACAGTTTGAATGTCACAAAATATATATCTTATCAATTTAGAGAAACAGTCAAGATTGTTTTCCGCATTGTTTGTCACTTATACATTTTTCTATCAATTAAGCTTTCCCTGATATTAGACCTTTTGAATGCCATTGATGTTAAACTTGTTTTGATTATTTCATACGGAACAACCGACGTCTATTTGAAATTAATATATTTTTAAGAATAAGGTATGTGCCTAATTATGTAATCATGTATATGTATGTCCATATATATGTAAGAAATGATATTTGAGACATTTTGTAAAAATTCATGATATATGATATATTTTGTAAAGTTTCATTTAATTTTGTAGTATTAGGATTTATCAAACAATTAAGTTTTCCCTGATATTAGACCTTTTAAATGTCATTGATGTTTAACATATTTTGAATATTTCATACGGAACAATCCACGTTTATTTGAAAATAATGTATTTCTAAGAATAAGGTACATTTTTGTATACAATGCCATGTCTAGAGTAAACTTCACTTATAAGGAACACTATCATAGCGAATTTCCGATTATAGCGAACAAATTTTTAAGTCCCGATTTGTACCCCTTCTTATTCTATTTTAATAACGTACTTTTATAGGGAATTCGGCATCTGGTCCCTATGAATCGTTTACTACCGTTTTAAGTTGCTTATAAAGAACTGTTGTAATCACCGCCCGTGATACGGGCAACTGGCTTGTTGTTCAGACATGTATTTGGCGTATTACCATAGGTGATGTTTGACGGTTTGGCATAAGAACAGTGTTATTCAGAGATATTGTCACGTTTGCAAATTTTTATAAGCAAAGTAGACGAAAGAAATAATCATATTTGGAGACTATGTAGAAAAAACAGAAGGTTAACTTTGCAGGAACACCAACTACGTCAGATTTTGTCTTTTGTCAACTCCATGACATGGACCCATATATTTCACATTTTGTTTTAACAAAAATATAAATATCAGATTGATTTTAGATGACGGCTCATTATAAAGTGTTTCATATAGAATGGAATCTGTACCTCCATGCATTATATGATTGCAGAAAAATCATTCGTTCTTAATGCCATTTAAGTACATGTATCTGTGTACATGATGATGTATACGTCATTTGAAAGATGTTATGGAATGTATGTTCGCTATACAACTTCGTTTAAAAGGACCTAGTTCCTTTTATGCATTTTAGAAACTCTAACTATCGCTGTTCCGTCGAGAGTTAGTTATAAGCAGAGTTTACTGAATTTAAACAAAAAACTGTCGCTAAATTTATAAATTAAAAAGAAATGTCTGGAATAATTATGTGCATATGAAAAAATGAATAAATAATCATTCAAATCCGAATGTAATGAACGTAAATATTGCATATAAAAACTCTAAACCAAATATACGTATACGTTTTACGATGACTACATAATAAAAAATAATGAAAAATGCATTAAATAGGGGAAACTACATGTAAACTTTATAAACAACAACAGCAATAACAAAATGAAAAAAGAAACAAAGCAAATGGGTATAAAGGATAGGTATGGTAGCTTAATTCCAGGATAATGTCTAGGATAATGTGATTTGGCGTGGTATAATGCCACTTCCGTGTGTTATGATAACGCAAAGGGGCATCACTATGTCTGTCAGATGTAGGGCAAAATCTACAAATGACTGAACTATTGTCGGTATGACGTATAAACATTACTACAAAACAAATAATAGTAATAATAATTATAATTAAAATAATCATAATAATTGAACAACGACTAATTGACATAACTTAATTGAAAGATCTACAAAATGTATTGTACATATTCTTTCTTTATTGCCTCCAAGAGGCACTCACGAAAATGTGTACAAGAATTTATATCATTTAAACAAAAACTGGGAAAACATCGCCACCGACGCGTGTAATTTAAAGAATTATAGCATTGCGTTTCCAATTACCATAGCGTAGACAAGAACTTGTGTCAAATTTATGTTGTTTCAAGAAACTGATATAAACTATCTCAGAAAATAACCTGTATTTGAGGCATGGTAAATATTGCGAAACTGGGTGCCAATATAGTTCTGGTACTTGTCTAGGCAAGGCTCTGTCAAAAAAATAATAAAAGTGAAATGATCCCTTTAAATGTTTAGATTTCCTATACATAACATTGATATACATGCAATATCTTTAAATATGAAATAAATTTGCATTCCCCAGGCGCAACTTTACAATCCCACTGAACAGTGCGTGGAATGTAACACCATCATGAAGAATAGATGTTCAGGGAAAGTCCGTTAATTTCCGTCTCATTTCGGAGTAATATTGTAAATAGTTCATGACACATCGTCTTGTGCTGGTGATCATTTGTGAAAAACCTTTTGAAATCGGACAATACACAACATAGTTACAAAACGGGCTCGTTTTAAGGTCAACCAACTTTTGTGACTTTTTTGACACAGTAAAGCCTTGACACGATTGCTGGCTTATATTATCACAGAAACACACACGGAAGGTGTCATACTATAAGCCCAAAGGGGCATTATAAAATCTCTTAGCAATTGCCTATTACATGTATATTCAGAGGCGAGGGTTAATTTTGTCTGCAGGTAGCTAGTCATCCTTATTATAGATTCTGATATATTTCTTTCTCAATCCAAACATTACAAATATATATACATGTAGCTAAGGTAAGTACTAAGGTAATATCTGACCCGATGACGGCATCTCAGCTGGCTGCTGAATACGAACATTAAGTTATTTGATCAACACGATGTGTTACAGAAACCTTCTTGTCATTACCGTCAACAACGTGTATTAGGGTTTCCCTTTTACGAGAAATTTATGTAATTTACACAGTGTAGTTATTTGGTACAACTCGCCTATCTTAAACATAATTGATATATGGTATTTCATTTTTAAATTTCAACATCTATTTTAATTTTGACCCCTCTCTTTAATATGTTAATAATGCACCCCATTGTCTGCTAAGGAATGAAAATAAGGTGTACATAACATGAACATGGGAAGGAATTTACATAAGTTTAATAAAAACTAGTTTTCCAATCCATAAGTCTTATATATATTTATTTGTTGTGTGTCACATTTTCATACATTAAGGAATAAATAAGTTTAAAACAACAACAATAACTTTAACGGAATGTGCATACATGTTTAATTCTACGAAAGCCTGAAAGTATAATTTACTCGTCATTGAAATATACAATATTTGACAGCGATATCAACATTTATCAAATGTAAGTAGGTTTTACGAAAGTCTTACAGTAGAAAACAGTATAATATTTCTTAACAATAATAAATGACAATTTTAAACAACCAGAACATAAAACTTGTACAGCCAGAATATAAAACGTGTGCATTCGTCCAAAGTAGAAAAAGAAATATGCACCAGCGGCAGACTTTATCATAGGCATAAGGTGCATCTCTATCAGGAAACCTTTGTATCTAACATGTCACACAGTGTAAAGTTAATGGAAGTGGTTCGGCGCACTGTTCAAGCGATGTCCTTAATTCCCCGAAATTGATTTTTGGTCTAAGTACGAATAGAAAACTATTGCCAATTGACCCGGCAACATAAACCATATCCTTAAAGATGCCCGCCATTACGAATGTACAATGAAAACAAATTACCTATTGCCCACAATTACACTGACAATTCATTGTCTGCTACATCCGTTTGGTAAAGCCGGCAATTGTCGCTGATCGAAACACTAACGGAAACATGTGGGTCCTATGTCTGGCTGTTTATCAATTTCTTTCTTTTCCATGTTAGCTGATAAAAAGTATCATTTTTCTAATAAATATTTATCATACTACAGGGTTTCTTAGTTATCATTTTATACATCAATGCGTAGTCCTACATAATGCTAAATATGAATGAAAAAATGTGCAAAACAGTCCCAAGTTACACAGATTCCAGTTTGTTGAAGCCAATATTTATTCCACTTATCGTATAAAGGTTATCTTAGGCGTCTTAAAGACGTTTAGTAGAAATAATTATTGCTCATATTGACAATATTTCTTAATATTTGTGTAGTATCACCCATAAGAATTACTGGTATTGTATTAGCAAATACCTCCATAAAGCTTATATGTTAATTCTGATTAAGTTACATTGTAATTGTGTTAAATAATACGTTTCTATTGTAATGTTTGATTAAAATTTGTTTACAGAATTACGACTTCCTCCATTTGCAAAAAAAAAAAAAAAAAAAAAAAAATAAAAAAAAATATAAATGATTAAATGATTTAATATTCTTATGTTATCAGGTTATCATAATAGCTGGTTTTAGAACTGCTAAAGCATCCATAGCACCTCGTTGCCTTCTTTAGACGATACAAACTTGAACCTATTTGACACATCATTAGCTTTTTCATTAGTCGAGACCATTGCAATGTGCATGTAGCTGAGAAAAATATACACTGTCAAATGCTCCACACTGCTTATTCTTACTTAAACATCATTAATATTGCAATCACTAAACCTCATCAAATTATTTTTTTACTCAAGCAAAACAACAAACGAAAACCAAAAATAACAAAAACAACATACAAACAACAACAACAATAACAACAACAATAACAAAGGATTTTCTTTTGTGTTTTTCATATTTCTTATGAAAAGGTCTACAATAATAAATATGTGTTCCCTTAATCGCATGAATCAGCTGTTTGGATCAGTGGAGTCTATAGACATATCTTTAACATTATTGTCATCGTTAAATCAATTTTTACCTTAACACTAAACTAACTAGTTAAAGGAAAAAAATATATAAACATATATACGTATATTAGTTAATATCACAGAAAAGTTTGATATATCCGAACCAACAATATCATGCTGTTTTCAACCTAAAAGATAGACACCAATTTTGAGGAGGCTACTCAGGCGGAACTCATACCGCAAGATGTAAATCAACTATTCTACAAATAGCTAATTTAATTTAACGCTGACTGGTCACAAAATGTGTGGCTTCACTTATTGCTGTCTGGTTACAAGATTGCTGACTTAATGTTGTCTGGTTACCTGATTGCTAGTTTCACTTGATGCTATCCAGATTGCAGTCAACATTTTATGCCATCAGGCAACACAATTTCCGTCTTCATTTTATATCATCTGGACATCAGATTGCTGGTTTCACTTTATGCCATCTGGACATCAATTTTCCGGCTTCATCATATGTCATCAATTTACCAGCTTCAATGCCATCTAGTCACCAGATCCTTATGTCAACTGGTCAAAGGATTGCCGTCACTTTACCAACTGGTCACCAGATTGCCGGCTTCAATATATGTCATCTAGACACCAGATATCCGGCTTCACATTATGTCATCTGGATACCAGATTCCAGGCTTCACATTATGTAATCCGGACACCAGACTCCCGGATTCACATAATGCCATCTGGACCCCAGATTTCCGGCTTAACATTATGTAATCCAGACACCAGACTCCCGGCTTTACATTATGTCATCTGACACCAGATTCCCGGGTTTACATTATGTAATCCGGACACCAGATTCCCGGCTTCACATTATGTCATCGGACACCAGATTCCCGGCTTCACATTATGTCATCTGGACACCAGATTCCCGGCTGCACATTATGTAATCTAGGTTCCAGATTCCCGGCTTCACTTTATGTGATCTGGACACCAGATTCCCGGCTTCACCTTATGCTTCCGGGACACCAGATGGCCAGATTCACTTAAACCTGTCTGGTAACCAGATTGAAAGGAATCTGTAATTTCACATTTGCTGAGTTCGGGACTTTAAAGAAATATATGCTACAACTGCTTTAAATGCGCATTTCGCATTTTCTGCATAACGAATTGTATAACGAATCCTTGCTTAATAGCACCATCTACGCAGAAGTAAAGCGAAATACAAAGATACACATTTTTACGTTTATAAAAGTTTATCATAGTATCGTGATTAAAATCTTGAAGTGCAAACGATATATACAAGACATATGATTCTAGGTCCAAAGGAAACAATGTATTCTGGTGTGGTTTGATTATGTCTCTTCCAATTTTAATTTCTTGAAATTTTCTTTTGTTTAACTTTGCTTTACTTATGATGTTAAAATAAAACAACGTGTATACCTTTTTTTGCTAACATTGATGAAACGGTAAATATAGACCACAAATTACCGGTAAAGACTTCGGTCCTTTTTCTTGGCAATACAGGTATGTTGATAATTACTTCCATCAACAGGTATTTTATGTAGCATTAGGAAAAATAAAAAGAAGATACAGCTGAAACGAACGTATTTACTTTTTACTAAAGTGGCAACTATTATCCACTGACAATCGAATGAATCATATAAAATGGAAAGAAAATAATAATAAAAATAAGAAATGAAATAATAAACTCACTTTGCCGATTCAGAAAGTCGTAAATAATATATATATAAAGTGTCAAGTCAGGTCGCTCCGTTTTACAAACTTTTTAAATGTACAAACTTTAGAAGACATTTCGCTTTCTATCTGCGTAAAAGATACCGGCCTAACTGTGATATATTCCCATCCCCCCACCCCCCAAAATCATGGGCATTTATTTTCAGTGCGAAAAAATTATATAAAAATAATGAAAATATATACTTATTGCTTAGGTTAGTAGCTTTAAAGATGACGCCTCAGATTGTGTTTAAACAAATGTTGGATAAAGCTATTTTTGCTTGCATTTAAAAAAAATCTCACCTATTTATTCTCCTCAATACATGAACATTTGCGAATTATAACTGTGTAGATATGTCAAACAAATAATGTGTGTAGAACAAACGATCATTGTGTACCATCCTTCACTCGTACATCGTAGCTTTCTCTGGCATTGACGATGTTTTATGCTTGTTCATTGAATACGTCAAATATGTTTTTATTCATATTTTTCTTTTCTTTGAAGACAACTCTACTACTTAGAACTACGGTATATTGACGTTTTTTTTCTTCGGAGTCAAAGTTCTTTCCTTTTATCGTTATGCATATGTAACAGGTGGTGAAAATCAATGACTCGATCGGGACTCGACCCCAGGGCCTCAGGAATACCGTTCATGCACTCTGCGGAATAAGCAATCAAGTCACATGTCTTCTTGCCTATTGATTTATCACCAAATACCTGTACCCGTCTACACATATATATTGCACTTATATAACATGTACCCATTTTTCCATATGTTATATGATTAGACAGAATAAAGATCTGGCAGTTTAAAACAATAAACACAATTATAATTTCATTAATAATCAAGGAATCAAGGAAATGTTCATAAATTTGATCCATTCTTCACTTTATTGCAATAGATTATGGTTGACTGCACATTATAACATAATTATATATTCTTGATCATATTGTACATGTATATTGTGTAAACATTTCATATGACCAAAACTGAAATTGTTTACGTTCATGTTTTATTTTGAACAAGTCTTCTATCAATTTTGTATATTACACCTCGAACATTAGTGTAATTAGTAGTGAACATCAGATAATATCCTGTTATGAATGGTTCATTTTAACATACACATTGACGTTTTGTACTCCTCATAACATATCTCGCACTGTAAAATAACTTTCCGAGAATTCAGATTTTAAACTTATTCTAAACCAATCACTTTTATTGATTATATGCGTATTTGATTTTAGCCTTTGGTAGAAAAACAGCTAAATTATCTTATAGCAATTTCTGTTTCCGCACAAACGGCTATAAATGTCTTCATGATTCCCATCAATAGCATACTGGACAATTTAACGTTAAGTCGTCTCTAGAATTACTTGGATTGGAAGTGTCACTAAGAAAATGATTACAAGCGGGGAACCAACACCTTGATACATACATAAAACACACTGGAAGAGGGAGAGAAAATAAATACAGCTGTACTGGCGAGGAATTCCACAAGACAAGTCTGTCCCTTGGCGCAGATACTCAATTGCATTTCTCTCTTTACAGCGCTGGCTTTAAAAGTTCACCTCCTGGCAAATGTGCTTTTACACATTTTATGCAACTGCGGTATCGAAAATTGTTTTATCACCTTACATTTTCGCTAAAAATAAAATAAAGCAAATACGTGTCGATCTCCTTAGTAAAAATAGACACGCTCTAAAGGGCTAAAACAAAATAACTGTGTAGAAAGTTTGAATGCATTGCATAATTGCGTACTTTGTTTCGCAAGAAAAGTGACAACCTGTCAAGTTCCGATATAAAGGAACACCTTCAGAACTATAAATATATGTTTACAAGTTGAAACTGCAATTTACAGAATTGACTATTCATTATATACAACTTTATTACATTACATAATGCTCAAACAGCTGTTTCCGGTTTCGTATAACCATCACATATTTTCTTATATTTAGCACGTTAATATAATTTTAGACAGATTTGCATCACTCCGCGTCACGCACGTGTATTCGATATATTTGCAAAGTATGTTGAACTCGAACAGCTGGATTAAATGTGTTTGATGCAACTATTTTTTTTTTATCAAAAAGATGCATTATTCATACGATGTTGAACATTGATGATGAGAAAAACACACGTTAAATTGTTATCTTCAGTTATTATTTGAAACTATTTCTTTGGTGTTAGATTACAAAAAATAATTCGTTCACAGTCCGTTCCTTCATGTTTTTGTTTGTTGTTATAAACGCGAATTTCTGTTAGTATAGGTCATATGATAAAAAGAATCTGACATGAATTATCATTTCATATCAAATATTACTGAATGAGGTCATAAAAATATTATTTTCATGAACTCGTTTAGCAAAATTTGATATGAAATACCAATTCATGTCAGATCCTGAATGTAAGTATGAATCTATGATTGTGTTATTAAAATCTAGTTACAATCAAGTATGTTGATTGCCATTAACCATTTACGATATATTCAAACGTATTAAACTATCACAAATATATTGATATATTTATATACAAATCTACATACATTTACAGTTTTAATTGTTAATATATATTTTCAACTGTATCTTAGATGTATGAAAATGTATGAAGTTTTATTTTGAATTTTACGCGTTATGTGTATTTTCCTCGCACATATGTTACTAAATATATGGCGTTATCAGAGAGGTTACAATACTGGTTTTAACTGATTGTTTCCATAGGCGTAATGGCCCAAAGACATCATTTTAGATATTTGTGGATTGTTTGTCTATAAGAGATACTTACACGGCTGCATTATCGCGATTATAGCCCCATTTGACAAGAGGCATAATACCTCACCAAATAGCATTACAATGTATTCTAATAATAGACCAACCAGTCCTCGAACTACAATAATGTGCTGCGCGCTTAGAGAATTTACCGGGCTCGATTCCACTAAAATCAATGAGCGCTGAGGAATATTAAACGTAATCAAATTAGATAGTATGTCATTTCACCATTATAATTTTACAAAATAATTAAAGAAATGACGAAGCTGAAATAAATAGTTACCTTACTTGATGAATATTATCATACAAACATGTATGATGAAAAAAAAAAAAAACGAAGTATTCAAGTTTTACTAAACGCTCAGTATAGTCGTTAGAAATGGCCCGTTTAGCATTGTGCGACTGGTATGTCGTGGTCGGGTAACCTTAGTACTCTACAAATGGCCTTCATGTCAGTATCACCTTTCATTGACTGACTAATTCCATGGACAATAACATTTCGAGATTTGAAGCTTAAATTAGCTTAAAAAGATCAAGATGATTTGCTTCCTTTCATTACATTGTTTTGGCAACACTTGTGCAATAATTGGAAATTGGAAACAATATAATAATAACAACAACAATATAAAAAAAATATGATTATAAAAATGAAATGTTTAAAAAGTAAATAACATCCTAACTAGACATTGATTGCGTCCCTATTTCCAGATGTTTGAGAGCACGTTAATTGTAATAATTACATCAAGACAACAGCTCTGTGCACTGCCGACTGTAGAATGACAAAATGTATTAAACAAATGTGTGCTTCGGATAAGATTTCAGTTCCCAATGCACTTGTATGCATTGACATATTGTATATTTACGGAGACTATGTGCGTTACCCTAGAAGACTTTACATTCTAAAATGTTTCCCATAAGCTAAACATTATCCATCCAATTAAGTTAATAGCGCGTCTTTGTTGTTCCCAGATTTAAGTAACAGTTTGAATGTCACAAAAATATATCTTATCAATTTAGAGAAACAGTCAGGAAGATTTCCCGCATTGTTTGCCTCTTAAACATACATGCATCAATTAAGCTTTCCCTGATATAATACCTTTTAAGTGTCATGGATGTTAAACTTGTTTTGAATAATTCATACGGAACAACCCACGTTTATTTGAAAATAATATATTTCTAAGAATAAGGTATATGCTTAATCATGTATATGTTTGTCCGTATATATGTAAATAATGATATATGATATATTTTGTTACGTTTTATTTATTTTTGTAATATAAGCATAGTGCCATGTCTTCTAATTTATGTTTGCTTATTTGTTTATTGGGTTTTAACGTCCCAACGACAGTATTGCAGTCATTTGGAGATTATTTCTACAGATATAGTGTTGCCACACTGTTGCCACACTGCAGTATCATCCCGTAGACATTTGGTATAATACCACATCCAGTCACACAACTCTGACTCCGGGACAACCAGTCAATGAACTACTCTTATTAATCATCCTGAACGCCAACCAACGGAGCTTTATCAGTACCATTTTTGCAACTTTGGTATATTTCGCGGCCGAGATCGAAATCACGACCTCCCCATTCGGGGGGGGGGGGGGGGGGGGGGGGGGGGGGGGGGGGGCTTTAACCGTTTATCCAAGTTCTATTCAGTTGAAAAAAATATTTTGTTTTAAAAGAGCAAACTATAATTATATTTGATCATTTTGATGATTCTCAAAGGAGCAAAATACTTGTCTTATACTGGAATGAGAACGAATGATAAGAAATAAGTTTTAAATATCACAATTTAATCTGAAATGTTTTTCATATTCATATAATGCTTTATAATATGATAACTTTTGTTATGTTGATATGCAATATAAACATGGGACTTATGCTCAAACGTATCAGTGAGAGATAAAAAAAACAAGTAGATTGTCCATAATAAATATCTGGAGAATGTTACGCACTGATTTCAGTAAAACTGAATGATTTATTAGATTACGTAGAAATTTGCTGAGAAAGTGATTTAAACCAGATGAAAAATGTGTTACAGATTCGATTTCGAAATAATGATATTAAAACTAAAACCTGTGCACTAGAGAAATTTCGCTTTTTGTGACAGATGATTTATTATCAAATACTAAACTGAAGATTGACAGGCAACAATTCAATCTATGTTTTGAGAATTATTTGTTATAGATAACAAGTCGGTTGCTGAAAATCGGTCACCATTTCTTTTGCAGCTTCAATCAACTTGGAGCTGTCATTTGCAAACCTTAAAACAACTTAAAGAAACAACAATATTGTACAATATTAATTCATATGGTCTATAAATAAGCTACCAAAAGTTAATTTTAGATTGATACCTTTGTAATCGATTGTAAAGACATTTTCTTTCTTGTTTCGAATACAGTGACAATAATTATTCTTTGTTGGAACTGTCAGATTAATCTTTATAAAAAAGTAATGGGGTGTGAAATGATCAATGTATTTTTGCATTAAGTAATTATATATACAATAGGCTGTTTGCAATTCAATATTCGTGAGCCATTACAAAATAATACATCTTCAAACCTTGTTACTGCACAAATCTAATCTAATCTTAGTTTTTTTTCTCATTTTTATGGTATCGCCATTTTGAAAATACATAGAAACACGGTTGTGACAGGCCGTTGCAATGCTCATCAACTTTATGTTTTATTTTATGTCGTTAATAGTTCGCACCGCAGTCAGTGATATAAATCAAGGGTCTTTTGTTCATAATCAATATTCACACAGACGTTAAAAGCACACAATTCTATGAAATGCAATTTCATTTTCTGTTTATATTCCGAATTTATGTCATTCTGATATATCACTTTATACAGTGTTTTATTGAAGGCTTTGTCCTCGCTGCCACAGAGAATTATACTCTACTCTGTCATTTAGCATTTGCAAACCTTCTCATATATGTACAGGAAAATTCTCGGAACCTTAATGCTTTTGACATGTGGCTTTGAAATGACAGATATGATTAGGCTCAGTTAGAGATGGAACAAGCTATCTTACTTTCGAAAGGAAGAAAACTGATGCGCAATTTCATTTGTTATATAAATAAATGAAGATCTCAGTTCATTTTTTTTAAATACTATAACAAGTTAAATAGCAAGTGGATATTCGCCAGGCGTGACTTGCAGGTCTAATTTGTCCGGTAGTTTTTTCTAGTCGTGCTAATTGTCCTTACGCAGGAGTGCAGATGCAGTTTGCGTGACAGAATTTAAAATGCGCAAGAATGTAATCGACGTCACGGTGATATTTCGTCGGGCGAGAACGGTTATTAGTTAATACAGTAAAACCTCGCTTAAAGACCACATAGGAATTAATACCACCTCGTTATTAAGACCACTCATTACTTGAACCAAACGGTTTGTGTTTATATTCTTATTGTAAAACATTTGAAATAACTAAACAATGTACGGTATATGACTAAAAGTAATAATGCAAACAAACTTATCACTATAACTTATCCATATCAGCCCTTTTCCGTCGTTATTGGTTAATTCACCATTAAGACCACCTCGCTATTAAGACCTCTTTTATCCGAAACCGACTGCAGTCTTAATAGCT
>CM037789.1:45557938-45607938 GCA_021229015.1 Solen grandis | reverse complement strand
CGTCAAACCCTCTTCCTCTTGAGACGCACACAATTTCAGTGCCTTCAGCGCTTTGATTTACACCTAACTGCTTTTAGAATTTTCCAGAATATTTTTCTCCCCCCCCCCCCGCCCCCACGTTAACTTCCCCTGTTAGGATAAGATGTAATAAAATATTCAATGATTTTTTTTTTGACAGACGCTCTCATTTTTAGAAGCGAAAGCTTCTAAAGTCAGACAGTGTATTTTCTACTTTCAATCACATTACCGCCACTTATTCATACATTTGCGTTGCAAAATAGTACAACTGGTTGTAGAAGTCAACAGTGCAGTTTTGACGAATGTTAGATATATTGCAGGATTTTGAAAGCATTGGGTACGATCACAATTTCTGTGCAAATAAAACTGTAAAAGAAGCAATTTTATAATTCAATGTTTTTTTGTTGTTGTTTTTTTTGTTTTGTTTTTTTGTAATACTTATTTTTTATATTCTTGGGTTATATTTTTATATTCAGTAAAAAAACAAAAAAGAAACAAAAAAGCGACCTCTCTATATGTAAATTATTTATAGAGAGGTAGATTTTTCTAATATAAGGGTCTGTGCATAGACATGTTTGGTTATAAGGTCAAAACAGTAGAATGAGAGGGGAACAGTATGTTTAATGTAAGCCATCAATTAAAATATTTATTTTTTTTCTTGTTGGAGTCTCAAATGACTGTAGTGTCTCTAGTCGCATCTGTATGTCACAACTCAGAAAGTTATGGTGGCTGATTTCTGCCATTTCGTGTGGCATGTTTCGGAGCGAGATTTCGCAGCGAAATGTCGAAATCTCGGGGCGAGATTTCGGGGCGAAAAGTCGAAAACACGAAAAGTCGAAGTTTCGGGGCGAGATTTCGCAGCGAAAAAACGAAATCTCGCCCTTCCACACGAAACATAATATTTCGACTTACCAAGAACAATTACTCTACCTTGCTTCATCTCTATTATGGTGAAATTATGTTTTTCTAGAACATATTTTAAAACTATTGAAGGCATGAATATCATTCTTTACACATGGGAAGGATGTGAAGTGACAAAGAACAATAACTTTATCTTGTCCTATTTTCTTGCTTTTCTATTAAAATTATTTCTGTCTGCAACAAGTATTGAAGGTTAGAGCGGATCGATATTAAGAACCACTATTCCTTATCCATTATTGTTTAATTTGACAGAGACCAATACATAAAATAATCTACTTTGCCTGCTGTTTTAATAAGATTTAACTTCTCTGATTTTTTTTACATGCATACCACAAAAAAATTAAAGGGATTGACTTTATAATTCACACATTTTAACTTTCGCTTCTGACAGAGCTCTCAGTGCTTTGATAATTACAGTAATACAAATTACACTTTGTAGTTAGATTACAAATTCATGGTCTTATTTACTCTATTTTATATCTGTACAGCAATTATTTCCTTCACGTGTTAAAATCAATTCGATGTAATTTTTAGATTACAAATTCAAGGTCTTAGTTATTTGTTGTTTAAGGTAAAGTCCCTGTAATGGTTCCGCTACATTTCGGACCTCATGACCTTTCACGGAGATAACCAAGGTTTAATTCATTAGTACCTTGATTATCTTGGTAGAGGTTAAATGGTCCAAGACGTAGCGGAACCATTACAGGGACTTCACCTTAAATAAGCTCATCCAGACAAAAAGAGGTATGTGTGTGTACTCGAAGGTACCAGACGTATGGAAAAATAATAACAAATTTAACCCTCACCTCATTCATATTCATGTTCAATTATATGACTGAATGAATATTCATTTTCTTAACTTTAAATAGCATATGAGACAATGGGTTTTTCTTTATCGACTCGTACTGACTGTGTAGAATCAAAGCTTAAAAATTGTGTGAGCAAACAGAGAAGACCCTGGTCAGATAGGAGCAGTCTGATCTGGGTCTGCTCTGTTTCCAAGGCGCCGAAATGAGCCTTTTAAAGGCTAAGGATTAACGGGCTAAGTAATGCTATATGTACGTACAATTCCAAGATTTCAAGTAAACCCCACCCACCCACCCACAAACATACTATGACATTACACTACATTTTGTACGTTTACACGGTAATGTATGCTCACGAACAGTATTTTAGTCATTTTGATGCCTTTGTCGTCTGCATTAGATAGAAATAGTGATGCTAAAATTCGATATCATGCCTATATCATATTATCTTGACAGTGGGTCAACCTGTCCTGGAACTATCTTTTTTTATACTCTACGCCAAACACAAGGGAGACCTACCAATACTTATGATTTGCTATGTTGCAGTCAGGGATCCAGCCCACCATCATTCGGGGCAGACGCTCTAATCGCTCGGTCATCGGGACCGGTTCTCAACATTTTGTATACTTTGGTTGAAAATAATTAAGAATGGATTTAAACTGGTCAGTAAGAACGCTATATATTTCTTAAATATTTGGCCTCGTATATACCCGAAATACTCGTATGCTTGCAGGTTAAAGCCTGATTTAGGCTGGACTAGAACTAGAAAATAACATTTAAAAACTGGTAGATATAGAATAAATTCTATAAAAATCCAACTGGAATATGTCATAACCACAATAACAGTTATCCTAAATTAAAAAGACGAATGCTATTTTTTTTTTTCAAACACTTGACGAATGAAAAAAAAATCATGTTGTTAATTTAACAAAGGGACACTATGTTTTCAAGTAACTGAAGCTAACATTGAATCAAATTAGAAATTGTCAATGTCTTTCATAAAGTCAACCAAAGAAAATCTAGCATTGAATAAAAAAGTTAGTGTTGATTGAATACCACCGTTATAACAGCACGTACTTAAACCTATTTGCTATTGCAAATGATATTCAAATGTTTGGCATCGTTGCATACTATTTAAATGTTTGTTTTCTGCCTCCTTGGTCCAAATCACTCTCAGCCGGTTGTATTCTAGTTAATATTCTGAGGATAATAATGGGTCAGTTACAAGTCGAGACGGATTAGCATTATGGCCAACTGAAGGGTTGTATCATATGTTTCTTTTACCTTTTTGTACGTAGTTTATAGACACTGGTTACGTGGAAGAGCGAACCTGAAGTAGTATCACCCTAAAATGACAAAAACATTAGTTTATGATTCCACAAGGCAGTAGAAACTGCGTTCTGTTTGCGTGCTTGTTCCCATAGTGCTCTTATATCCTATTAAGTTTTGGTGTATATCTGACTATCTCTATGCGAGGAACATATTTATTCGACAAGAATATGGGTATCACGTGGAGAGGTTGCAGATGAAAATTTACATAGAACATTTGATGATCCTTGTACACGCAATGGCGAGAACATCAATATATTCATCCGACCTTCTGATTTTCTCTTCTTTCTTACCCGTATTACCAAATTCATTTATGATATAAAGAGTCAATGTTTGAAATAAAGGTTCAATAATTCTGCATCATTTAAACATTTGCACAATTTTTTTTCATCAACGAAAAAAGAAGCTCATGTTTATACAAAATGAAGTTGTGACCATATGAAAAGGCCGGCAAAATACACGCGAAAACATTATCGGAATTTCATGATATGCCAATGTTTATTCGTCTTCCTTAAAAAAATGTTTGTCTGCGATTGTAGATTTCAGCAGGACGAATAAAGTCTCTACTGATTTGATCATGTTAATGTCCTTTGTTTGGACTGTTCTTATTCACTCACTTCTTTCATTCACATATTTTTTCTTAATGATATCAATTATTATAACATAAAGTTTTTTTGAATGTGTACCGGAATCAGTTTGTCCGTTCATCTGTCTGTAGAAGCTGTCTTGTCCGCGCTTCAAAACGCTGGCATGAATTGGATGAAACTTCGCATGATTAATAGGCATCAAGTCTTGTTGTACATATTGTCGGCAAATTTGGTTAGGGTGTTTTATCTCAGACTTATGGCCCTTTGTTTGTTTGTTATTGTTGTTTTGTTTTGTACACTTAAAATAATGTACATAAGATTCTTGTCTGCAATTAGCGTCTACAAACTCTTGCTAGAATTGAATGAAACTTTACAGGATTGATAGGTACTACGAGTATATGTCTAGTTGTGCCTATCACCGGCATGTTTGATTTAAATGTCCAATCACGAAGTTATGGTCCTTAGTTTATTGTTTGTCTGAGCATATCTTGACAGCAATCAAAGAATTTACTTGAAACAATAAATATATATAGATGCCAAGTAATCGAAGTGCATTGCCCAGGAATCACGAATCTTCCTGATATAGGTCGATAAGCAACAACGATTTTTTCAATGCAAATGGCCATGTTGCATTTGATGATGATAGTTTCTCTATGTCAAAGCAAGATGCAGGGTATTCATCACCTTCGGTTTAGCTTTCTTTTTCCAGTTATAAATATGATCAAAGATCGATTAAAGTCCAAACCTCATCATAATTTGTAATGAGGTTCCCCTTGTTTAAAGCCTTTGTAAATTAAGTGTGCAAATATTCATTTAAAAAGCTAATCCCGTGACACATTTTAGCTTCTCGATTACTTTAAATGAAAAAAAAATGTAACGATATATTAAGTATTTATTTTCAGCATTTTAGCATAGAAACCTTAATGAGTTGCAGTAATATGATGGGATTATTTACGTTTTACAAAAGGAATTAATTCATTTTGAAAGTGGATCGAAGTTTCATTGCAGTATAGAACACTTAGATTCTTTGCAGGTCTTATAACCCGCTTGATGTTTCGTTTGCAATAATTGTGCGACGTTCGTAGAAAAAATGAAATCGTAAGATTATTTGTGCTCGTAGACATTAACAAAATTCGCACGATTTCTCAATATTTTGTGTGATTACAAATCGCACAATCTTAAAAAAATCGTGACGGCGTATGATACCTTAAGCAACACTTACGAGGCTCGTACGATTTGTTAATTAATCATTTGTCATGTCGCACGAGTCTCGTACGATGTGTTAATTAATCATTTGTCATGTCGCACGAGTCTCGTATGGTTTGTAAATTATTTGTCATGTTGCGTGAGTCACTTACTAGACCCTAACGACTGTTTAAAGTTGTACGTGTATCTTAACGGTCCAACGACATCCGAACCGAAAGGTGCTTTTGAGACTTGTACACGAGTTTCTTACAAAGACTGTGGAAAATCATAAGAGGGCTCGGAAGCTCAAACCTTTAGAGGCCTCGCACGAATTCCCAAAATGCTCAAGATTGTCGCAATAGTTGTCGATACTCGCACGGAACTAATACGAAAAAGTCAATTTTGTTATGGCAAAAAAAAAAAAAAAAAAAAAAAAAAAAAATAACAAGCAAAAAACAAAAACGGGTAATGTTACTGGGGATTTGTTATGTAATATACTACAAAACAAGGTCTTTCAGTTATCATCCGTAGGAGGCATTCAGGGCATGTCTCCATTATTACGGTTATGTCATCATTTAAGTGTTCGTTTACTGTACTGTCCTTATTTGATTCATCGTACATTGTTTGGTTTACATGTTTAAAGGAAAATTGCGGAGGATATGAGTTTGAAAGTGAAAAACAGCGGAAAGTACGGAATAGGCGAACTTGTCGGAAAGAGATAAATCAGCGGGTGAACTGATATATATATATAAAAAAAAATAATAATAATAAAAAAGGCCTTTCTGAGGGCTTAAATAGCTTGAGTCGACAGTGCTTCTGTTTAGTCAGTCGGAACACATCAGACAACTATAATTTATAATGATGCCCTTACGGTCTGTATGCTATTGTAAGTGACAAATTGGAAAGGGCATTAGTCAGCATATTGTATCTTTGCTGGTGGCAAGATACTTATTCCAGTTTTGAAAAGCATCAATGCGTCTGTAAATTCTGTTGTTGTTGGGTTTTTTCCTTAAAATTCTACGTTAGAAACTATTAGCATCAAACGCTATATTAGGCAATCTTTAAAGGACAAGCTTTTAGAGGAACCAATGATCGATTTACGTAATCAAGCGTGACGCAATAATTATCTTTTGGGAGCAAGGAAAAATATGCAAAAATAATTTCTTTTTGTAGGTGTAGACCGTTTGTAAATCAGAAAGACATTCAAAAGAAAATAATTTCTTAAACGGATATAAAACGCAACCTACTATAAATGGTCACACACTGGGGAATTTTTAAAGGTTTTGACGTTGTGTAGGCATTTTATAACCCTGATAGGCGCGTTAGATCAATGTTATTGCAACAAAGTTTAGCAGATACAATAATTGATCTCAAAGACAATGAGGGTTTCTGTAAATGTTGTTTGTTCGCTTGGGTTTACTCTATCTCATCGCCATTTTGGGGACTTGTGTCTGCTTGAGAAAGGTGTAGTGCTGTCCCACTGCCTGATCACACGATTAACAAGTGGCATGGTCACATTAACCTGACAATGGGCAACTACCCTTATGTGCAGAGCGCCTAGCACAGGGTATACATGCAATACCGGGGATCGAAACTACGAGCACCCTGGTTCGGAGCTGATTCTCTAACCACTAGCGTCTAAATGTTGTGCAATGTTAAATACATAAATCAAACCATTCAAAGCACTTGGGCTCGCATATATATTACAGTTAAGCTCTATAGAAATGAAAACTGCATTTTATTTATTTCATAAAGTGAGAAGAAAAAAATAATCAAATGTACTATTTCCGTAATAGTTTATTGTTAAAAAAAATGCCTTTGTTCATTTATATGTGCAAGCAACACGCATGATAAATGATATGTAAGGAACTAAATCGAAAATTAGTTAATTAATATGCGATTTATTATACTTAAACATAGCCAGAGTGCCAGCTCGAAAGTTGGACAATATTGCCTCTTTACTGCAATGTTTCAGAAACTATTCCATAAATCTGACCACCATACCCCGCCATGCCATCTCCAAGCATCATATGTCCTCGGCAACCTCGCACGTCTGATTGCCTACCATGGGCAAATACGACTTCTTTACTTTCTGAATCGATCATGCTCGTCCATCATTTCGACTCTATATGAGGCCTCTCAATATTGGTGGGAGGGACACAGAATGACCGCTCGCCGAATATGACATATATTTTGATATATTCCTACAAACGTTCGTTTGTTAAAACATAACTTGAGATGGAAATGGTCAGCGGCAAGAATTGATTCCGTCCATAATCAGACGAGAAATCTGGAGTCTGCTGCTGCGGTAAATCCCCAAGGATATAAGAGTGCCATTGTCACGTGACAATCCCATGCAGCAGAAATCCTGGGAGTTGTAATGACGGGAAACTGTTGCTTTGTCTGATTTAGAAAAATTATGGAAACATTTAACAGGGTGTTGGAAAGGGTCTCTCAGAAATGTGTTTTCGCGTTCCGCCACTATGCAAATTTACGAAAATCAATCACAATGTGAGATTTGAAAGTAGAAAGTTTTGAATTTAGACTCACAATATTAAGTCTGGAATATGGTATGTGTCACAGAAGATAACACAACAGTGCTGCAGAAATAGGATGTATTAGAGACACTCCCAAATGGAAATGTTTTCCTGGGTCTTAATTCCAGTGTCTTGGCGGTCTTTATGCAGTCTGCAACAGTAAATTGCCATCCCACTGTTAATAAGGATATCGCATCACATCTTATCTGTGTATTTATTTGATAGATAATATTCAAGTCTGCGACTCCTGTTTATAAAAGACAAGAACAACAAAGACTCTATAATATAAGTGTCAGTGGAATTGCGGTCAATTAGGTGGAATAGACATGTTGTCTATCTATCGGGTCATATTAAGCAGGATATAAGAGAACAGCGTCATTGTGGTCTTTATAGTGAGGAGGTCGGATAATGGGGGTAAATTGAAGAACACGGGTTTCGAATAAACGGATCTTAAGTGAAGATGTAATATTGAGGTGGTCGGATAATGAGGTTAAAATGGAGAATAGTATGGCAAACAGGTTTCGAATAAACCGACCTTTATAGTGAAGGTGTTGTAATATTGAGGTGGTCGGAATACGATGTTGAATTGAAGAATACGTATGGCTATATATACATATAATGGTCTTGTAAGTTAGGCGTTCGTAATACCGAGATGGTCTGATTAAATAGTTAGATTTAGGAACTCAGAAGTTAAATGGGTCCAGAATTGATAGTCAGGCGGTCGCAATACTGAGGTAGCCTGATAATAAGGATTTACCCTACTAAGTAGTAGGGCATTCTTAATGTAGACGTTCCTACTTGTATTGTTCCAGGAAAAGCTGATTGCTCAGTAATAAAACAAATTTCAATTTATTTTCTTCAATATTAGCCACTTTCTTCAACCGAAGAACATCATCCAAATATCCAGTGATGGTCGTCTTAATGTCCAGCGTGCATGCGCAGATTGACTCTGGTTCTGCCCTTGTGCAATCGTCGCTCGGAATTGATTTGCACCAAGGTCTCCTTGTACCTTATAAATCAATGGAATCCCATTTGTTCATTTTCATCAGGCAATCAGGTCGTCTCTCCATGCTCGGTCCCTGGTCACTGTTTCCATAACTTGATCAATTGCTTTCTTATTTTCGTGAAATAGATTTTGTGGGCGTGCGTGGCAGTTGTGGGTCAATTAACGGTAACGAAGGTCTGGTTGTCGTAGGATTGTCCTAAGATTTATCACTCTGTTGCATTCGAAATGTTCACTTTGACATTTTAGCGTACAGTGTATATGCAAATTTCAGTTTACATAATTATAAAATCATTTTTATTTTATTTTAGGGAGGAAGTATCTATTAACGAAGCTGTAAATCATACCTTGATATCGTTTTCAAACGCAATTATTTAACTTTATGGATAATGAAAGAAGCACACCGCTCCAAAAGAACGGCAATTCTGCTTACCGAAAATTTTATCTCTGCAAGAGTTATTTTTCTTTGACAATTTTTCGCTTTTTGGAAAGCGCCTATCATTCGCCTTCCTTGATGTCATTTTATTATTATAATTGTTATTTTATTTTATTTTGGAAAAATGTGTAATGTAAATGCTTCCTTTATATTGCTTTGGATTCTCCGAATAACATGATCTTGTTAAAAACCAATGTTATTATATTGAACGGTTAATTGAAATAAACATGAGTTCATGATTTGTTTGGGTTTATAATTGCATGTAAAATAATGCAATTTAACCATTAAGATCTGTACGTCTTATTGTTTATGACTCCTACCGATAACATATATAATAGATTTGAAAAAAAAAAGAAGAAAAAATTCCAACGTTATTATCATATTTAGAAATGTGTATGTGTGAATGATGTATTTAGAATATGTGTGAGTATGATCCGAAAATATGAAATATATGTTCATTTATATACACTATATTTATATACATTTATGGAGGATTTAATATAAATTAACAAATATATATTTACAATATATATTATGTTTGTCTGATGACGAAAATGGTAAAATTTAATATATTTGTTCAGTCAAACTATTTGCTCTTTCATGTATAGGATAGTCTGTTGTAGACATTTACAGATAATAGAGGACCGAAGCGAGCATGTGTGACTGAATGTTGTCAAAATGATTGGTTTAGATGTTCTCTTGAAATAAATCACTGATAAATTTGAATTTTCCGAGCCTCTGATTCGTTACACATTATACATGTTTATCTGACTAATGCTATTTTAAGCTGCCCCAAGTGCTGTTAGTATTTCATTTCTTCGTTAATTTTAATTGGATATAGCGAATGCGAAGTGGAAAATTGTACCCTACACATCTTTTGTCAGAAGTGCAGTATTCCTCAAATCCGGTAAAACCTGCAGATGTCGTGGACTTTCGTTGGCCATTGCGAAAAAACAATCACTAAGAATGTTATCCCATTAAAATTATAGAAGGAAAATACGCACAGCAGTTTTTATTCTCCAAATCGAGGCAAAAACGGCTAATTGTGACAGTTTGTAATGGCGCCACATACTACGTGGTTTGGCCACACTGTTTTATGCTCTAGACAAAATCGTCCGTGATCATGATCATTAACGCTAAAACTATGACTCAACAACATCTTGAAATCTCGTTTCAGATTATTTAAGAATAAACCGGAACATAAAGAGAGGTTTTCCAGTATAAAGCATCTTGAGGACGAGGACGAGATGAGAAAGAACGAGAACTTCGAACACGCAGCCATGGACATTTATCAGATATTCGATGACGTCATAGCCGATCTAGAAAATGTCGACAAAGCATTAAAGGGTATCCAGTTCAGCGCGTCGAGTACAAATCTAACACAAAGGATGTTAAAGGTATCGTTGCAGTCCACAATAAGCCACATTTGCACGCAATAATCGTGTTCCGTGGTAAAGCAATACAACAGATTACTTGATAAGTTCTGAATCATGACGAGGTTTTAAATAAAACGATATATGTTTAAAAATACGTTTTTATGAAACAGAAAATGATTAAATATGATAAGAAACAAGGACATGAATATTTTCCACACTATTTGAAAATAATATAAATGTTCACCATGAAATGACACACATACCCACATATAAGTTCAATTGCGTTTATCTATAGACCATTTCACTCCAAATGAGACAAAATCAACGAGTACTTCCCGAACACTTAATCTTCATGCTGGCATACAATCTCACACACTGTTCATTGGGAAATAAATAATCCCGAATCACTACCGGATATTGCCCATCCTTTGGTGAAATAACTTATAATTCAAACATCGGCGTTTTTTCATTGCATATGATTGATTAAAAAAAAAGGTTTGGATAAAACAGCCAATGTTTAACTGTTATAAGAAACAAGGATACCATTATTTGTCCACAGGTTATGGGTTCAAATGTTAAGGTTTTTGACTAGTTTGGTATCATGGTTTCTTAACTATATATTTGAATGAAAAAAAAAAGAAAAGAAAAAAAAAAGAGACAATTTTTAGCTCACCTGAGCATAGCTCAGGGTGAGCTTTTGGGATACTTGATTGTCCGTCGTCCGTCGTCCGTCAACAATTTGATGTTTACACACTAGAGGCCACAATTTTGATCCAATCTTCCTCAAACTTGGTCAGAATGTTTGTCTTGATGATATCTTGAACCCTTTCGAAAATGGGTCAGGTTGGATCAAAAAGTAGGTCAGTAGGTCAAATCTTAGAAAAATCTTGTTTTCACACTAGAGGCCACAATTTTGATCCAATCTTCCTCAAACTTGGTCAGAATGTTTGTCTTGATGATATCTTGAACCCTTTCGAAAATGGGTCAGGTTGGATCAAAAAGTAGGTCAGTAGGTCAAATCTTAGAAAAATCTTGTTTACACACTAGAGGCTACAATTTTAATCTAATCTTCCTCAAACTTGGTCAGAATGTTTGTCTTGATGATATCTTGAACCCTTTCGAAAATGGGCAGGGCCGGACCGAAAAGTAGGTCAATAGGTCAAATCTTAGAAAAATCTTGTTTACACACTAAAGGCCACATTTTAATCAATCTTCCTCAAACTTGGTCAGATGTTTGTCTGATGATATCTGAACCTTTGAAAATGGGGGGCTGGAGAAAGTAGGTCATAGGTCAAATCTTAGAAAAATCTTGTTTATACTCTGAGGGCAACATTTTTGGTCCAATCATCCTCAAACTTTGGCAGAATGTTTGTCATGATGATATCTTTTGTGGATGGGGTCAGAAAATTCCTGAACATTGTTTCACCTCATCATCTTAATTCTAAAGCAATCTGTTTTGTATAGGCAATGAATGATACTATTCTCAGGTGAGCGATCTAGGGCCATCTTGGCCCTCTTGTTTTTACTTGTAATGAATGTACAAAGACGGCTGGCTAAATAAGCAGTATGAACTTCAGAATTAAGGTAATCCACCAATCTTTAAATTGAGGTCATGGTCCATTAAGTGATTATGGGAAATTCATTGTAAATGCGAGTCTTTATAGACTGTGAGCAAATGAGCCTTCACTCCAAGTCAATGGATGCTTGCATTCACACTGAAGTCTTTTTAAGCATTTTAAGGATCACGTTTATAATTTAATGATGGATCGATTGCCTTTATGTGTAAATAAAATGATTTAAATAAAAAGTTTTGAATATGTGTACGAAGTTACCGAACTTAAACATTTTGTACATATCTCCAACTATCTGTTATTGATACTTTCCATTGATTTCTCAACTGGAAACATTGTAATCATTTTATTATTGTTGATGTTAATCTAATTTCTTGGAATAATAATAATAATAATAAAAACAGCTCCACTTTAATGAATATGTTCCGGTTGAAACAGGTTTACAAACTGAAAACTCGAAAGATAAATAAACTTGTGTTTCAGTAATTTGACATTGACATTATCCGCAATTATAACAGCTGAGATATTTTATTTGAAATAATTATTTGCAACAATGCAATGAGCAAAACAAATAACACGCCTTTGAAGGGCACCTGCGAACAGAGTTGATATTTTATATTTGTATCAATTAATATCCATGTTTGTATTTTATCCCGTTTCAAGAAGACTGACGGATACACACAGGAGAAAAACAAAAACCCAAAATTGAAAAATATGGAGAACAAAAAAAAAAAAAATAATAATAACATGAGATATGTAGACTGAGTATCTATTATTTGTCATGTACTATTTTTTTTTTACGTAGAACACCATTTTTTCTATGACCTCTCGTAAAAGAAAGTATCTTACAAAAAAAAAGCTTCTCTGTAAGTCATTTACTCCCCACATAGACCAAATAAGCGATAAACCACAATAAAACACGAACATTTTGTCATGTGTGCCTTAATATTCAACCACAAAGCATAACATCAACCTCTAATTACGTTTTTTTATTGAAAATCAATAGCCTCACATATGTATTGATTATTTACATGCTTTGTTCAACAACGACAAATAACACAATATATCAAGAAAAAGTAATTAAAAAAGATGTAGTCTTGGTTACAGAAAATAGCATATAATGTATGGTATCATATTAATTTTATTATGCATGTATAAGTCATATTCACAGTACCAAAGGATATGGTCATGACAATTTGAAAAGAACTTAACTAGATCAATCTGCAATGAAACATATCACAAACAGCTACGTAAATATGAACGTCGATAACTTTCGAAAGTCTTGTTTTTAACTTACTCCAGTGATGAGAGTTAAAGGCTTAAAGTTCATTAAAATATAGGATTGATAAACTTTACCAAATATACATGATGTATAATATTACGAAAGTGCAAAGACCCGATCTAGATGGTCATACATTTACGTACGAGTAAATAAAACTCATGTAGAGGAAATATGAATGGAGTGATAATTCTTTTGCTAGTCTCCATATGTGTTTACCATTGATTATATCTTACTCACTATATTATGCTGTCAGCATTTTGTTTATTTCCTTCTTCCAAAAGGTTACTCGCAATATATTACAAAGAATGGTGTCTTTAATCTTATTCTAAAATATTTGTTTGGTATCAGAACGACATATTCTAAATACTGCATAATCATTATTTTTCACATGGAAATATGTTTTGCTAATTCCCTTGCTTTGCTTATTATACACATTATTATACGCGAAATTCGTTCTATAAGTATGGATGGCCTAACTCCAAGAATATATGTATTTTGAATGCAAAATTAACGAATTTAATGCTAAGAAAAGAAAATTATCATACTATTATTTCTAAGATATCAATTGGGCTACAGAAAACAGTTTACAGGCTCCCTGATATTTACTGTTGTTAAATTTAAATAATGAATAGGGCCCTATACATATTCTAAAGTTTAATTTAAATAATCTCTGAATCCAGACGTTCAATGTTCTTTCTATTATGCACAAAAGTAAAATCAGAAAGCTAATACGAATCCATTATTGTGTACTGCTTTGCCTTTATTGCTGCATCGCTAAATTGGAAATGCGTCATTTATACACTTAAATTAACTTTAATATTCCATCCAATTTTAAATCCAAATAATTATTCTCCTTTAACATTGTGGTAGACTTAAGAGCAGCAACACGTTATTTGCGATTTTTTTTTATAAATGTTATGATATTCCCTGATCAGATAGAAAATGCACTTCCGGTAGATCTTACTGTAAAATGAATGTTATTGAAAATGAGTATCACTTCTGTTAGTGTAACAAAATGTTATGGGGTTAAAGAAATACTTTCTTAAAAGCAGTTTTTGCTTTTGTCCTACGAAACAAAAATAACAACTTTTCTTTCGAGTTAGTCGAATAGAATCTTTTTAAGGAGTTTTTGTTTCATATATTTACGTACCTTATAGACTTATGAAAAAATAAATAAATATTAAATATGTCTTTTACTTTTCACAATCTGGTTGTTATTTTTATTCCCTTTTCATTCAATTTTGCAGGATATGCAAGATCCATTTATAGAAGTCATACGGATAATTCTAGGGTCAGATAGATTCACCGAGAATACAGAAGGGGCATATAAACTATTATACCAGTTCGTACAGGAGGAACTGGGTAAATACCTCGAATCAGACGACGTCGAACCGGAAGTGGTTGCGGCGGTAGACGACAACGTGACTATTTCCGATACGCAGGTGGAAGTGAATCTGTGCACGGAAAATACCACGTGAGAGAAGATGAACGTGACATATGATAGCATGTGACCGCTCAATATGGATGACATCATAGTCTTGTTTGTGATTTGGATGTTCTAAGAGACGACATCAGATGTGAAAAAATAATTGGAAGCTTCTTAAAATGTAATGGTCAAATAATGAATCAGATGCATATTGAAGATATGTATATTATCATTTCATTGCATTAAATACATTTTTTTCCCTTTTTTATTAAAATTAATGCAAATCTTGCATAATAATGATAATGATGATAATAATAAGATGGAAAAATAGAAAATATTTTTTTGATAATATTGTATACATTACAAATAATATAACATTTTCAAACTTCAAAGTAATAATAATATATATATTAGAACTGCAGTTAGAAACTGTTTGATGATACCAAGGACTCTGTATACACATATGTATGGTGGCATATTCCTGCCAACCACTTAGCCATCTAGCTATGTCGAAACCTTTCTGAAAAATACCACATATTCAGTTAGTATCTGGCAAGTAGGAAAATTTTTCTTAAGTTCTTAACAGGAAAAAACTGCCTGTTAGTGCCCACTACTGCCAACCATATATTCACTTAAGGCCCCCCACATATTCACTTATTTTAACTGGATATCATGTTTTTTCCAGATAATTATGCAAAAAAAATGCTTGTTATCCACATAATTTAACTAACATGAAAAAAGCGCGATATCCAGTTATCTTAAGTGATTATATTACTGGCAGTATTGGGCACTTACAGACAGTTTTGTCCTGTTAGGTTACTTAATAGGATAACACGAAAGTTTTCTATTTGCCAGATACTAACTGAATATGTGACGATTTTTCAGAAAAGTTTCGACATAGCTAAGTGGATATGTGGCTAGCAGAAATATGCCACCATAGCTGGCAGAAATATGCCACCATAGCTGGCAGAAATATGCCACCATAGCTGGCAGAAATATGCCACCATAGTTGGCAGAAATATGCCACCATACATATGTATATATAGAGTCCCTGATGATACTGTATACGTTACAAATACAAACATTTTCAATCTTCTGTGACACATTTCACATACAGCGGCTGAGATCTGCTTACGATATATTCGTTTTAAAAAGATTCTTAAACTGTTCATAAGATTTAGCTATCGCCGTTTTATTGATATATGTTTCCAATGAATGGAGGAAGTCTGCGTTGGATTAAACGAGTATAAAAGTCTTAAACGCCGCCTTGAAATAAATAAGATGATTTGAAATAAGATATAAAATCGATCTGAGGATCTCTATGTATTAAAAGCGTCTGTTTGACATCAAAGATATAAAGGACTTATGGCAGTGTAGAGAATTAAAAAAACAATATTCGTCCTTGGTATTATTTTGAAGGTCGTCTTACAACTGGAACAAAGGAGTCGTCTGCAAATTTGTTTTTGATTGTCTTCGCTAGGTTCCAGGGCGTGTCTTCTGGCACATTAATATACATATAATATCTAAAAAGAAGCTTAAGACAATTGTGTTAAACAATGCTGTTACTGTTATATCTAACTAAATCAATTTTTAGATATCTTTTTTTGTCTCTTTAATTTTCAAAATATGTTATTTTGATTTAATTTAAGTAATTTACTTGGATCAAGTTTCCAACAAATACTTGAATACATACTCAAAACAGAAAAAAAAATCCATCGTCATTGTTATTATTGAATACATTTTTGGTTTTATTATTATTATTATTATTATTATTAAGCAAATATTAAATAGATTGCTGTAAATCTAGACACTAATGCTTATCATATATGCAGACATCTATGCAATTTTCTGGCAATGTAAAATTAGTACTGATTTAATTCTAAAGATTGGTGTCAACGTCTTGAGAGACTAGATACATTGTTTTCAGTAAATTCATGGTGAATTTGTCAAAACTGACAAACACATCTGCATCAACGTTAACTAAAACGTTTTTACTTGCACACTGTAAAACCACGGATCAGTATAGTGAAATGAGACATTTAATACGTTCGTTCTTCTAAACAAGAACTCACCAGTGTTTCATTTACCATTTTTCACAAGGTTGACTGTGCACTGATTGTAATATTTTATCTACTCGAATAAATAGGATAAATGTAAAACTGTATGAAGGCCTTTGAAGAATGAGAGGGAGAGAGTATTTGTTTCATTTTTTTCCGTCATACGTTTATTTTTTAATTATATATATATATATATGTAGCAAATTTATTTAAGATAAAAAGCGGTTTGTAAAACTTAAGCCAGGGCGTTAGGCACGCGCTTGGCGTGTATTTACGAATAGGCATGTTAGAAAAGCGAAATGGTGATCCTTTTTGTACATAGAAATATAACCCTGTGGTCCAGCTCGTGCCGACTTATTATCGACCCGTTGTTTGTTTCGGTCGATGCTTTACTGAGAGAGTCGACCACTGTTGCTTCAGTCGACTTTACAAATATGTAGGCGATTTTTTAAGTGTATAGGTAATCAGACAAAATTTAGTGACTTTATTGGAGACAGTTTAAGGTCTCCATCATCATTAAATTGTAATCATGGTCTCCCAAGTGATCGTGGGATTTTTTTTTAGATAAAGCAAGCCTTTTTAGAATCAGAGGAAAAGAGCTTATAACTCCATGTCAGTGGATGTTTGCATCTGCACTGAAGCCTTTTTTAAGCATTTGAAGGACTATGATTATAATTTAATGATGGATGGATTTACATTAATGATCTTAATACAATTAATTTTGTCGATCTGCAGATAATGCAAATAATTTTATTCTTTTGTTATTAACTTGTATTTAAGTTTAAAAGAAAAATCTGTTTACAAAAAAAAAAAAAAAAAAAAAAAATGAATTAGTTTCACATTTCTTATACTGACACGATGTTAAACTCCAGTGATATAAGCAGAATTGTTCTTAAAAACAAATATATGAAAATTGTGTTCTCTAGCTCAGAATAATTTACGATCTGCTGGAAATGATTACTACTTTGCTTGCATTGGTTTTATGAAACTCAATAATTGTGTTCTGATATAGCTTCCTGAACTGCGTTATTTTGTAATATTATTCTGTAAAATGTATCGATACACCTTCTATGCAAAAGGTCTGAATGTCTGTCCTTCTCGGCAAATACGATTTATTGCATTTTCTTTTCAAAACGTGACGTACATCATTTGTAAAACCTTCCTAAATGTATATTGCATGCATAATTTTATACTTTTAATTCAACACTACAATGCACAATACTACAATACAAATACAATATTGCAATGCATAATATTACAGCACAAATACACCATTACAATACGCAATACTAAAATATAAATACAATATAATAATCCGCAATTTAACAATACAAAATCCAACACACGACCATTCCAGTCCACAATACCATGAGAACATTCACAGCAACATCCACATGCTGTATATATAGGACATGACACCAAAATTTACTCAACGCTGAACCTCTGGTTCGCTTAATAACATTTTCATGAACGAGTTTAGTAAAATTTTATTTGAAATGACAATTCATGCCAGATTCTTTTTATCATATGACCTATACTGACAGTAAAATACCATTTGTAATCGAACACCAAGAAAATAGTTTCAAATATTAACAGAAAATACCGAATTCAACGTGTGATTTCTCATGCATTTTAAGTATTATATGAATAATGCATCTTTTTTAATCAAAGTTCAAACACATCAAACGTTCGAGTTCAACACACTATACGCGTGGCGCGGAGTGATGCAATTCGGCCTAAAAGTTATATGTAACGTGTTTAATAAAAGAATATATGTGATGGTTATACGAAACCGGAAACAGCTGTTCGGGCATAATGTCATGTGATAAAAATTGTATCATTATATGAAGAGACTTTGTTCAGTTTATATTTTTTTATTTTACGATGTTTGGAAAACAAACATATATAACTTATACTAATCCATTTCGATGGTTCCCGTGTTAAACTACTATTTTGTACCATGGAAGTAGGGCTGAAACGAGTCCATTATCTGTTACCCGGGTACTCGTCATGCTGTTACCTGCATGTATCCGGGTATCCGTGCAAATGTAGTTTTTACATAAAAATGTTGTCACCTGTAATAACTAATCATTGAAGTCGTTCTTTAAAGGGTATTATTACGAATTAGCTACTGAAATGTATATTTGTTATAAAGAAATGAAGTACACGGCTTATCATTATACAAAAATCCAACAACGGATAACGGGTTATAATTTTGCACCCGGGTACCGGCAATTTCCTTCCCGACCTGCGGGTACCCGCCATATTGGGTAGTGATTCAAATTTGGACAACCTTTCCACTATGTCATTTCAATGTTCAAGTTGAATCTTTCATATTTGTATCCACGTTTGAATAGGTTTTGAGACATGCTTGGTCTTATTTCGTCACACGTTACGTCATTTGTTGGTCTTATTTACAAAAAAAGAACTACCAATAAATACCCGGATACATCCGAAAACATCGTGTTCTAATTCTTTATCAAATGAAATGATCCATTATCACAAAACCATAGAAATAAGTATTCTATTTGTTTTCTCATAATTGTTGAGTTTACTACAGGGGTTCGTCTTTGAACGGGGGGAATCTAATCGTATACGTACAATTATGTACAATA
The DNA here is from genome assembly GCA_021229015.1 of Solen grandis. Lineage (NCBI taxonomy): Eukaryota > Metazoa > Mollusca > Bivalvia > Adapedonta > Solenidae > Solen > Solen grandis. The sequence goes on along the minus strand of CM037789.1, from coordinate 45,588,789 downwards.
GTTACAATATGATTCGCCCCTTTCAACTTCGAGCCCCTGTGCTCGAAATCAGTTTTCCGTATGTGACATAATTTCAACGTAGTTTAGCGCACTGTATGTATATATGTATGTATTGGTGATATATATGTAGACGCTTAATATATAGACACTTGTAAATTATTGTTAGTTGCTAGAAGAAATGCCCTTGTTGAGCAGGCTATTTGAATCTTTGCAAACAAGATATGAATATAATGTGTCAAGTATGCATTACTGATCACCGGAGAGAAACTTGTGTTGATTAGTGGTCTTGTATTTCTTATTTTTAAAAGCAGTATGCTGTACGGTATTTCTGTTTCAGGCACGTACGTATGGTACCGTGAACTTGCAATTATTCGAGGACTGAGCGGAAATGCTTGGATAATTGCAAATGCCGGAAACTGAGAATATGCTCCCTTTGTTTTTGCGTATTTCTCCTTACAGGATTTGGGATTTAAGTTCGCAATGCACGGGTAATCCCTCCTCAGAAAATCGCCAATTTACTGTATATACCTTGTAATATCATCGGTATGCATATCATAAATGTAATTTATACCAACGGTAAAACAATGCATTCGAGTACAGGGGAAATTCAACGATAACATTCAGAGAACACGTGTGTAATGCTTTGAATGAGAGCGAGTTTGATAAATAGGACAAATATTAAGTAAAACACTTTTCCTCGCATAATTTTATATTTTTATGATTTTTTTCTTTGCATTTACAAGCGTTTGCAATGACATTTTCAACTGATTTTTGACAGAGAATATATTCTACCTTGCATCATTTACCACTTAATAGGTAAAACAGTGTTTTGAGGTCCTCAAGTCCCTCGTCGGATACCAACGATCGATCGTTTAATATCAATCAATCCACTGGCCGTGGGATTTTACGTCTGTATTTCGGCGTTTTAGGGTGTATCAAATAACACTTTTTTATTGGGTCCATCGCGGTATTACCCGGTAATATAACCCAACCATAAAGGTAGTAAGTTTACATGATTTTTGAAGTTTCCACGACGAAGAAGAGTATTTCATTTTTAACGCGCGTTTTCATTGGTCGATAATTTAGTCAACGACTGTTGTAAAACGACGTTTTGCGTGCGTATTTTTCCCACGGCTTGATGTCATAAGGTGAGACAGAATAAGTCAACAGTTTCTCAAGTTTTCAAATTTTTAATCATTGGTTTATTTCATGTTAAATTCCTTTAACCCTTTCCCTCATATATACTCATTTTGACGCCCTCAATAGGTATCACATAAAGCCTGATCTGCAGAAAACCACAAAATTTTTAAAACCTTTCCGGAACAGCCGGGGGTTAAAATGTTACACAATATTTTTGAATCATGGCACTGTACTCTAATTTTTATGATCAACATGTATAGATCATTTTTAAATGTATCTAACTGATTTACTTGTATAATAATGTAGATATAAATATATGTATATCAAAGAGATACAAGAGAGCTCTTAGAAATCTGTACAGAAACTTTAGCACTTTTTAATGTGTGATAGAGGAAAGAGAGACATTTTTCATGTAATATAGATATTAAGGTCTTCCCATCATAAAAGCAATCAATTCCATCAAAGACATGCATATAACTTAACAATACACATGTATATAAGCTTTTAAAGTGTCAATGGTAATCTTAGGGCCAAATTGAAATGTTATGACAAGTGACAGAAGTTCTTTTATTACCTCCCCTTGATTATTTTGTTGCCACAAGTTATCTCCCCTGAAAATTAAAAAAAGTGATTTTCTCCATTTTCCTATGGTAAAGTTTAGATTTTTTTCATAAATCATGAAATGCATCATTTATCAATGAGTTTTTCTCATAAATCAAATTCGGTTGTTCATATTCACAGAAAATACATATCTTTCATAGGCTTCAATGTTAACTTATATGCGGATTATTTCCCCCCAAATTAGATAAAAATTAAGAAAAAAAAACTCTTGGTGAGATATTTTTATTTTTGAATGTTCTCAAAGTAACAAAATTTCATAGAAATATAATCATCCAGTTGCAAGATATGGAATATAGCTATTAGGATGGGAAGACCTTAAAAATAAAACTGAAAATATAAAGTACTAGTATACGTACACCCCGTGTTTTAAACCTGTCCATTTTCTGCGAAAATTATACTTTTTTTATATTTTTCTTGTGCGCATGAAACGAATGTAGCTCATGTATAAAATAATGTTAAAAAAAAGTCGAATCGATCAAATTGTAGTGATATTTCTTGACTGTTTGGTTTAATAATGTATTAAATTGGTTTCAAAACTGAGATATGCCATTTATTAGTTAAGGATGCTATTTGTAAATTAAAAACCATTGTTTCTGTTTCCTTTTTGCCATGAATTAAAAAAAAAAAAAATTGTCTTTCTTTGATTAATATACATATATTAAAAACACAGTAATTTTGTCTAAAACCAATAAGGATTTATCTCAGTGATGAGATTTTAATTTTCCCATAATATAGCCAAGCTTCCTTACTATGTAAAGATATACATTTTCCAAGGCAAATATACTCAGCAAAAATTCAAACTACTTCTTTTACTTTTTCTTTCTTAGAACTTCCTGTCGATGTTTAGATATAGGAAAGTTGTCACATTGTATAAACCTTTTACATACCTTTATGTATTTGCGTACTGATTACCTATAAATAGCACCAGATTTGTGCATAGCAATACGTTCCATTGTTCATGTAATGTATTGTTTGACATATTTTTATAAATTGTAATTATTAAATTATTTTACAATTTTTCTCTCCCTTTCTTCTATATTCAGTTCCATTAAAAAAAAAAACACAAAAGAACTATATCTGAAGGTCGTGAAAACCCTGACCAGTTTCATGTTCTTTTGAATACACATGTTCGCCATATTGGATAGTTGAAACAAGAAAAAGGTCAGACATTTATTAAATGGATTTATACACTGTCAGACAAAAATAGTATGTCCATTTTGAAACATTCACTGGTGAATACGATCAAGACTAAATATTCCCCCAATTATCTCCCAATAAAAAGTAGTTCTGGCATATCTATATCAGCAAGTGCGGATTGATATAGGTTATATCTCACTGACAGAACCCAGTATTTCATCAATTAACATAAAATAAAATTTACAATATCATCATTTGATCGTTGTGAAGTGTAAAAGAAAATCATATATGAAGACACACACACACACACACACACACACACACACACATATGCATCATGTATATAAATTACGGTACACAGAATGTCAATTAAGGAGATTGGACATATTAAATAAGTATGATAAAGCTACAAAGTGATTAATTTTCATAGTAGTACTGCAATTATAAACGGTATATAAGATTATAAGTAATGCGCCATGAAAACAATTTTCAACAATAGCATTCGAACAACTCTTGCGAAATACAATCTGGGCATTATTTACTATATCATTATTTTCAATCAAATCACAATCAAAATATTTTACAAAGAAAGCTCACTAAGGTCATACCTCGATTAAAATTGACGACTGACGGTTTTTTGTTGTTTTTAAATTAGAACAATTATTCCTCTTAACTATTGTACATGAAAACGACCAAAATCAATGACATCATTAAATCTACTAAATGCAGTGATAAAATATCAAAAACCTTTATAAAATATTTGTTTAATAATCTATCAATACCAAAGGATTTATTTCTTTTAAGGGAGTCAATGATTTTTTATTCAATTTCCGATAAACAAAAAGGCCTGTCTAGTTTTTCATTTTTTTTTCATCACCCAGTCCGTTAAAATCGTGACATTGCACAAAAATTTACATATAATTATCATTCATTACCGTAACAGAACTTCTTAGCAGATTAGAAAATTAAGTTGAACAGTGATACAATAGTATGTTACTGTTGAGCTTTTTTCAAATTTTAGAGATAAACAAATCTATGAATGATGTAATCCAAATAAAAAGCAAAACATACTGGGCGCATTCCAGTCGGCTGTCCGTTGCTGTACCAACTGTGCTGTCCAAGCTAAGCCAAATGGTATGCATCGGCACAGAGCAAACATGGCTGCTTTTGGAAAAAGCAAGACCGCACTCCTTTGCGCAGCGGCCCTTGAGCTATTTGATGATGAAGAAGAGAAAAATAATAATCAAGGTAGAATTGTTACAGCATGTGTACTTGGGATTGCAGCAACATTGTAAGGAAATCTTGATTATTTCTGTAAAATAAACGAAGTTACTTTTAAAACAGCGAAATCGTACCAAAGTCAATTCGTACCTGGAAGCAAAATGCATCACGACAGCCTTATAAATATCACAATATACCTTAGAAACCAGTAATATTAAGTTATTAACCGCTATGCAGGCTAGTTATTTACATGATTTAGTTCATACTAATCATTATAAACTAATACATTATTTTTTTTCATTTCAGCCCAAGAGAAGAAAAGGCTAAACTTATGGGATATGTGGAGTCAGTCGTTACATTGTACGAGGATGAAACATTTAGGTGGATGTTTAGAATGTCAAAACCAACATTTACTCGTCTCTGTTCCCACTTGAAAGATCTCCCAAATTTTTCGTATGACCATTCAGGCGGCAAAGAGCATGTAACTGTGGAGAAACAAATTCTTATGACTTTGTGGTATTTTGGTAGCTCAGACACTACTGAAAGAATGACTGATCGGTTTGGAGTTTCATCATCAACAGTAATTCGGTGTAGAGACAGAGTTGTAAATGCTATAAATGAGAACTTAAAGCAAACATTTATTTCATGGCCAGATCAACAGTCTCTGCAAGAACAAGCTAATCTGTTCAGTCAGCGCAATGGATTTCCGGGTATTGTTGGAGCTCTAGATGGATGTCATATTGAAAGAAAGAAACCCACTGTTCATTCCAAGTCTTATATCAATAGGAAAGGATTTGCTTCTCTGCAGCTTCAAGCAGTGTGTAATTATAGCATGTTATTCACGCATGTGTTTCTGGGTTATCCTGGAAGTTGCCATGATGCTAGAATACTTAGAAACTCAGATTTGTGGAGAAATGGCTTGAATAATGTGCAGGAATGTCTATCATGTTATCGCAGATGCTGCATATCCGATCGTAGATGGATTTCTTACACCATTTCGTGACAATGGCCACCTCACACAGAATCAGAGGCGATACAACCAGTATCTGTCTAGCAACAGGGTGGTAATCGAAAGGGCCTTTGCATTGCTGAAGGGCAGGTTCAGGCGTCTTAAATACCTTGATACAAATAAAGTGGAGACCGCTGTGGAGATTATCATGGCCTGCTGCATTGTACACAACATATGCTTACTAAGTCATGATGAAGTTGGTGATTTTCTGGAGCAAGGACTGCAGGATCATGTTAACATTCAAAATCCTAATCAAATTCAGGACATAGAAGCTGAGGGAGCTTTGAAAAGGAATACCATTATGGGACAGCTTGTTTAAATAATATACAACTGTAAGAATAAAAATGAGAAAAGTTGCGTGTATCACAGTTTTTTATTTTGTCATTCCATGACAGTTATTAAGAACAAAAATAAAATAAAATCTCATAAAAATTATAACAACAGACAAAATAACAGGATATCATCAAATTCACTAAAAGTCAATAAACAAATAATGTTTATGCTGACATAAGAACTGTCCAGTTTTAGTTCGGCTTAAATGACATGATAACATGTAAACCTGACCAAAGAAAAATATGTTTTATCTTTCACATGGGGGCATTTGGTTAAGAGTTAAAAGTCTGAATAAACTCCTTTGCATTAAGGAATAAAGGGATTACAATATTACAGTGTGTGTGTGTTTGTGTGTGTGTGTGTTTGTGTGTGTGTTTTGTCATTCTGGTTTGAAGTAAATACATCTTTGTTGTTCATAGTACCTACAGGAGGGCCATTGTGGTCCTATGTTGTTGTTGTTGTATTGGGGTTTACCGTCGCTGCGATAGTATTTCAATCATATAGCGACGTCCAGCTAATTAAAGGTGGAGGAAGACCCCGAGTACACAGAGGTACCCGGGTAGAACCACCGACCTACCGCAAGCCAGCTGGAATTGTGGTCCTATATCCCTCACCCGAGTAGCACATTACACACTAATATTAATACAAACCGAAGCTTCAAAATATACCAAACAATATTTTGAATCAGTTTTTGCCTATAAAAAAAATCTAAATAAAAGATTGACTCCTGGGCTGAGCATGTTTTGATCTTACTTTATGGTCATAATCTGAACAAATTTGGTATTCATGAAAATGTACTTTCTTACTAGATACGTCTTTTCTGATAAAAAGACATCAAAGTTGTTTATATAGCCATTTTGGGAAAATGGACCCTGAGGGCCATGTTTTTCGATGTATTTGAACATTGAAGAGCTTAGAAGTTTACCCCTCCTACTATAAAAAAGTAGAACATAACAAGTGGGTCATGATCACATACATGTACCTGCCCCATAACCATAGAAGATACTTAATATATTAAAAACAAAAATATTCACTCAATACCATTATGGCTATGTACATTCCTTGGGTAAATTACTGATAATTACAAGATCTCACACATATAAATGTACATCTTGTCATTTTGCTATTTGCACTAAGGCCCTTTAGTATCAGCATTAAAAAGTGGTTTGTCAAAAAGAAAAATAGCTTTTCAAAACAATTCACTGCTTGTGATGAAGAAAACAACAAAATGCATCAATTTTAACTTTCACAACATTTTAACAACTAAACAAAACTTACTGAAAAAGGAATAAGGTAAAATGTCCAGCTTTCAGAAAGTTTCATAGGCAACATACAAAGCTTGTGGCTGCCAAATAAATTCTCAACTATTGTTGCAAAATAAATGCCATTTTTTTTCAACATATAAAAGGAAATAAACAAGAACAAAAAAGAAACAAAGTTTCATGGGCTGTGAAAAAACACCCGTCCTTCTCAAAGCTTTCAGCAAGCAGTAGCAACAAACCTACTTCAGTAAATAAGCAGTTCTTTGTTTAATGAGGCAGTCTCGCTTAACCTAGAGGACCTGATGTCCAAAGAATACATTAGGTGCAAATGTTTCAATTATTGCACTGAGTTGGTTATCGTACCCACAAACTAATAGAAGTGATATTGACTTCAGTGAGGGTATGTTTTCTAAAACATACTCATGACATGCTGGTGTTATGATCTGAATATTGGATTCAACTATCAAGCATGTACTATTCATTAACTGTATTTCACAACACAAGTGCATCAAGTCGATATAGGTGAACTGATTGCCTACCAGTCGTAGTAGTGTTTTCAAAGAAGAAAGTTTCTCAATGGATAGTTCCCTGACCCGAACTTTTATTTGAATAACAATAGGTTTGGCCACATACAATGACATGTGCTCCTTTGTTAACATCGTGTTTGTGGGACAAAATCTAACTGTAATCTATTGTTAAGATATGCTAATAGCTGGGTCAAGGAACTATGCATTGCAACTTCTTAAGCTCAGTAAAATAATGTGAAGGGAAATCACCTTCCTTAATGGTAGCACAGGTAATATTATGGAAAACAACTTGTTCAAATGATTTACAAACAAATCTTAGAGTTCTCCACCAATGCTTTTGTGGTATGAAGTTAAATATTTCCTCAATAATTGTAACTGGCAAGTCGAGAAATCCATGATTACCTGAAAGTAAAAAACAAATCATTCATATTTAGCTCGACTATTCGATATAATGGATTAATATTTCTGCCTTTGGTTTTAAGAGTAATGGATTTGAAAATATTTGAGTTTGAAAAACTTAAACATTTTGGTTAACATTTTCTGTATAAGCTATTCTAAGTCCATCAGGGGCCATAAATCTGTCAAAATGCCTGAAAGTACTGCCTACTCATGTCTAGAGAGAGGTGAGATGTTGGTAAGAAAGGTTTAGGTTGATGTACTTTAACAATATTTGGGTTTGAACATTTTACTTAACATTTCAATGTGCAATGCCAATGCCGTGGCAAGTGCAATAGCCCTTCTTATTCTTTGAATAGTCTAACTAAAAAAATTTAAACGGACGGATAGAATGACAGACAGACGGAATGATGTACAGACCACGGGGGGAAAAGATTTGATAAACCCACCATCATTAAGGATGTGCTCGATATAAAATAATGGTAAAATTAACTCCTAAACTTTTCGTTTTCTCAATAATAGGATTCAATACAACATTGATTTTCATATCTTATTCTTAGGATTCAATACAACATTGATTTTCATATCTTATTCTTAGGATTCCATACAACATTGATTTTCATATCTTATTCTTAGGATTCCATACAACATTGATTTTCATATCTTATCCTTAGGATTCCATTTATCTTAGGATTCCATACAACATTGATTTTCATATCTTATCCTTAGGATTCCATACAACATTGATTTTCATATCTTATTCTTAGGATTCCATACAACATTGATTTTCATATCTTATCCTTAGGATTCCATACAACATTGATTTTCATATCTTATTCTTAGGATTCCATACAACATTGATTTTCATATCTTTTTCTCAGGATTCAATACAACATTGGATTCAATACAACATTGATTTTCATATCTTATTCTTAGGATTCAATACAACATTGGATTCAATACAGCATTGATTTTCATATCTTATTCTTTTTTAGGGATATAGCTTCTATCAGTTTTGACATTAAAGTCATCCTTTCCTCATGCATTTTTTCACGTCTTTCCAATTCTTTCTGCTGTTGTTAATCCTGGCTTGCCATGTATGTTTTCAGAACAGAAACTAGTTCAGCTGATGCTGAATTCCTTTTACGTTTTGGCTGTGATTCCACGGATTCGTCTGATTCTTCTTCCATTGCTCTCTTATTCACTGTACTGGATGAACCACTGGTGGCAATGGCAAGTGGTTTCACAATTGGATCACCTTGGAAATATTCATCCAGTTCCTGCTCGAACTCGTATGTTTTCCTGCCTGACCCACTTTTGTTTTGTCCATCTTTAACTGCTTTGTAAGCTCGGACAAGAGTTTTCCATCTTCCCGTGACTTGATCTTCTGTGAAAAAGTAGTTATTCTGACGAAGTTTTTGACAGATCTTTTTCATGACAGTTTTCTTTTTGATAGCACCAGCATTTAATTTTTCTTTGTATTTAAACATTTCTGTGATGAGCAATTTTGTTGATGCCTTAGACCAACCACATTGTGTGCTTTCAACTGAAAGTAGAATTCAGGGAAATTTGTCAATGTATAATACGAGAATGTAAAATTCAACATTTTTAAAATTAAGCAATATATTTGTACATTTCAAGAATCCACTTAAATAAAGGACCATTTTTTTTGTCTTTAACAGGTTACAATATTATGCCTGTTTGTTGGAATTATCGTCCCACCAACAGTACTTCAGTCATTTGGAGACTATACATGAGAGAGATTTAATGCTGCCACACTGCAATATCATGCCGTAGACATGTGGTGAGTGGGTGTTGAAGTTTGCGACTTTACCCTCTCGGCCACGGAGACCAAACTACTTTTGATTTGTTTGTATATTTTTCAGCTGGGTTTATCGTCCCACCGACAGTATTTTAGTCATTTAGAGACTAAGTCTATTTGAGACAGATGTAGTGCTGTCACATTGCAGTATATCACACCGTTAACATGTGCCATGGTACCTCACCCAGTCACATTATGCTGACACCGAGCCAAGCAGTCCTGGAACAACTCTTGTATGCTGAGACTTTTAATTTGAAAATTAACATTGTGAGGTATGAGCTCTTCTTAGCTTGGTAAACGTCAAATTAAGCTTTCCGTTTCATTGTTAAATACGTAGGCTAAAGTCACGCGGTTTAACATACATCGTAAGGAACATCTTTTGAATTCTGATCTGATATCCGTCTATATTTGTTCCTTGTAAGTGTTCTGTAATATTAGTGTTATAATTAGGGTACCTTGCTAAAGAGATTATACTAAGAGTGTACGTGTAACCTTGTATTGGTCTGATATGTATTTAACAATTGAATTTTCCTCGGGGCTTTCCTAGCCTATGATTGATAAAACACTTGGAAATATGTACAGATAACCTTGATATTAAAAGGATTCTCGAAAATGATTGGCTTGAAGAAAAATTACCAGACTAATTAAGTATAATTTTACATATGAAACTTCATGAAACAATACATTAACTGTTCTCGAACTAAAATAAAGTCATTCAGGTGGTTCTGAGACCTAGCTCTACCTTGAGCATCAATATGAAAATAAAAATCAAAGTCTGCTAAACCCCAAGCAAAACACCTATCAAGAGCTTTGCTTGAACACACAGTGTTCTGAAGCAATCTCAAGTACCCTTGCCTCAGACAATATATATCCCAAGGTTCAAACAAAACCTTGTTTGAGACCTTGCCCAAGGTTCGAAACAACCTTGCTTAACACGGTCTGGTGAAAACCCCTGGGAATAAACCCAGCAACACACACATATATATAAAGCAATTTTTTACCAAGGCTTCAGCCGAAACTCTGAGCAAAGAGCTGTGCAACTTATCGGGTTACACACCTAAAGGTAAGTTGTTACTATAATATGTATATGTATAACGTATAATACTATTAAGCTACGATGTGACCACCACCAGCCGTAACAGCAGACTGACTGAAACTGAGCGAAACCGCTGTATTTATACCAAAAACCAACCACGTGACCAATCACGTGACCCCTAAAGATTGAACTCTTCAGGGTAAAACCATTCCCCGAAAATATGAAGAACGAAGGGGCGTAAGCTTCTTGTAAAGCTAATAAACTTGATTAAACAGTATTTAAATCTCCAAAATCTTATCATTTATTTAAATAACGGAAAATAATGGATATAAAATAATTAACTTACAAGGAGAAATGTTTCTTCCTGCTTTAAATTTACGATGATCGGCAAAACGGAAACCGGATGTAGAAACACTTAGGCTTAACTCTACCAATTATAGACAATGTAAGCTCAACTAAATTATTTTCGTCACAAGAGTATATAGAGGCGCATCGTGATAAATTTGAATTGAAATGTCATAGTACTATTTTGACGTCAAAGAGGTTGATCAACCGCAGGATACAGACTTATCATTTTCGTAATTGTTGACTATTTATAGAGATAAACGTGTTTCCAAAGAGATGATATAGAATTATTTCAAAATAGTGCATGACTAATTTGATGCAAGGTATCAAAGTCGCCGCGCAAGTTTTTGAAAAGGAAAGCCAGTTCAGAATATTTTAATAGCATGTCATGTATCATAACAGACAGTGGGTCTTTTGATTCATCTTTACAACGATACATTCCATTTTGCCAATTTCAGGATAATGTGACTAGGTGGTATCATGCCACATGTCTACGGCGTGATACTGCAGTGTGGCCTCAAGTAACATCGTTTCCAAAATAAAACGTTAACACGATTTAAAAACAAAACAGACAAAAGCCAATTTTCCTCAGCTGTAGGCTGTTTGGTTTAGAGATTTCTGAAGTGTGTTCTAAAATACCCATATATATCAAGGATGTCTTCGGCCTAATTTCCATTTCCAGTGTGTGTGTGTGTGTGTGTACTTAATTTGAAAAAAGTCATTAAATTATGGAGAAAAATAGGAGTATAGAACAAAAAAGTACATAAAATCTTAAAATATATTATAAGGCATTTATTTGCGATGCTATAAATCAACTGGTCGTGCACTAGGTGTCATGAAAATGTGACTTGAAGTGGTACCATTCCACATGTCTATGGCGTAATAATACATGCGGTATATCTGTCTAAAGAAGACAAAGTCTAATACTGACTTTAGTATTCTAAATCAAACAATAAAACATACTAAAATGACGGCATAAGCAAATAAAAGGAACAACGAAAGTAATGCATTCAACTCAGCATCATTTTAATCTGTTAAATTTACATGAACACAACAGTAACAGAAATTATGTAAATACAGATTGAGATCACATTTAAATCACAAACAAAAGCTTTAGGCAAACAACAGCTCATTGTTGGGGTATACAGGACAGAAACAAAAGATGGTGATGTTTACCTAAACATTGGTTAACTGAAACCGGACAACAACTACAATAGTTGTCAGTAGTCAAAATCCACGAAAGAGTTATATACTATTCTTTTCTTAAATTTTAAAGCAATACCTACAAGGTTCAGTCGAAAACTCAGGTGGTATGAAAAAAATGATCAAGATTAGTTCTGTGAAGTTACATGAAAATCTGACTCAAGGTGGATGAGAAATAGCATGGACAAAATACTTTTTTAAAAACAAGCCAAAACTATGTTTTTTAAATTAAACCAAAATTTAAAAAAAAAATAATAAAAAATTTGAAATCGAGCGAATCATAGATTGCTTACAATATGCACAACTAGGAACTTATTAAAATATAATCAAAATTTGACTAGATTTCACATTATATCACATCAAAATTTGACAAGACTTCACATTATATCACAACCAAGTCACATAAAATCTCTTAAAACACACATTTATCCCAATCAAAAACAAAGTTTACTGAAATGTTATATCCATTGCAGAACCCTCTGGCATTTTGGCCAATGTTGACTTTAACAAAGAAACATGCTTTTCAAAATGATTAACTGAACAATTTATGAAGCAAGTACAGGGAATAAAAGCACCCCCACCTTTCTCCTCAGGTGCTGGCCAGGGAGGAAAGCTTTGACATGGTTCACTTGAAGAAATAGCATAAACACTACCCTCTTCGTCAAGAACAGCCGCATGACCAATGGGCAAACCAGCAACATCAGATAATTTTAGCTGTCTATGTTGGTCTGTTACCATATCATGAATATTTTTATTAAATGTTTCCAGATCTGGTAACCAGACAAGGCAAGCTTCTTCATCGACAATGTTAGTATATTCCCTGTCTACACTTAATTTGGTAGGAGGATCCGTAACTGGTGGTTTAATCTGGAATGCATGGTATCCCTTTATTACGCTGTTCTTCAGCACTATGGTCTTCACCAAACCAGTATCACAAGCACCTGGAACCGGTTCACTGGTTCTTACCTGAAATTAAAAAGATGTTTTAAATTCATTTTCATGAATGTTTGTTAGAGGTAAGCCACCCTACATAAAATGTAGACCCATCCATCATTTAATAGCTATCAGCAAATATGTTTTTTGGATTTAAGGTTCCACTAACAGTATTTTAAGTCATTTGGAGACAATGTCGACTTGAGACAAATATAGTGCTGCCACACTGCTGTATCACGCCGTAGGCATGTGGCATGATACCACACCTAGTCACATTATCCTGACACAGGGCCAACCTGTCCTGGAACTACCCTTATATGCTGAGTGCCATGCAAGGTAACTATACCAGTACGACTTTTTACGACTTTGGTATGACGCGGCCCGGAATCGAACCCACGACCTCCCACAGCATGATATGTAACCTCTGACAGTAGTAATTAATAATATAATGAATTAAATGTATAGTTTACTGAAAATAATTTGCATTGTGACTCTTAAGTTTTAATGGAGACACAATGTATCATGGATATGTATATAAATGTAGTTATTAAAAATATTTTCTACGCCACAGTAATAACTGTATATTTGATCATAACTCACATTTATCACAATAGAAGTCATCATCAGTTACTACAGGTTCTCCATTACACTCACCATGTAACCACTGGTCACAGAGGTCACACTGTACCCACACACGTTCAACATCCAATTCTTGGTCTTGAGCCCATGTTACTTCACAATATATACATGACACATTATCAGAACCATCATCACTATTTAATCTATCATCACCCTTGTTAGTATTTATGTTCGGTCTAAATTTCCTAGTTGATGTACTTTTTCTAACAGATTTTTCAGCTGACTTCACACTTCTTGATTTTGCCTTTATGCTTTTCTTCACTGCTTGTGCCAGATACCTCTTTTGGCCTTGATTTCCTTTTCTCTAAATGTTTTGATTTTATTTAAACTTTCCAGAGAAATTGTACGTAATGAATCCGGTGATGTAAGATTATCTGGTAATTCATCGAGTTGTGATTTTCTTTTCATTTTCTTCTCTGCAGCTGATGGGAAAGTAAGCGCCTCTTTCATTGTTGGTGAAAGAACTGAACATTGAGGCTTTTCTTGGCAACATTCAGAAGCAGCTGTTGCAAACAGATCAAGGCCACAAATAGACGCATTAGCACTGTTTTCACATGGCACAGACTGTATATTTTCAGTCTCAGCTGGCTTACAGCTTAAAACAGTAGCATTTTCCGATACAACAGATTCATTTGTAACAGTTTCACATCTGGTTTTTGACAGAAGCTTTTTGTACACGTCGAAACAAGGGGATTGTCCTTGAATAGCATACCCTTCTTGCAGACGCTGATTGTACTTGGCTTTTGTAGGTGTTGACAGAGCACTTTTAAATGCCTGAAAAGCCAATGATGATCCACTCGGCTGTTGGAGACTTGATGTTGCCGTTGGTTCACTCGGTTAACATTCTGTTATAGAACAGGATTCCACTACCCCTAACTCTGTACAACTGAAGGTGACACCTGGTTTCACTAGATCCTTTGTGATCACAGTACCTTCAACTGGGTATATTTCAGATGACCGAAAGGCATTGATAACAGTCAGTGGCTTGTAGAAAAGTAGAAATGCCTCTTTTAGTTTTTCAGCAAAGTTTGCTTTTCCAATTGGTACACCTGGGCTATTTCTTGTTTGGGCTCTGACAACCTGGTGCCATCTCTGTTTCAGAGTCCAAATACACCAACATCAAGTGGCTGCATAAGGTGCGTCGCATTTGGCACAATGTGGTAAAGTTCAATACCTCGTTTACGAGATAGTTCAAATGCAGACATAGAAACGTGACTGTTGACACTGTCAATCAGTAAGACCACAGGATGGTCTTCACCAGCATACAGATGAAAGTGATCCAGAAACTTCTCAAAGGTAGAACTATCCATCCACCCCTTTTTAGTGTAAGCTATGTCAGATCCGTATAAGGCACCGGTCAATGGATTGTAGCCTCTGGGTTTAGGTTCAGGATAAACAAAATATGGAGGCATCATTGTTCCATCAGCTGATCCACAAAAGTAAGTAAGGCGTTGTTTACTGTGGCCCCCAAACAGATGAGGTACTTTAGAAGGATGGTGTGCTCTTGTTGGTCCTATGACTTTGCCTGAAACACTTCCCATGTTAAACCCTGTCTCGTCTGCATTCCCTATGCAATTTGGCTTATTAATCAGTCCTTTTGACAGCAGAAAGTCTTTGAATGAACTGTACCACTGGTCTGTCTTCTCCTTAGTTAGTTTAGCCCTACAGGTTTCTAATGGTGTTTCATTTCTCATTTTTATTATGTGATTATTCTTTTCCAGGAAGACATAATACCAATCATAACCCGGTATTTTGTTCACAAATGGGGTCTTTTTCTTTTCTTTAGTCACAACTTGCTGCACAAGTCCATAAATTCTAAAAGTTTCAAACCCATGCCCCGGTTGGCCATTTCCTGCAGCCAATGTGCCATTGCCTCTTCTTCTGTTTTACAGAATACAGGTGGTGGACCATTTCGACTGTCTAATTCAACCTCCCCAGAAAGTCGCCTGTGCAAAAAAACATAAGATAGGCCATATACTTTGGATGCTTTTCTTATTGCTACCTCTTTCTTCTCAATAGCAATCAATGTTCTCCTGCACCGGAGGGATTTTCCTAGCGAGGTTTTGGTGTATTTCTTTTTAACAGCCCTAGCCATTTTTACAGCAGGACTCTGCTGTTTTGGTCTTCCCATCTCTGAAAATTAAGAGGGTATTTTAATTATTATTGCACATAATGTACATGTAACATAGTACAAGTTTCATCAATTTCTGCCTAGTGGTTCCAGAGAATATAATGTTAAATATTTACACCAGACGACTGAGCATCACAATACTTATTCTTTGTGTGTACTACGCTCTCTCACTATTGAGATTTATGTATAGGTACTGTGTAAAAATCTATCACCTATCGAAACTTTTTTATACAGTCTATATCGAATGGCGCATGGGTGGCAGAATTATGTACAAGAATTGTGGGTTTAAAGAAGGATGGCCATAACAACTGGCACATTGACAACAGCCTTCAAGGCTTCAACTGTACAAGCTTTGTGGGAAGCGGCAGGCTGCGTGTTCCATTGTGTATGGTTCTAGAATTGCTCACTGACCAAACACTGGCACAAGAGTACCAAATTTCAAAGCTTAATTGTAAAAAAAAAAAAAAAAAATAGTAACAAGAGTGTTTCTTTGGAACACATGTGTCACCTGCTGATGTGTGATGGAAAAGTGTGACAGAGAATTAGACAGATCCATATCGTCCATTGAAAGCCAGAAGGGGCTATCAGCATATGTAAAAAGAAGGCTGATAGCCCCTTCTGGCTTTCAATGGACGATATGTGTCACCTCTACTTACAGCAGGTGACACAAAAAATGAAAATAATAAAAGTAATGATAAACATGTACACTCACAAAATTACTGGCCCTTTTTTCTGACACCCACGTGTACAAAGAAAGAATATCCTGATTCTATTATCTGTTGAAATCCTTTGTTCATTATGTTAATTATGTAAAATGCACTGTTAAGCAATATTATTTAAAAACATTGTACAGTGCCTCATTAGCCTATTGGATTTGTAAATAACATATCTACCCATCTATAACACAGTATGTGAGGCTGTGTGTGGGGGGCGGGGGAGAGGGTCCGAAAACAACAACAACAATAAAGCATTGTTTAGGTTCAGTTTGGTGGCAATGTGACAAAAATAAATATGTTAAAAAATAAAATGGTCATGTATAGCGACCATCTTCCCTTTAAAATGATATTTGAACAATAGTGTTTACTTTGTTTATCAAATTACAAGACATGTTCAGCCGTTTGACAGATAAAATACGTTTGAGAAATACCACCGCTTCGGAAACGTGTGATCCGCAACTAACAAAACACGCAGACGACTGAGGGTATGGGGGCATATTGTGTTTTATAGAGGACATATTAAGCAACATTTTGATATACAATTTTAGTGCATTCTGTAAATATTTACCAAAAAATCTTCATTTCGTCCGACAGGAAGTCTTTTTTTCCCCGTACCTTGTTTTGAGGCGAATGCGCATGTCCAGTTTCTCTTCCGGTAAAATGTAGGCTGCGTACGTCCTTTTTGTAAATAAACAACCGACCAAAATGCTCAACATAGATTATTTTTTCATAAATTAACAACGGTTTATTTGTTAAAGAAATCATAGTTTCGTACACGAATTGTTTCAATCGAATTGATTCGGAACACCCCAAGATCCGGAATAACCCAAATAACTGTATATAACTGTATTTATATAAAACAAGAGGGCCAAGATGGCCCTTGATCGCTCACCTGAGAAAGATGATTGCTCAAGAAATAAAGATGCCAGAGTGTACTTTTTTTATGGTGAAAAGGGCATAACTCCTAAATTAACTTATCAATATCAGTTATAATTGAACCCGATTGCGAAAGTATGGGCATAAACATTGTCTTAAAGTTTGAAAAAGATTGCTAAAAAATGAAGATGCTAGAGTTTAAACAAAGTGAAATCTGGCATTTTTTTATATCAAAAAGGGCTTAACTCCTGACCTAATTGACCGATCTCAGCCATACTCAAACTTAATCGAGACATTATGGTCATAAGCATTGCCATAAAGTTTGAAGATGATTGCTCAAAAGATGCAGATGCTAGAGTGTAAACAAAGTGAAATCTTGCATTTTTGTAATATTAAAAGGGGCTAACTCTTGACCTAATTGACGGATCTTAGCCATAATCGAACTCAATCGAGACCTTATGGTCATAAGCATTGCCATAATATTTGAAGATGATTGCTCAAAAGATGCAGATGCTAGAGTGTAAACAACGTGAAATCTGGCATTTTTTTTTATATTAAAAGGGGCATAACCCCTGACCTAATTGACGGATCTCAGCCATAATCGAACTCAATCGAGACATTATGGTCATAAGCATTGCCATAAAGTTTGAAGATGATTGCTGAAAAGATGCAGATGCTAGAGTGTTAACAACGTGAAATATGGCATTTTTTTAATATTAAAAGGGGCATAACTCCTGACCTAATTGACGGATCTCAACCATAATCGAACTCAATCGAGACATTATAGTCATAAACATTGCTTTAAGTTTGAAGATGATTGCTCAAGAAATAAAGGTGATAGAGTGTAAACACTAAAAATTGTTGACGCCGCACGACGCACGACGGACGACGGACGCTCACGGGATCACAATAGCTCACCCTGAGCTTTGCTCAGGTGAGCTAAAAATAAGAATTATATAATTCACCCCTGTTTGAGTATTACTACTCAGTAGTAAGTATGGTAGGTGAAATTCGAGACAGCCATAATATCTATATGTCTGGCACGAAACAATAATAATGCTGATCTTTCAGAAACTAGGAGAAATATGAATTTTTAAGCAGGATTGTGGTTATGAATACCATCTACTGTACCAGTACAAATGGATGGATCCAGTTAAAATGTAAAATCGATCAAAATTTCATCATAATACTAAACAAATTACATTCTTATGCACGAACTCTAAAATGACGTATATATTCTTGATGGATAATGGTATTTAAAGTATGGAAGCACAGTATCATTGAAGTTCAGCTTATTTAAGACTTCGTAATGTCCTGAGTGCAGAAGAACTTGAAATCCACCTCGATATGAAATGTCTGCCAGTGAAAGAGTCATAAGAATATTGCCATCCAGTTATCAGTTATGAAATACAGCTGAACCTGTATTAGCGGCCACCTGTATTAACCCTGTCCCTCACATAGACTCATTTTGACGCACTCAGTAGGTACCACATAAAGCCTGATCTGCAGAAAACCACAGTTAAACCTTACCAAATTTAATTACAAAATCCTCATTTCCAGACCACTGAGGAGCAGCGAACAGCATAAAACCTGATCAGCCTGCGAGTTACTCGCAGGCTGATCTGGTTTTATGTTGTTCGCATAGGTCTTTTCATGGTTTCCTCTATGAGGGAAAGGGTTAAACGGTCAACCTGTATTTAGCGGTCAGTTTTAATACTATAAAAATAACATTTTTCTATGTAAAATCTTCATTTAGCGACCATCTCTGTGAAGCTGTCATTTTCTCTTGCTCTCTTGACTGACCGCTTAAGACAAATTTTACTGTATGACTGTTATGGTGGTTATACTTAATTTTAAAACATAATCTGGCAACTAATGGGGACACAGAAAATGTCCGGATGAACGCAAACCTCGAAAAAAAAAAAAGCCAGTTTTTTTCCTTTATTTCTGTTTGTTTTTCCGTACAGGAACTTGGAAGTTACCTCGAAGTAGGCACGATGTTCTGATAATTGCCCACGGAATATCGCGATTAAATCATGCATGAGGAAGACCATGTACGTGTATCGTGATTAAATCGTGTATGAGGAAGACTATGTACGTGTATCGTGATTAAAGAATGTAGGAGGAAGACCATGTACGTTTATCACGATTAAACCGTGTATAAGGAAGACCATGTACGTGTATCGCGATTAAATCGTGTATGAGGAAGACCATATGTATGAGGAAGACCGTATGAGAAAGTATCGCGATTAAACCGTTCATGAGGAAGACCATGTACGCATATCGTTCATTACTAACGGCACGTAAATATCTTCCGTGTGAAAGATGATTCTATGCAGAAGCCTACATATTCACCTCGATATAATATTGTTTTCCTATCCATTTTTAATTACCCTTTTCCCCTAATCATACGTAGCTTCTTATGTAATCTGTAACTGACATGACCTTTAGCAAACGTAACAAAGCTTACAATAAAATCATAATTACATAATGATAAAAACAGAATCTATGTAAACAAAACATATGAATAGTGGGCCTAAATGACAGACTTACATAAACAATATCCCCATAATATCGTCTGATTTTTTTTTGATATGACATTTTCATTACAGTCTAGCTGATTATAAAATACGCTGTATCGATTATGACCTTCTATAACTTAAATAAATATGTTTGTAATATTCAGATATATACTTGTTGCGTACAACGACACATTTATGTTTCCAAGAAACTTGACTTTAAATAGTTTTTTTCCATTCTACATCTGCGCGTTCTCGTTGAAATTTTTCAAACTTCCGTTAGACATTGTTCTTCAAGGATATATATCTGAAAATTCGGGAGAAAATATTTTGATATCTATTTCAGGAATGCATAATGTAATTGTTTGACGAAATCTGATTTGCTCATATGAATATAAGCAGACGTAAAAATGAAATATTTTATAGAAGTAGTTAGAGTAGCATGGAGTGTACTTAGGCGTGAAAAGTAGTTACCCGACCGACCGTATTTTTAAATCTTGCATAAACGTTTTTCTAGCATCCGAGTTATCATGGTTGTGAAACGCTGTTTTTCGTCACATCATCAAAAAAAAAAATAAGGTAAAAAAGAAAAAAAGTTAATGACATAAAAGCGCGCGCGCGCGCGCGTGTGTGTGTGTGTGTGTGTGTGTTTTGCGGAAACAAACAACTTATTTTTTAATTATTTTGTTTTGCATTTTTGCTTCTACAAAACATTCCTATATGCTACTGTACCATATGGATTTATTTTAGTTTAGATAACCATTATTTTATTGTCAGAATATTTACACAATACATGGTAACATGTCAATTCGTGACCTTATGTCTGTATAAAATTCATTTGAATTGAATGTAAGTGATTATTAATTTATATTTTTTTATTATTATTATTATTTTTTGTAGATTTGCATTTTTAATAGTTGTACGAAATGGAATATATCAAATACATGTAATTTGTTTCTTGGGTTTAACGTCCCATTGACAGTATTTCAGTCAAATGGAGACCATTTCTATCATGCAGCCAAAATACAGATATGTAGCAAATCATCCTGCCAATAGCTAACCAGCCCTGGAACAACCATGCACTAGTATATATTCTGAACGCCAAACAGGGAGCTACCGGTACCATTTAAACTACTTTGGTATGTATCGACACCAGACTATTTAATGAACTTTGTTATTCCTATTTAACAATGTAACAATTGTTGTTTTACTCTTTACATTTCCACAACTTAAAAGCAGTTACTCATTGATTTTAAGATGCGAATATAAGAATCCAGTTTCGAAATGTATTTCTATTTGTTTTACACAATACTACTATATAATAAATACTTTGCTTCAAAGGCAGTGAGTGTAAGCTTAGTTTGTAGATAAATAAATGAATTATTTCTCTTAGAATACATAATATTTGTGCTTTTCTTTTTCTTCTTCTTCATCTTCTCGTATGTTACCAGTTTGATGAGCTTTTTTTCTTCTTCAAATTTTTGCATCCCGAATACGATGTGTGAAAAGCAAAATCTGCAACACGGAGGAACAAAAATGTGGTTGCACTTTTTCTTTTGTTGTCGAGTATAGCTTTCTTATCAACACGTGATTGACCTGTGCTCTTTTGCACTATTTCTTTTGTAGTCGAGTATAGATTTCTTATCAACACTTGATTGACCTGTGCTCTTTTGCACTATTTCTTTTGTAGTCGAGTATAGATTTCTTATCAACACGTGATTGGCCTGTGCTCTGTTGCACTATTTCTTTTGTAGTCGAGTATAGCTTTCTTATCAACACGTGATTGGCCTGTGCTCTGTTGCACTATTTCTTTTGTAGTCGAGTATAGCTGTCTTATTAACATGTGATTGTTCACTCATGAACATGTCTGTGCTTTGGTGCCCGTTTTCATTGCCCTTAACCGATGGCCAAGCAACTTCATACTTATGTAGTATAATTCAGTGGAAGCCTTTGCAATTGACCGTATGAATATAATTCTCCCAGAGATAATCAACTTTTTCATTATGATTGCGTTGAAAAGGATCTGTTTTGGTAGTTGATAGATCAAAGTAGATCAAATAGCAATGGCGTTTTCATGGATCAGATTACTTTTATAAAAGGCCAATTTATATACTTTTCCATGGAAATGTTCTTTTTTTATTCCCGCATTCGTTGTTTGGGATTATTATCAACGTGAATTCTAAGATCATATACCAGTCTTCATTTGCAAAATGAGCTGAAGTGTCGAGACTATCACAAGCAATGTGTTGTTCGCCTCACTCTTTGAGAGTGACCTAATAATATCGAGAGATGAGAGCGAAAAGTGCTTATATAATTATATGCACTTAGCTTAGTTTCGCTCTCACGTTTCGAATTGTAGTTTTGGCTGTCTCACTAGAATTAAGCTACATTTGTAAACATGATTTATTGTTGAATCAATCTAAATGCGACCATATTAGAAGGTGTATCTTTATTTATGTCCAGATGCTGTTGAATTCAATAGACGGTTCTATGGATGAAAAACCTAAATTACCATTTCCTAAAGATATTGGATACTTGTGATTAAATGTTAAATCATATATAAGCCAGCAACACAAACAATTGGCACGTGCAAATTAATATTATATGAATAATATAGACTGGAAGACAATAATGAAATAAATTTTGTAATATTTCTTTTTTTCATTCTTTTCTTTCCTCTTCTTTTTCTTCTTCTTTTGTGATCATTTCACAATGCGTGTATTCTTTTTATGCGTTTTTTTTTAAACTTTTAATAGTACTTAGAGTTTTATTCATATTATTTCATATTAAGGAAAAGCACACACACAAATAAAAAGCCATTTTATAAAAATTCTTACGAGACGTGAAATTCATATAGACATTCGCAAGATACAAAGTGTACCGGTTGTATTTTCTTTTATATCTTAAAGTTTATGCCCTGTAATTAACTTCCGGTGAAGTCGACAAACGTCATGGACCACTTAACCTCTACCAAGATAACCTAATGAAACGTTGGGAAACCTTGGTTATCTCCCTGAAAGGCCATGAGTTCCGAAATGTAGCGGAACCATTACAGGAGCTTTACCTTAAAACTCATTTGCATTTTTGATAGCCCAAGCCTTACACCCGTTATTCAATATAGATAAAACTGGAAATCAAACAAATTTAAAAAAAAATATCGAAGAGCGATCCTCTGAACACCGTGCCTAGTCCGGGGTATATGTTAAGTGTCGACACGAAATCGAGGCATTCCATGAACTTGATTTACATTTGAGGCCTCTCTTTTTTTTTAGTGCCAAGTACCTTATTTTCTGACTTTTATGCCATTAAAATTACACAAGGAACATGATTCTATTCGAATACGTGTTTTTACGACATCTCGGTTCAGTATGGATTTTATTTTATTTTTTTTACTGTTTTTTGTTTTTGTTTTTTTTTTTTTTGCCATTGGAGCCGCATAATTGAAAAAGGGAGCAACCACCGTTATTATTGTAAAATAATATGGTTGTAAAAAACAACACTTTATGAATCAATAACTTGTATTAACTGATGTAAAAAAAAAACAAGATTCAAAATACGCAAGTCTTCTGTCGTTATTAAAAAGAAATTTTAATCGTAATCTGATAACTTCTTTCTAAATTC
Source organism: Solen grandis (assembly GCA_021229015.1). NCBI lineage: Eukaryota > Metazoa > Mollusca > Bivalvia > Adapedonta > Solenidae > Solen > Solen grandis. Next base: position 45,565,302 of record CM037789.1, on the reverse strand, counting down.
GTAGGCCACGGGTTTTCAAAATTGGTTAACGGACCTTTCAAGCAACCTGATCCATTTAAGCTCAGAAAAAAAGGTTTTGGAAGATGTTTTGTAACTTAAAAAATATTAAGATTTTTTGATGCATAATGTCAACTTGAAAAATCAATGAAACCGCAATTAAATGATACACATTACAGTATAATGTAGAAAGTGTAGAAAACACACACATTATACACATGTCTAATTGACGGGCCCAGGCCCAATCTGCGGTCCGAGTATGATACAGTGCTTGAATTGGGTGAATTTAATTGAATATTGTCGCATAATTATGTTGTATAGCCTTGTAAATTTATATAAAAATGTTAAAAAAAAATCCACATATTATGAAAATTAGACCGAAGACACTCTTGATTTACATGGACTTTTAAGAACACATTTTAGAAACCAAACGGCCTACAGCTGAGGATATTTGTCAAAATGACATGTAATATTGCCTAGTGGAAACATTAGACCTGTTGTTTGTAAATGATGCATGCATATGTTATTAAAATATTCTAAAATGGCTTTCTTTATTAAAATCGTGCTTCAAAAACACGCGTGGCGTCTTTGATGCTAAATGCATCAAACTTAATCTTGTATAATTTACAAATAATTTAAGGTGAAGTCCTGTAATGGTTCCGCTACATTTCGGACCTCATGGCCGTTCACGGAGATGTTTCATTAGGTAACCTTGGTCATCTTAGTAGAGGTTAAGTGGTCCAAGAACCATTGTTTAAAATTTATCTGCCACATTAACAGCTTTTAATGATAACGGTAGCAACTAATTACGACAATTTATCACAAACTTTTGCAATTTTAACAAGGGTACATGACAATAAACACCCTGGGGTCAAAAAATATCAATGAGATGCTTAATAAATACTCAATAAATCATGTGTATTTCGAAAATTTTAATATGAGCTCAATTGAAATACACGTACTTAACTCTAATATTTGCAACCCATCTTAAAATATGCCAGTGAAGTTTGGGCGTGAGGTCTATTGATTGTCCAAGCCTCACTTGATATTGAGACCTTATAATTCCCTTGCATCCCAAGATTCATTGTAGCTGCGTTGCTCTGTATATATCTGATCTTGTTTTATCTTATCTTGTTATTGGCAAACTTACCTTTAAAGGCCCATTATTTCTCAGAGATTGTCATAATTTAAATTCCAGAAATGCTACGCAACTGAACGAGATTGTAAAGTTACCTAAAAGGTACTTAATAACATATCCAATCTCCGTTGACTTTACATCGCATGAAAATGCATCTCTTTTTAGTATTTTGGATGGATGTTGTATGGATTTTGTTTACATTTAAATTAATTGGCGAGCATTTCCGACGATGGCCCGTCAGACTTCGTGAATGCGAATATACTCGGCCGATAAACGACTGGAGTGTGGGAAGCATACACGCACGGGTAATTTAGAAGAACGTTTTTTCCTTCTCAACTCTAAATACTTAAAGCAACTCGTTCGCAAATGATCGGAAGAAATAAAAAAAATCTCCCAAATAAATATTGGTGAAGTCTTTGTTTCCTGACAAAAATCTCGGCAAGTGTAGATCACACCGCACGGGATTTTTTTTTTCTTTTTGAATATGCTCGCTTCTGGGAAATCAGTATCCCTCGAGCAGGTGCTTGCGGTACCTCGTGACACATTCCGCGAAGTGGCGTCTTCACAAGTTCCGGGTAGGGATTTTAAACTTGTGAAGTGAGCGCATGCGCGAAATGTGAATGTGATTAGCCATGTGACGACACACAAAAATAACATTTCTAAATATAGGTTTTATAATGTAGAATATAGGTTCAATACCATTCGTAACACTTTTTCTTGTGATGGAGAAACCACCCAATTCTTTTTTTTTTTTTTTCAATCACGGAATGTTGCAATGGGTGACCACACGTCTTAAGATGGGTATTGATTAATTATTAACACAGAGATAGTTAAAAAATCAAATTCGTAGCCACTTTAGTTCAAACATATTTTTTAAATATGAAATGGGGTTTAACAACAAATTCGTAGTCAATCTGTGAACGAGCTGCCTTAAAACAGAACAAAAATAAGCTCTCACTCTAGGTATCTTTAAATTTTCCGTGCGTGCATGCTTCCCACACTTCAGTTATGTCTAACCAGAATGCGTTCGGATATGTGGTCATTGAGCTTTACATTCTCGTTTAATTGCGTAGCATTTCTGGCATTGAAATTTTTACAGTATCTGAGAAATAATGGGCCTTTAACATGTTCAAAGATATCAAACTATCGAGACAAATCAATTTTGACTAAATTTGATGCATATTTTAACAATATTTTTGTTAATGTTTTGAGTGTAATACAAAATTTGCATGCAAAGTACTATAATGCTATGCCTGGGATATTGCGTTTAGATTTCATAGATTCTACAATGGAGCCAGACTATCAAGGTAATTACGTTTCGACTAGGGTTATGTTTTATTTTTCAACAAGCTCTTGTTGTGTAAACGAATTCAGGTTTCATCAACAGCATCCCGCAGGGGCTTCCTTGGTCGAGAAGATTTATACGTTGACTTTAAAATCACACAGGCCCTCATCGCGTGGATTCGAATCCCGTCAGGGTCATTCAGATTGTCATGTGAGGAAGCCTTCGATCTAGCTTAAGCAGATCCACCCGGATGTCTCAGTGCACCCGGGGTCTTCATACAGTTGTTACTATCTGGGCGACTCTATATGACTGAAAATACTAGCGCAGAGACGATTAGAAATATTGTCCATTTATGCCTTTTGAGTGTGAAGTTGCAAGCTTGACTTTTAACTGCGACATAGTTAAGTTCTGGCAATTGTATCTATACATGCACTTGGTCTGTTTCTTAGCAAACTTTCTTCAATTCAATAACAAGTTGAGAAGTCACTCAACAAATATACTAGAATTGAAGTAAAACTTGCTAAATGAACTGTTCCTTTAACCGCCATCTTGATTATTTTGCAGTCATTTACACACTGCTCCAATATATTTATTGGTATATTATCAGTGAAAATTACTATGACTTGCTTATCTAAACGCTGATATTTAAATTTATATCGCATACACCATACTATTGTAAGACTAATATCAATTTCGGCAAACTCTTAACTCATCTGAATCTATGAACTCCATAGAAATTGGTGTTATTTGTTGCTGAGAGGGAAAAATGATTTGCCTAGCTAATCAGATTTAGATGTCACAACGATAACATTTATTGATTTTGACATCACTATACCTTGAATATGAAACTCATATCCATGGCAATACAAATCTGCAGCAATATGTTTCATACTGGTACTGCTTTTTACAGCCTGATTCCATTTATAATGGCTAGGTTTTGTCTGTAAACCATCTTCTTTCTTTACATGTCCAGAGAAACATACGTGCCATACAACAGTTCATGTGTCATACAACAGTTCATGAATCATACAACATTTCATGTGTAATACAACAGTTCATGTGCCATACAACAGTTCATGTTCATGGGTCATACAACAGATCATGTATCATTCAACGGCTCGTGTTTCATATAACAGTTAATGCATCATACAACAGTTAATGTGTCATTCAACAGCTCGTGTTTCATACAATAGTTAATGTATCATACAACAGTTCATGTGTCATACAACAGTTCATGTGCCATACAACAGTTCATGTGCCATACAACAGTTCATGTGCATACAACAGTTCATGTATCATACAACAGTTCATGTATCATACAACAGTTCATGTATCATACAACAGTTCATGTGCCATACAACAGTTCATGTGCCATTTAACAGTCATGTGTCATACAACAGTTCATGTATTATACAACAGTTCATGTATCATACAACAGTTCATGTGTATCATACAACAGTTCATGTGCCATACAACAGTTCATGTATCATACAACAGTTCATGTATAATAAAACAGTTCATGTGCCATACAACAGTTCATGTGCCATTCAACAGTTCATGTGTCATACAACAGTTCATGTATCATACAACAGTTCATGTATCATACAACAGTTCATGTTCCATACAACAGTTCATGTGTCATACAACAGTTCATGTTATTCATACAACAGTTCATGTGTCATACAACAGTTCATGTATCATACAACAGTTCATGTATCATACAACAGTTCATGTGCCATACAACAGTTCATGTGTCATACAACAGTTCATGTGCCATACAACAGTTCATGTATCATACAACAGTTCATGTGTCATACAACAGTTCATGTGCATACAACAGTTCATGTGCCATACAACAGTTCATGTGTCATACAACAGTTCATGTATCATACAACAGTTCATGTATCATACAACAGTTCATGTATCATACAACAGTTCATGTATCATACAACAGTTCATGTATCATACAACAGTTCATGTGCCATAGAACAGTTCATGTATCACACAACAGTTCATGTATCATACAACAGTTCATGTATCATTCAATAGTTCATGTGCCATACAACAGTTCATGTATCATACAACAGTTCATGTATCATACAACAGTTCATGTGCCATACACAGTTAATGTGTCATACAACAGTTCATGTGCCATGCAAACGTTCACGTCACTGCATTCCATACAGAACAAATAATTGTAAGTGCTTTTTTCTGGCTGATCAGGTTTGATGTTGTTTATTTTTTAGAAAACCGGCGCTGTCGCGATTGCGACTCTATAGTAATGTCATTAATGTGTGTGTTGACTTTAGTTTTGAGTCTTTAAATGTTTCCATAGTAACACATGTTCAGCTACACTGGAACATGTCGGTGTTTTTTTTGTTTTTTTTTAGTTTCAGTCGTATGTTTTGTAAAAATAATACTAAATGAAATGATTATTTATTTTCTTCTGAAGCATATTTGCATCATGAATGATCTATTATATGCTTTTTTTATTAATCATAAATACCAGTCAATAGAGTTCTCTCATGTTACTGAATTGATTTATGTCACCAAGTTTAGATCAAATATTGCATCCAGAGTTGAGAACTTGCTTTAAAATCAAAATTTGCGTTGTAAATAACAAACATTTCTTAAAAATAAATCAATGATATACGGCCTGTTTGATTTTCAAAGAAAGGAGCATGCAGATGTTTTGGCACCAGACTTCAACAGCGCTTGTTTCTAGAACTATTTGTACAGCTAAATATGTTTGCAGTCATCTTAACTAAGCAATAAATCCTTTTTCAGCTTCCTGCTTCCAGAAAAAAACACAAACTATACTTTTACCTTTTGTTTAGCGACCCCAATGTGACAGGACTAATTAACGTTGTCATTTAAGACATCAAATATAAAAAGAAGAAAGAGAAGAAAACGATTATTAAGATAAGTGGTTGTATATAATCTTGAACAAGTCAGTTGCGTTTTCATTTAAAGGCCCATTGTATTTTATAATGATTTAATTTTCATGAAAAAGAAAATTTAAAATAATATTGAGATATTGTATGCTAACACAAATGTTACATAAGGCGTAATGTAATAAAAAAGTTACTTGTTTCCACTAACCCAACCGACCCTTTTTTGTACCGACCCTTGACTCTTTTTCGTAGTTTTGGGGCTATTACGGTTGGAAAACGCTGTTCGTCAATTTCTCTAAAAAGATAAGGTAAAAATGGAAAAAAAAGTTAAAAATAAAAAAGTTTATTTTTTCGGAGATGTTAGCCTAATGTGCAAATATATGCTGTAAAATAACAGTTACATGTATTTGAAATGTTTATCCCATTACGCTTTTTAGATTTTGGATGGATGTCAAAACACTCTCATTGTTTACACTTTTAATTGACGGATATCCCGAGGACAGTCTGTAATCGGAAATAATTTGAATTTGAAAAGCCGTCGCCGAATCACAATTTGTTTATCTACGTCACCAACTCATGCTCTCGTGATTCGTTAACGGAGACATACGGATGTCTAAGGAAAATTTACGAGGATATACGAAATATGCAAATTAGTTATGTTTGTAAGCAAATGAATGATCTTTAGTAAAAGATTCTTTCTTATATATGCAGTGTAGTAACGTAATCGTCAACGAGTATATACATATTGCACCTCGTTACAAATCTGTAGCACACACTTTGCTTTTCTGTCCGAGGAATATACATTGCTTTTGGAAGCATAATGGACCTGTAAACATGGTGAGTGGCAATTAATGTTCAAAGTTTGTTAACCCGGTGTCTGAATAGGTGAATAGATTTTGAAAATGAAATTTATGTGTCGTGTCTCCTCGATATGGTCATTTTTGGACAAGGACATTTCTTTCCTTAAACCTGGTATTCCCGTATTGATTGTCTTGGGTTATTAAAAAGGAATCGGGTCATATAACCGTCTGTATATAAAATATGATGCTGATCTCTTATAACATGCAATAGTCTGTTTGCCCTTACACTTTGAGAATGACATTAATAAAAGCTTTAGCTGTTATATTGGAATAAAGTGGCCTCATTTTCTCTTGTAATGGTTAGCAATCATTTTCTTATAATTATTGCCATATTTCATATTTTTCTAGGATTACGTTTGGGTCTTGTTTTTTGAGAATAGACCACCAGGTTCTTATATCGCGGTACTCACGACTGGATCTCAATGCTAGGGTGGGTGATCGGTCTGATATAGTAGAAAATATCAATTTACATAATTACCTAGATGTATTTCAGCATGAAGAAAACAGTAGTATACCTGTACGTAGGTCTAATGATAGGGTTGTATATAATTTTGGGCTGAAGCTCCTGTCATTATGTAAGGAACATGATGTACAAATTGTAAATGGAAGAGAGGTTGAGGGAGAGTTTACATGTTATACATTGAATAAGAGATGTTCGGGTGCAAGTTTGATTGACTACTTGATAGCAAATATTTCAAATTTTAGTCTTTTAAACAATTTCCATGTACTAGATCTGAATGAACATTCTGATCACTATCCAATAAAATATACATTTAATTAAAAAAATTCAAATACTAATGATTATCAGGAATACTGTTCTCATGTAAAAATTATATGGGACACAGATAAAACTGGTTTATTTTAAGATAGTTTAGGAAAAAATAGGGGTAAGTTTATGAACTTAAGCTCTAGTTTAGAAAACTATGAAGTATCTATAGACCAATACACAAATGATTTCACAGATTTGGTTTATAATATTTCTTCTGAAATATTTGGTAGAAAAATAAATTATAGAAAAAATGTATCAGAGGGGGAGAAAAAGGCTAAACCAAATTGTTGGTTTAATGAGGAGTGTAACATTGCAAAAAATGATTTTTTGAAAAATAAGGAAATATTTAAAAAGAATTCATGTGAGCAAAATAAATTATCATTTTTAAAAAGTAGAAACAATTATGCATATACCAGAAGAA
>CM037789.1:45507838-45557838 GCA_021229015.1 Solen grandis | reverse complement strand
ACAATTTTTATTTCAAAGTCAAATTTAATAAATTTTCGTGAACTAATTATCGTTCTCATTATCAATCATATCCGGGTCAGTATCCAAGTTTATTTTGCGGAGGCACCTGGAGTTATGGCTCAGGCAAGTTTTTCACACCTTTTGTTTGAGATTGGGTTGGGCAACATGTGTCCCACCGTAAATGTTGATTATTGCTTATCGATGTCAGACAGGTTGCATAATATGCACGTACCAGCAGATAAACACAGGTGTCAGATCTTTAGTATATTCCATATCATCGCGTTCGTCACCGGTATGCGACACTATCTGAAGCAGCAGCTTGACGGTAAAAATATCTATCATTGTTTGACATGGTAGAATGATTATGTTTATCAGAAGCATCTAAGTAGATCATGATATATTTTCATTACTTTTCATGACTTGCTAATAGTATATATGTACACCTAATAGGTGGTTTTCACGGCATAACGATTTCCACTTATGCACCGGTAATGAAAACTGACATGCACACTCACAAACTGAAATTTCCATCGGACTTTTAATCCGAATACTTATATTTCAAAGTTTTCAACTTGGTCACAAGGACTTCGATTTAACGAGGTTCCACTGTACTTAAATATTTCATAAAATAGTAATGATGGAATGTGTATCTATTTTGTTTAAGAATTTAAGTATTACTTAACACTAGTAGCATTAAGTATTGTTGTGGAATTGAACCTGATCTGGCTTGAATGCCACTAACCATACTCATTGCAAAGTAATACTTTAATACTTAGAGGCAAAGTTCATCATTCTTGATTCACTAATAAAAATACTGAAATACTTCAAAGAAAAATTAACCAAGTTGAATTCCACCAACCATACTCAACGCTCACTATTACTTTAATTAATTTTCTTTGAGTTATAGGTAGACAATCTATTACGATAACAATATCGTATTCATCAGTGAAATGAGATGTAGTGGTGCGCATTTGCAATCAGTAGCACATGCATAATGGCATCTTGAAAAGATGCCTGAAAAATTTCAAGAATATTTAGATTGGTTTTCAGTGTATTTATGTGGATAATTTATGATAATTATGTAACAAACTGGAATATGAGTATGGATATAAATTCACTGAATTTTAAATAGTTTATGAAATAATGGTTTTTTCTTTGTCATGCAGACTGTGTAGAAACTGAGCTACAATAGTGTGTGTGCAAACAGAGGAATCCCTAATCAGACAGTTTCTTGAAGGAGCTAAAGTACTCCTGGTCATGTACTTTCTGCCTGTTCTATTTCAGGTCATTGGCACTATTAGGATAGGGATTGAACAAGTTTATTGTGGGCCCTTTGACCAGTTTCAAACTGAAGTTTTTCTCATTCTCTTTTAGTTTACATGTTAGTGTTACATATGTTTTCTTTAATTCCAGATAACAACTGATTTTAACTTGGAGAAAGACTGCAGTGAATGCTATGCACTACAGAACTATTCAAAAGGAGATCAGGTAACTTAGAAATCTTTGACCTCCTACCTAGGGTTGGACACCGATTCCCGGTATCGGTCCAATACCGAATAGTTACTTCGTAAAGTACCGGTATATACCGTTTCGTAAAATACCGGTGCCTGGTTTCGATACTTTTGTAATTGTGTCAAGAAACCAGTCTTTAAGACGTAAGAATGTAAACAAGTAACTTTAAAAATGGCCTTATAACACAGATAACTAACCATGAACAAAATATAAGGATCCATAACGTGTTCCAGCAGCAATGACTGACACCACAGACATATGCAGCATATGTCTGTGGTGACATATAGAACAAGTCATAGGACAATTCTAATTTCACAAATAAACATTGTCATTTATAAAATACTTACTTACGAAAGATTGACAAAAAGTCCTAAAATTAAAAAAGATAAGTATTTAATACACTATTTAAAAGAATGATAATGCGCACTCGAGGAGGCCGCCATTTTTGTTTTGATGCGGATGTTCGGTAGAGCTACAGGTAAAATAAAAAGTTATACTGCTTCCGCAAGTCAGTCGTACAAAAAATATTATTCACACCTCTAGTATCAACATTTCATTTGCATTGTTACGTTGATTTTAATTATGGCCAATTGTTTGAGTAATAATCTTCAAATGTTGATACCTTGTTGTTTGTTTGTCGCAAGTCCCTTTCTAATTGAATTTTGAAGTAACGTTACACAATTAACTTAAACCGAACAGATCTGTCCAAAATGAAATTCAACTAGCTAAAATATAGTCTGAATATAATAAAAACAATATAATCATAACATGATGGCAATCATTGTTGGTCTCAGTAATGACGATGCGAACAATTAATTATTAAGTTAGTTATTAGTTCCGGAGAGTCACAACAAGTACATAATATGAAAATGAATACAAAAGATTTCATAAGCATTTATTTTACAATTATGTTATAGAAATTACAACCAGACAACACATTTCTGGCAGTGAAATATACGATAAAGCCTTAATACCAATTTAAATTATGAAATCGATTTTCGATATGACTTCTTGGTGGGGTAGAACTGGAAAAACTACGAAAAAAATGAAAGCTCGTGTATTGTGCACCCCATCTCCGAAAATGAAATTGAAGTCATAGAAATGTGCGTAATACATAAAAGTTTTTTTTTACGACCGAAATGTTGCAAACCGTACGAAAAATTTCAAAGTTTGGGCGTATTATTCAAAGTAAATTAACGGTGGCAAATGTAGTTTGTAAGACCATTTGTAATGATTACTTGCTGAACATTTATGATGATGATGAAGAGATTTAAGTTCTTTTAGTTGAGGTTTCGTTATCAATCTTTCAATATTTCTTGTGCAAAAGAGTGACTGTACACTTGTAAGTTCAACTTAACTGTGTTTAAAGTCAAATCTAGTCAACACAAAAACAATTTAAGATAATAAGATATAAGATGAGTAAATCTGTTATTTCTAGCCGTAATTATCATTTGGCTGTTTTGTTAAGTATGTTATAATTTACTTTTTGTCTTTAGCTATTAAAATGTTAAAAGTTTTTTCTTTAGATATTTTTCCTGCACCAAAATGTTGTTACTGTTTAAATCTTGCCATGTTCCGTGAATAAAAAAAAAAGAACAAAAAAAAAAATTAAATTAATGTATGACAGCATAGCATTACATAAGACTAGTTTATATAAATAAACAGATTATAGTACATGATTTACCTTATTAGTGCTTATTTGCAACAAAGACTTTGATATGGTAAACTGACAGTAATCATAGTATCAGTATCGTTAAAATACCGGTATCGTTTCGTCATATCAGTATTGGTATCGGATCGTTTCGTGAATAACGATATCCAACCCTACTCCTACCATACAGTCTGAATAAACTCAGTGTCAGTCAATATAAAAACCTTCAAATTTATCTTGTATCATTAGACTTTTAGTCACTGTTGCAAAAATAAGATCTCCATTTGATAACAAAATCATAAAAAAAATGATTACAAAAGCTTCCTTGACTTTTGTTAAAACAGTGTGATTTATGTTAGTCCTCTTGTATTTTAAAATTTGTTTTCCCTTTTACATAAGTCATTTGTAAATCATGAGGAAGTTTGTAACATTGATGAATCATACTGAAATAGAGGGTGGGGTAATTAATAAATATTTATAAATGATGAAAGTCCTGTAAATTATCTAGAAAATACAAATGATGAAATGAGGTGGACCAAGGTATCAGAGAGAGATGAAAGTGAATCAGATATATATCTTCTGTAAACACTTGGTGAGTTGACGCTTCCTCATGAATACTGATTTGTGTATTCATTGTAGCGGTTGTTAATTTGCTTCGTTAAAGGATATCCAAAATGAACCAAATATTCATTATAGTTAACTACTAGTAATGAACATTCACAAAAAAACTGCCATGTAGCCTCTGAGCTTTTCATACCCCAAATTGCTATCACATATTCCCTTACTTTGAGGTTTGAATGCTCATGTAAAGAGGCCTTCCCACTGATTTGCAAAAGATACGCTCTTTTTTCTCTCATTGCTGTATGACTGACAAACTGCTGCCATTGGAGAATATTCAAAAACAACAGCAAAAATACACATAAGAAACAAATTTGAAGGATTAGGTAGCAAGATAGACTCACTTTAAACATATTCTTTTTTACATTGATTGGGAAGCATGTTCTAACAACTTGTACTAATTTCTGTCAATGGTTCCTTGGACCAGTCCTTTGCACCCTGGAAAAAAATCCTTGCCTCTATCTGAGTTTGAATACACAGCCTTTCGGATACGCAGTTGGGTATGTTACCATGACTCACTTTGATGTGCTTTGTCTCTTCCCATATATGTGCATTATATAATACTTTATAAACTACTAAGTGACACCACATTGGCTGAGTTAGGAACAGCCATTCATGGCAAGTCTGGTATATTCTTGTACAATTGTTACAGATATTTATAATTGGTTCTTGTACAATTGTTGCAGATTTTCATATTCTATGGAGCACGGTCCAACGCAGAGCTGCTGGTGAACAATGGGTTTGTGTACACACAGAATGAGCATGACCGGCTAGCTATCAAACTTGGTAGGTGTCCCTCACTGACCTCTCCTATAGTTTATATATCTGAAGGATTTAACACTGTATCATAATGAAGGCTATCAAATAAATGTCCTTTGTAACCAATATACAACCATCCAGACTTAGCGACCAGACTTAGCGTCTCAGGGTTTCAGCCATCAAGGAAAGCATACCTGTACAAGACAGTTTCGTCCTTATGTTCGTCATGACTTTTGTCCAGCCCCAGAAAACAACAATCAAATAAATGTACCTAAATAGTGTGTAACTGCAGTGTCAAATCAGTGTGTTAAAGAATAAAAAAAGAAAACATTCATGATTTCTAGGCAGCAGTTTACAAGGTTTAATATATACATTTTCATTTTGGGGACATGTGACCCCTCGAATATTTGATTTAGGGGTAATTTGAAATTTTAGGATGACATGCTTGCAGCTGGGTAATAATAATAATAAAACTTAATACCTGCACTGTGTCTGTTATATAAAACCTGAGTAAATGGAAACATTGGAAATAAAATAAAGTAATATAACTGTTTAGTTCAACAGTTTATGATCTGCTTTATTATCTTAAACTTGAATGACAAATGACAATTCAGTATTATATACATGTACCACTAACCATGATCAGGTTAAATGGACTACACTGTCTGCAACAATTTCTTCTTTGTTTTATGGAAGCAAATTCTCTTGGAGCTGCCAAAAAGTCAGTTTCCTTAGGTCCATTCAACCTTATCATGAGGAGTCTATCAACTCTATCAAGACTGAGCCTCTTTCTTACTTTGGATTTTAGTATGTTTTGGTGGGAAAATCCCCTGTCACAGGGAGCACTGGAGACAGGAATTATCATTGTAATTGACACAAGTTTTACAAGGTCTGTGTAGAGGTCAGAATAGTCATTTATAAGAAGTTTGCACATCTTATCAAAATCAGAGTAGACACCTTTGTGAGCAACAACAAAGTGTTTATACAGTAACTTCGCTTGATGTCAAATCTGGGTAATTGGATGGACCAGGATGATCGGCATTGTCCATTTCCGAGTTTTTTCTTTAAAAGAAAAACTTAAGATTCCGCTGCATCATTGTTGCAGCATTTGCGATGATCAGAATGACGTTGCTATGCAACAACTCTCCATCATTGGTTGGGACTAAGTTGTACAGAACGTATCTGAACATCAGACTAATTTATAAAGGGAAAGTTTTTTCTGTGATAAAATTTATCCAATAAAAGTGCGATATATGGTGAGAAAAAAATCAAAGTAAGTCTAGTTTTCATAAATAAAAACATGCTTCCATGCATGTAAACAGACAGCCTAATATTCGGGACGGCATCGACGTGAGGTCATCGTTTTATGCAATGCCGACAGTCAGGGTTCTATTTTAAGAAACGGAAAGTCCCATATCTTGATCTGTTATTCAGAGCAAAGCAGAAAAAATAAAATGAACATGCATCTTAAATGTCACATGTTGTTTCCAGAATAAAGGAAACACATATAGTAGGTTTAAACTGACAGCTATTTGATATCAATCGAATGTGTCTTATATTTAGAACCTGGTTTTGAAAATGCGTCATTGACAGCGCACTAGCATTCAACATGGGGGTCATTTCAGATTATTTTGCGTCAAAATGTACAATTTTGTGCGTCATCGAAAACCCTAAGTTTAAAATAGATAAACATTGTTTAAAACATATATGTAGCTTTAAGATTGCATTTGGTGATTTTCATTACCAAAATGAATCATAATGCTTATGTTTCTGTGTTTGTAGCATATCAGATGTAACACATTTGTTCAATACTTGTTTATTTTGCTTTTGACGTAGTGCAACATCAAAATACCTATGCTTATTGATTTGTCATATTTCAATAAATGATTATAATATTGACTTCATTTTTTTGCTAAACAAAGTCAACTCTGTATGAAAATGTAAAAAATGTGAAAATTGAATTTTTTTTGTCATTAAGGCAGGTTTTTGCATAATACAGCCCAAATATAAAATTTTAAGAAAATTTACCATTATATAAAGAAGATACTGACAATTACATTACCCTACCACCATTTCAGATTTTATGATATGAATGGAAACACCTAAGCAACACAAAAATGGATTATAATTAATATTTTTTACAAATTGATTTCCAGAGTTACCATGAATATATGTATGTTTAAAAATAATAATGTATAAAGCATATATCAAACCATGTGCATTGAATATTTTACCAAAAATTTATACACTATGGAAAAGTGCACACCATTTCCCCAGGATATGATTTCTATGACTTAAGTTTTCAACTCAAGTACTATACCTGGGGGAACATTTTGTTGTTTTACAAAATTAAAATTGACTTCTAAGCAACATTTAGATAAATCACTGTATTTCCATCTCAACATAAATATATTCTATACATAATACTCAGGTATCAGTAAAGGTGACTCCCTCTTCAACCTGAAGTCTGAGGTGCTAACAAGGTGTGGACTACTGCCGTAAGTCTATTTTCTTAGTATTCTCATCTTATCTCTCACTGTCCTCATTGGCCAAATGGTTAGAGCGTCTGCCTCGGGAGCGAGAGGTCGTGGGTTCAATCCCCGGCCATGACATACCAATGTCGTAAAAAATGGTACTGGTATAGCTCCCTTGCTTGGTGCCCAGCATGTAAGTGTAGTTCCAGTGTCAGGATAATGTGACTGAATATGGTACCATGCCACATGTCTACAGCATGATACTACAGTGTGGCAGCACTAAATCTGTCTCAAGTAAACATCATATCCAAATGACTGAAATACTGTCAGTGGGATGTTAAACCCAACAAACATCATATGAACTCATTTTGATGCCTTGGCAAACAGAGCAGACCCAGATTAGACAGCTGGTAGAGGGAGCTGTTTGATCAGGGTCTGTTATGCTTGCTAATACAATACCGTATCATACCTCAGATTCTACTCCTGGCAATGATAAGTCCATCACATGCATTCCATATATCAATTTAATTAGTTAATTGCTACTCATCAAGTCATAAATAATACATGAATATTCCTTTGTAATATTGTTACGGTATATTAGCATTTATCCAAATGACAGTTATAGGAAAAAAGACAATTACCGAAATCTGAATTACTGAAATCAAATCATTTTGCAAAAATGTAAAATCTTACTAGTATGGAGCATACTGCTAAAAAGGCAAGAAAATGGATCAAAAATTATTTTTCTACCCATGTTTACGAATAAGAAGTTCAGACTATATATGAATCAAGTCTGTGTCTCTTTTTTGTGTCCTGTGTTACAGAAACTTCAATATCTTGTCATAATTTTGAGCCAAAGTGGTGTAGATGTGGTATTCATCACCTTTAATAAATTTGATATAGATTGCATGTCATTAACCCTTACCTCATGAATATTCATGTACTGATTAATGACTTGATGAATATCAATTAATGGAACTGAAAATGGTATATGAGCAAACAGAGGAGACCCAGTTCAGACAGATCCTCTAGGAGCTAGACCCAGATCAGACAGGACCTATAGGAGCTAGACCAGATCAGACAGGTCTTATAGGAGCTAGACCAGATCAGACAGGTCTTATAGGAGCTAGACCAGATCAGACAGGTCTTATAGGAGCTAGACCCAGATCAGACAGGACCTATAGGAGCTAGACCCAGATCAGACAGGTCTTATAGGAGCTAGACCCAGATCAGACAGGTCTTATAGGAGCTAGACCAGATCAGACAGGACCTATAGGAGCTAGACCCAGATCAGACAGGTCCTATAGGAGCTAGACCCAGATCAGACAGGACCTATAGGAGCTAGACCCAGATCAGACAGGTCCTATAGGAGCTAGACCCAGATCAGACAGGTCCTATAGGAGCTAGACCCAGATCAGACAGGTCCTATAGGAGCTAGACCCAGATCAGACAGATCCTATAGGAGCTAGACCCAGATCAGACAGGACCTATAGGAGCTAGACCCAGATCAGACAGGTCCTATAGGAGCTAGACCCAGATCAGACAATCCTATAGGAGCTAGACCCAGATCAGACAGTCTATAGGAGCTAGACCCAGATCAGACAGATCCTATAGAGCTAGACCCAGATCAGACAGGTCTTATAGGAGCTAGACCCAGATCAGACAGGTCCTATAGGAGCTGTCTGATCTGGGTTGCTCTATTTGCCAATGTATCTAAGTGTGTATATATGAAGTAAAGGGTCCTTTACATCATATAGACACACTTTGATACAATGTTTGAAGTTTTGAAATCTACACTTCATGAAATATGCCAAGCAGTGCCGGTCAATGTAACATTATTTGGACCAGATGACATCACATTTAATAAAGAATGATTAATGCAAATGAGGTATAATATTTTAGGATAATGTTTTTATTTGTATTTTTATCCAATCGTACTACATTGTTTTAAAATACTGTCATAGTGACAGTAAACTTTGAACAACACAACAACAACAGTTATAAAAGTTACACTATAAAAGTTATACTAAAAAAGTTATAGTTTAAAAAAAATTAAATAAATCATTAACCATTTACAGGTCTCGGACATTTTACCTGCACACAGGGGACTGTCCAGTTGACAGTGATTTGCTTGTTTTTCTGAGAATCTTCTCCATGGATGAAGGTAAGCCTAAATCCAGCATACAAGGGTAGTTACAGGTAGTGATGTTCTGATTGTCCCTAGTCGCCGACAATCAGTTACTTTACTGAAGAGCGCCTATAATCGATTTTACATATATCTGTTCTGTGACGTCGTCGTAAAATTTTATACTATACCGTATTGTTTGTTGTCTGTCAAGTGTAAACTGTATATCAATCTGGAATCTCTTGATTTTACTCAAGTTTATATAGGCAAACCTTTAACCCTTTCCCTCATAGAGGAAACCATGAAAAGACCTATGCTAACAGCATAAAACCAGATCAGCCTACGAGTAACTCGCAGGCTGATCAGATTTTATGCCGTTCACTGCTCCTCAGTGGTCTGGAAATGAGGATTTTGTAATTAAATTTGGTAAGGTTTAACTATGGTTTTCTGCAGATCAGGCTTTATGTGGTACCTATTGAGTGCGTCAAAATGAGTCTATATGAGGGAAAGGGTTAAATACCTACTTTTAAACAATAAGGCCCAGAACTAAGTATTAACTGTTTCAGCATTATAAAGCTAAAAGACTGTGTCAAAAACTACTTCATGAAGTTAATGTGACTGTGTATAATTAAGCAACTTGCTTGAATGTTACTTCTGGTTCAAGCGATTATTGACTGGTAAGTTATTGATTATACCCCATTCGATTGAACCATAATCTAATGTGACAAATATCAACTGATTTCTATCACTAGTTACAGGACTGGTTGGCCCAGTGCCAGGCTTTCGTGAATGGGTTTGATATAACAGTGAGGCAGCACTGTATCAGAGCCATCCAAATTACTAAAATACTGTCAGTAGGATGTTAAACTCAACCAAAAAACAAAAAACGAAAAGTAATTACAATTCCTACTTAAGAAAGTAAAATAGTTATAAAAGAATCTGCAATCAGCATGCCTTTCTTGCATGCTCCAAAAAAATATTTTCTTAACCGTAAATATGTATGTGAAGAAAACTTATTGCTTCCACAAGATATTTAAAAATAAAGATTTTAGAGTTTTTAAGACTATAGGTGTCATTTATCATCAAGCAAAATTTGGATCTACATGTACTGTTAAGCCTGTGAGAAAATGTCACTCTGAAAACTGGCCTTTATCTGGAAGTGACAGCTATTCATGGGTTAAAATCTCTATAAATTCAGTACTGAGGATTCAATCACTGGCCTTTATTCACAGGTTGGTTATTATTCAAAGGTGACTGCTGATACAGGTGTTAGGCAGAAATGCTATAAAAGCACCTACTTGTTCCATACTTTAGCCTTTTACGTTCTTTACTCTATGCCATAGTTACAATGTTTACTGAACATTTCACATGATTAACTCTTTAGACACATTGCGAGGGAAGTATTCAGAAGCGAATGCGGCAGAGTTAAGGGAGGAACTGGGAGACATTGAAAAGACAGTGTCAGAAGATGTGGAGAATAAGATGTGGGCATACCTGGAGACGAGGGCTTCCCTTCTCCTGAAAGCTTATGAAACGTCAGCGGAGGTTAGTGTGGAGATTTTCAGGGACTTGTAAAAGTGGACACTGTCAATTTTGTAATTTGTATCAGTATAAAGGCCATAACTCTGAAGTTACTGAGGCTTTATGACTTTTGATTGTGTTCATTAAGTATTTTGACCAAATCTGGTGATAATTAATCTACATATAAGGTAGAAAGCAGATATTGTTTTTTTTTGTGTGTAAAACTTTGTGTGTGTGTGCCTTTTTGATTTTTATTTCAAGGGCTATAACTCTGGTTTGTTGTCAAAATTGTCTGAGTTGCTAAGTCATTAAACATTGTGACCAAGTTTGGTAATGGTTGGTCAATGTTTGGGAGTGGACATTGTGAGTAAGTACATGCAGCATATATATAAAATCACTTACATTACAGGAGGATGAGGAGTTAATATCAAAGAACAAAGTGTCTGGGGTGCCATTACAGTGTGTGCACTTAAGGTGTTGTGAGAAGAAGATACTGCGATCCACAGTCGCATTTGCATCACAGAAGAAGGTGGGGTCCCAGCCAGAGGCCACCTAACCCTACAGTTACAGTTATTGAAAGTTGACTTAGAAATAGCATATACTTCTAGGATGAACCAAGATCAGCCTGCAAGATATTCAGTGTTAATATTGGATCAAATACCACCCTCCTTACTTAGTGCTAAGTAATACTTAAATAATTAGGGGCTAACTTCATCTTTCTGTTTCTCTAATATAAAATATTCAAAAATTTAATTTCTTAACAATTATTTTAAGTAATTTATTTATTTATGTCAACAAAGTTATGTTTTTGAATATTTTGTAAAAAGGAATGATCAAATGTGTTTCTGTTCAATTTATTTAAGTATAACTAAGTGCTAAGTATCATTGGTAAAATTTGAGTCTGTGAACAGCCCATCATTTGCATTAACAGTAGCATTAGATAATTTTTTATCACATTTAACTGGTATTTTCTGTTGAGAAATACTTGCAGGTTGGTCGTAAATTGTGATGGTGCGTCATTTTCCCACAGTGCATCTGAATGGAGTGAAATGAAAATGATTTTCATAATGTGCTTTTGGAGACTGCTACATCTTGTGTGCAATATTCACTGTTTTTTTTTTTTTTTTCAATATTAAATGGTAATTGGTAATACCTGGGAGAAATGGGTACTATGAAATCATTAATTTTCAAGGGACACAAATTTCGGGTGGTTTTTATATACGAATACTAAACTCCATGAAAACTGTTTATTTTATTTATCAAATTGTTTTAGAAGATAAATCCACAAATAATTGTAACCACAAAATTCCCATAAGTACATAATCAACAAAATATAATGTCAATGAAAATTAATGATTTTTTCAGTATACATAAAGCATGAGATGAAAAAAATCAGGGTGTACCAGTAATTATTAAAGATAGAAATGATGATATTAATTTAACATTAAGATGCTGTCATGTTTTTGATTTTCA
Source organism: Solen grandis (assembly GCA_021229015.1). Classification (NCBI taxonomy): domain Eukaryota; kingdom Metazoa; phylum Mollusca; class Bivalvia; order Adapedonta; family Solenidae; genus Solen; species Solen grandis. Next base: position 45,545,705 of record CM037789.1, on the reverse strand, counting down.
AGTAAGATCTTCATAAAGAAGGCAGCTGGATATTACTGTGAAAGATGTTGAATACCCATATATATTTTTTTACTTACTTCCATCTTCTGAGTGTTTTTTTCCAATTTTTCCCAATAACTCCTGACTAATTGGATGTTTCCTGGATATCATGAATTTGGGTATGCATTGGTATTTTTATACTTCAAACATCAGAGAATCAGGCTGTCTCATATGGAAAACTATTCATAGTTACATTAAGGCATTTTTTTTTCTGGAGGTTATTTTAATATTCATCTTTTTTTTTTTGAGTTTGATAAATTATTATACATCTTGTTTTTATACAAATATTTACAACTATAAATAATGAAAAAAATATATATGATTATTACAAATTGTAACTGACTAATTGTTCTTGTTTTTATTTGTAATATTTAAGGTAGATTTTGAGCCTGTTTTAGTACACACTGGTTAAATTTTTGAATGTTGCATTTAGATATAGATACCTTGTTTCGAAGTAAAAATGGAAAGGCATATAGCATTACCCCTGTTTGTCTGTGTGTGTGTGAGTGTCAAATTCACAGGGTCAAGGTCATTAATCAGCTACCTGCTGACTAATGAAACCATTTGTAGTAATTTGAATACTCTTCATTGAAAATACAAAAGCAAAAGCGCGGTTTCAAAATCTGAACAACTTTTTGTAACATGCCATTTTATTGGTTATTCTGTGCTGACTCCACTAAGGATGAAATGAAAAGTCTAATAAATAATTAATGAGTTCAAAGTTTTGCTAATCAAATAACATGACATGGGTTCCAACGATAAGGGGGGGGGGGGGGGGGGCAGTCATGCCCTCCCAATGGACACATTTCTAGTGTTTCCTTTCTATTTGTATTGTTTTAGGAAAACAATAGCTTGCTAACTTGATTATTGTAGCATTAGCTTTGTATATACAGGCTTTACCTATAGACAATATCTTCATAGCTTGGATTGTTTTTCCCCTCACACTAGCAATTGCCTTTGCATGTACATATAACATCCTAATGGTAAATCTATTTCTTATCATATCCCCGTTTTACAAAGCGTGTGTGTGGGTGGGGGCTATATAGTGATAGTTCTAGTTTCTACCAAGTCCTTATAAAAGAGTTGACATATCTACATTTCTTAGTGGTTTTTAAGTAAAGACTGTTTTGTTTTATCAAATGGACTCTTAAACTTAATTTATATCTTCGCTGCCACAAGGTGTTTATTGTATGTTGTAAACTGTGTGTGTGTGTTTCTAGCTTAAGTGCATTTTTAGCTCACCTGAGCACTTGTGCTCGGGTGAGCTTTTGTGATCGCCTTTTGTCCGTCAGGCGTTCGTCGTCCGTCGTCAACAATTGCTTGTGAACACTCTAGAGGCCACAGTTTTGGCCCAATCTTCATGAAACTTGGTCAGGATGTTTGTCTACATGATATCTCGAATGAGTTCGAAATTGGGTCATAAGGGTCAAAAACTAGGTCACCAGGTCAAATCCTGGTAAAAACCTTGTGAACACTCTGGAGGCCACAGTTTTAGCCAAATCTTCATGAAATTTGGTCAGGATGTTCGTCTACATGATATCTTTGATGAGTTTAAAATTATGTCACTTAGGGTTAACAACTAGGTCACCAGGTCAAATCTTAGAAAAACCTTGTGAACACTTTAGAGATTACAGTTTTAGACTAACTTAATGTAATTGATCAGATGTTTGTTTACATCAAATCTCGGATGGATTAAAAACTGGCAACATAGGGTCAAAAATGTAGGTCACCAGGTCAAATCTTAGGCAAATTTTAGAAAAATCTTGTGAACACACTAGAGGCCTACATTTTTTTCCCAGTCTTCATTTAACTTGATATGAATGATGACTGCATGAATTCCCAGTTGAGTGCAAATTCAGGTAGGATCAAAATGTAGGCCACTTAGTCAAATGTTAGAAAAACACTTTAGATGCCAGATTTTTTGTCATTTTGCCTAACACAGCCATCTTAATCAGGTGAGCGACACAGGGCCATCTTGGTCCTCTTGTTGTTTGAGTGTTGACAGGTACAAGTGGGTTATAAATTAAAATCTCATTATGTGTACACTTGTCAGTTGTATTTGTTTTGATTTAGGATTAATATTTATTTTGGCTGTTAAGGAATATCTAGAGATTTTTTACTCTTTATTTTATGCTAACTGATGAAACACTGTGTTCTATCAGAGATAAAATCATATCCCACAGTGTTACTGATATAGATCTGCCGAAACTACTTTTTCTTTAATAACTGTAAAAAGGGTTTGTATATGGTTTTCTAGCAGCAGTTAGCATAGAATAAAAAGATAATTTGATGGTTTTGACTGAATATGGAATATATCTCATCTCAAAGCGATAATATTCATATATTGAAATGTACACGTATCACTTCTCAATGAGATATATTCCATATCCTCTCATCCTCTCAAAATATAAATATCCTCTATATCTCATAGGAACCTTCTCTGCACTTCAATTTGATACATGTACAACACTCCTTTAAAGCAAGAATGTCTGATCAAATTGAAAAAAAAGTTGATCATGACTTTCTGACTGCTTTTAATTTTGTCAAAGGAAGTGTCCTCGTAGGTCTCGTTGTATAGGAGGGTTAATATTCTATGTTTTGGTGACCATTGCATGACATGTATGGCTTAAGAGATTGGAAAATGTAAATACAGAAGAAATATCCAGTTATATTTTTTTATGTTTTGTGAACTCCCTCAATCTTCCATTAAGGTGTCAATATTTGAACATGTATACATACCGGTATGAAGCTTTGATGCTGACTTAACCCCCCCCCTTTTGGATACTGTCATTTAAACCATTCTATTTTAGTGAAACCAGAGCAGGTTTTTATTATTAACCGATTGCAGATTAAAATCATCGGTTAAAATCAAATAAAAATCAGACATTTTTGGCAATATTGTGAAAAATCCCCCATGACCCATGGCCAAATCTTTTCTTTTTTTTTTAAATCTGTCATTATATTTATTAATGAAAACCCTGCAGGGTATAAATTTATCTACACTCCAGGTGAAATGTTTGTTATACCAGTAATTCTAATTATGATATGTTTTGTCTTAAAGCCCGATTAGCAAAATGTGAGTGTGTGTGTGTTATTGTGCACCACCCATATATGGTATGATACCACACTGAGGCAGAAACTTGTGTCATGCTGGCAAATCTAATCTAAATTAAATGCTGCTCTCTCAAGCACATATTACAAAAATTAAGTCCACCTATGGAACTGTTCATGAGGATAAGTATGTATTGAAGTTAAGCAAGATAAAAAATACTTTAAACCTTTATCTGCGACATACCAAGTTCATAAAAAATGGAGCTGGTAGTTGGTATAGCTCCCTTGCTTGGCGCTCAGGCATAAACGGGTAGTTCCAGCGTTGGTTGGCCCAACGTCAGGATAATGTGATTGCTTGTGGTATCATGCAACACGTCTACCGCGTGATACTGCACTGTGGCACTATATCTGTCTTAACCTAGGTACCACATAAAGCCTGATCTGCAGAAAACCACAGTGAAACCTTACCAAATTTAATTATAAAGTCCTCATTTCCAGACCACTGAGGAGCAGCGAACAGCATAAAACCTGATCAGCCTGCGAGTTACTCGCAGGCTGATCTGGTTTTATGCTGTTCGCATAGGTCTTTTCATGGTTTCCTCTATGAGGGAAAGGGTTAAGTAAACATCGTCTCCAAATGAGTGAAATACTGTTGGTGGGACATTTAACCCAATAAGCAAACAAACCTTTACCTTATATAAACATGTACAGGTTTTAATACTTAGGCAAACAGGAGACCCAGATCTCTGTTTGCTTATACAGAATCTACACACCCGATACTACAAAGAAAAAAAAAATCACTTCATATACTATTTAAAAATCAATAAATAAGTATTCATCTAGTCCTAAATTTGTACATGAATATTCATGATGCAAAGGTTTAAAACAAAAGATTGGGGAAATACCCATTTATCCATATAGCAACTGAAAAATGTTTATGGTATAAATACAAAACAAGAGTGTTCTTTGGAATGTGTGTCCCCGGGGGGAAGCGTGACAGAAAAAGTGTGATGGACAGACAGATACCTGAAAAGTGATCCCTTGTGTCACCTCAACAATACACCAGGTGACAAAAAACAACAACAAAAAAAACAACAACAGAAAACACTTGTGATAATGGTTTTATTGCAGCTGTAAAGCAAGGTGTGCTATAATGGAAAGAATCAATACAAAACATGGCATCCTCTCACCTGAATAATAAAGTAAAAAAAATACTAAACACTGACTGATTAGCTCAGGATGAGCTTTTGTGATTGACCTTTGTCCGTTGTGCATCATTTGTCGTCAACAATTGCTTGTGTACACTCTAGAGGCCACAGTTTTTGCCCAATCTCCATGAGAATTGGTCAGGATGTTTGTCTACACTATATCTTGGTTGAGTTCCAAGTTTGGTCATGTAGGGTACAAAACTAGGTCACCAGGTCAAATCTTAGTAAAACCTTGTGACCACTCTAGAAGCCACAGTTTAAGCCCAATCTTCATGAAATATAATCAGGATGGTTGTCTACATGATATCTCTAATGAGATTGATATTGGGTCACATGGGGTCAAAAAGTAGGTCACCATGGCTAATCTAAGAATAATCTTGTGAACACTCTGGAGGCCACAATTTTGGCTCAATTTTCATGGGGTTTTGTCAGAATGTTTGTTTACATTAAATCTTGCATGAGTTTGAAAATGGGTCACTAAGGGTCAAAAAGTAGGTCACCAGGGAAAATCTTAGAAAAACCTTGTGAACTATGTAGAGGATACATTTTTGGCTCATTCTTCATGGAATTTGGTCAGAATGTTTTTCTACATGAAATCTTGGATGAGTCCAAAACTGAGTCACATTGGGTTAAAATATAGGTCACCAGGTCAAATCAACTTTAGAAGCTACATTTTTGTCCCAGTCTTCATAAAACTCTAGATAAAAATGTTGTCTGCATGAAATCCCAGATGAGTGCAAATTTAGGTAGGGTCAAAATCTATGTCACTTAGTCAAATGTTAGAAAAACATTGCTAATTCTATAGATGCTACATTTTTGGTAATCATGCCTAACACAGCAATCTTACTCAGGTGAGCAACACAAGACCATCTTGGCACTCTTGTTTTCATATTCTTTCTTAAATATTGAAAATAAGGATTAATATGGTTTTTACGTATCAAGGGCCACTCAACAACCTGTCTATAAAAAATATGAATGCAGACTACTAGTCATAGCCTTGGTTAAAACTGTTTTGTTTTAGCGACACTTGTCATAATTCAAAGGATGTTCTTATTTAAACAGATGTTTTACTGGAATGTCTGAAATATGATGAATTTAAACAAATGGGGAAATAAAAGACAAGGCAAATCGGTTCTTATGAGTATATGTTTTGGTAGCTTTTGTTCAATAAAATCTAGCATTTAAGTTGGAGTTACATATTAAATTTTAGCATTCAATTCATACAGGAATTAAAGTCAAAAAAGTAAAATCAGAGACACTATAAGTATCTCAAACTCAAAAATTCTTGTATTTGATACCATTTAATTATGGAATATCAAAATTATAAGATCATAAAAAAATTTTGCTCCATGTATAATGGATGTATCCCTTTTTGCTGTCATTGCAAGCAATTTTCTCACTATCATGACAATGTAAAATTTGTGGAGTTTGAAATATTATCTTGTATGGCCTTATCTTACAACATGCATGCATGTTTCAGTATTCATACTTTCACAAGCCAACAACATAACATTAAAAAAATTTAGGTTGTTAATTCAATGATGTCATTCGAGATAAACAAAAAGCACACAATAGTCATAAATGTGCCATACAATAAGGCATTTTTTCTTAATCCTGAAGTTGTATTAAGTGAAATAAAATAATCAATCATTAATGAAGATTAAGATATATTTTATGACTGAGATATCCCAATCCTTGGAAGATATGTTCAAGTTGGACGTCGCGAAGGCTTGTTTCCGATAGGAATAGGACACCTAAAGGAAGCTCACTGATAGATTCTATTACTGTAGTCCTTAGAAGTCACCCTAAATTTTTGACTAATCAGAAGCTCTGAAAATTCAAATTTATCATTCATTGGTTCATTAAATTGTAGACCTTTCTATTTTCCATTTTACAATGCACAAAATAAATCAATCTATTTGACAAAAGCAAGTGTTTCACAAATTTAGTATGATTTCCATGTCAGATAGAAGCTACTAAAACATTTCTACAGACAACAGAAGCATAGGCTCATATCGAAGAAATGTTTAATTGAATCTATCCTAAATGTAATTTCCAGGAAAGAAACTGTCAATTGGCATTTTATGATACGGCAAATACAATTTCTTGTACGTGATTAATTCACAAACTATGAACAATTGGCAAAGGAAACAACTATGTACATTTATCATGCGATTACGTGATTTATAACAAGCAATATAAAACAGTGCAACAAAATAAATTGATTGATATGTAAAGGGAGAATGAAAACAATCTGACCTTAAAAATTGCTTCACAAAGTGGTAAATACAAAGTTCAAAAATGGAATGCATGAAATGTATCACAACTAAATAAGTAAATATAGATATTAATTGACAACATTATAATCATATAAACAGGCTACCAGTTGCAAATAAAAAAAGTTGCTACGGCCAAAAAAAAATAGTTCCGTTTCTGGTCTCCAGCAAAAAAAAAAGTTTTTTTTTTTTTTACATGAAACGAAAGGTAAAAAAAGGGGAAAGATTTTTTTTAAAGGCAGAAAGGTAAAAAAATCATTAGGGTCAGTCCTTAAAAAAGAGGGCCAGAAATGGAACTTTTTTTTTGGGGGGTGGGGGGGTGGCCTAACTCTGCACATTCTATTTCATCATGTCATTTTAACAGTCGTACTAATGTTTCCAATTGTATAAATTTCACAGTCCTAACAGTTCTGAAACGTCCATGCACAATAATATGGAAAACATTACCTATATAACTACATTGTATTAATACTTCAATAATAATAAGGGTGATAACTCTTCCAGCCATGTGATTTCTCAGGAAATTCCGGTTTACCTCACAATAGGGACCACATACAATGCTATCCAAGTCACCAAAAATGATCTATATAGGTTGTGAGAACTTGCTTAGTAAATGATAAAAACTAAGTTAAAACTTTCTTTCTTATACTTATGTGAATTAAGTGTACCGAAAAATGAACACACAAAGCAAATCCATACTGGTATATTCAACAACAACAGAAAAAAAGTTAGTGTTCCAATAAAGTCTGCTGATAAAATGGCTATACAAATGCCAAAAGCAATCTGACAAAAGCGATAAAAGACAAAAAAAAAAATGAAAACAAGTGAAAATAAATTTTTGGATAATCTTGTTTTTTATCTGACTGGTGTTAATGTATTAACATTTTAAACAACTTTATAAGCTACATGAAGACTGATGCCTATATCTCCAAAATAACTACAATATCATGCAACATTAAAATTCATATATCAATATCATCTATCTACCAATAATATCTCATAGACATGTACCTTTTCTAAGCAAAAATCTTGTATGGGGTAAGTTGAAAATAACAGACCAAATGCAATTTAACGAATACCATTCAAATGTCCAAATAATTTCTAAAATCACTTGTCCTTCTTGAATAAACATATTTGCATGTTCAAAATATAAAAAAGTATTTAAGGTAATTCATCTATAATTAAATTATAATCATGGTCCTTCAAATGCCTAAAAAAGATTTCAGTGCAGATGCAAGCATCCACTGACTTGGGTTTCTTTTGGTCCAAGTCTAAAAAAGATTGCATTTACTATAAAATTCCCATGATCACTTGATGGACCATTTAATGATGGATGAATTACCTTAATCATAGGTATTCACTCTGGCAATCAAATATACTGATCACCAAATCCTGTCAACAGGCCTGCATTTCATGATATATCCAAAACTGAGATTTCCTTTTGCTCAAAAATCTCAAAACTTAAAAAATCCATACAGAAAAATCAAAAGACCATTTCCTATCAATTCTTATTAGCAAGCTGCGTAATTCTACTCCCTATGTCTGTGTTTTATCATAAACAGAACATCATTACTTTGAGCTGAGGAAATGTAAGTTGCTTTGTAACACACAGGTCGGGCCATCAACTGAGTGATATTATTTCTGCCACACAAAGAACTAGGTGATCATGTTGGATCAGCAGCTATTCAGGAAGCAGTATGGGTCAAATTTCTGGTCTCAACATAAAAATAGGTAAGTGGTAATTTACCAAGGTTGGCATTCAGGAAATGTGAAGCCCACTGTCAGTATAGCACAAGTAGGTAATGGCTAAAAATAGCTGAAAAACTGTGGGGATTAACCTCACCAAAATGGAAAAAAATAAAAATATCAGATCTTAGCTTTCACGTTTCAATTATGGCCAATGTGATAACTAAAAGTATGGCCTTTGTGCAATCTTATTTTTCAGTAAATAAAAACCGATAACAGAAATTGGATAATTATATGCTAAGGAAACTTCATGGAACCATATCACGTTTCTTGTACCACAGTCATTTCTAGAAGTACGGGTTTATATCATTGAAATTACAACGTATTCACTTTTTATCATAAGTCATCTACATTTATAGTCAAGATGACTAAAATCAATGTCAAATTTATAAATACAATGTATACATAAATATATATGTGATACTAAAAAGTACTGGTGGCCATACGGAATGTGTATTGATGTAAATATAAATGGAATTTTATGCACCAAACAATGCTGTATATAGAAATAAAGGCTGATACCTTAAAATATAACTTAACCTATCTCAACTTGACCTATCTCAATGCATCACTTTTAGTAAAAAAAAAACAAAGTCATAAAAATATAAAAATACTATTCTAAATATTTTTTTTTACAAAGATTAGTGAAATGGGGTCAAGGACACCAGCAACACACATTACTTGGCAATATTTACTATGGTAAATGTAAGAGTAGCTGGAAAGTTGATTCAAATTAGATATGAGTGAAAATATCATGAAGAGCATTTTCTATCATTCTTGGTTTCCAAACAAAGTGGATCTAATATATTTCTTACACCAACACCACGGTCAGTTCAGTCTGCTAGATTGCTATGCATGCAAAGTTAACCCTTTCCCTCATATAGACTCATTTTAACCCTTTCCCTCATATAGACTCATTCTGACGCACTCAATAGGTACCACATAAAGCCTGATCTGCAGAAAACCACAGTTAAACCTTACCAAATTTAATTACAAAATACTCATTTCCAGATCACTGAGGAGCAGCGAACAGCATAAAACCTGATCAGCCTGCGAGTTACTCGCAGGCTGATCTGGTTTTATGCTGTTCGCATAGGTCTTTTCATGGTGTCCTCTATGAGGGAAAGGGTTAATGTAAACTACCTAGTAAGTAGATTGAATAGCATCGGCAAATTATATCCCAAGCACTTCTAAACACTAAGAAAAGTTGTGAAAATTTGGCCTACCACTTTACAGAAAGCTCTTCCTTAACAGGGTATGCAGAAAAAAGAATTAATATTTCAATGTTTTACATGAATGATTTTGTCTAAAGCAAGTCTAAGTACATTTAAGTAATAGGTACGTCAATTCAACAAAAAGTATGATTTAAACTGGGGAAAAACCTTACTTCTACAAGGAATGGCAAGCATTTGCTTATTATGCAAAATCACAGCAAATACAGTTAAGAACCACTATAACACTCTATTTTGGGGTTTAAATTACAATGGACCACTGAAAATCAAATAATAGATAAGTCCATGATTTAAACAGTCTGTGTTATAAAGAGATCACTGTATGGATCCCCATTGCCACATAATATAATATCTTACCAATATTTGTAATCATCATCATGATATCTTTAATATAATAACCATTATAGCAATAAATATTATTCTAAAAACAACGAAATAATAAACAATAGTTTAATCTCGATGACAAACTATCCAACAATCCCATACTCCTAAAACATCTAGTCTTCAACCATCATATCAACAACATATGATTTTATTTCCATTGGAGACACCTGTAAATCACTCAGATGCACACTTGCTTTCTTCTTCACAAGATGGGTCAGAGAAGTCTCCCTAACTTGTGTATCTTTCACCCCTGGGAAAAGTTCGGCCAAACTGAGACTGGCTGCGGAACATTCTAGTTTGTCGTCTGGGAAACCACACCTGTAACCCTTCCTGTGCAGAATCAGACTGGTCCCATTGTATTTCAGGTTGGATTTACACAATGTCTTTAGACTGACCACAGTAATATCACAGGGTAGCGGACTATGCATAACAGTAAACTTTAGAGACAATATGTCTGAATTGATTGGTGTGAACATTTTGTATAATGGTTGCTGAAGAAATTCATTCACAAGAATACTCTGCAATGAAGGATAGGTATATTTTTCCTCTCTGAGAGGCAGGTCAGAGCGTTCTACTTGAAGGACAAATTTGGTCATGGTTAACTTGTTGTCTACCACTCCCTCCCCGAGTCCTCTCTCGTCATCATATAAAAGCTGTCTATCAATCATGACCTCAAACTGACCTTTTTCAAGGGAGGCTGCTCCATGAGGCTGCCCAGTGTGAAGAGTCACTCTCTTGTTTCCATCTTCAATAAAGGCCATGGTCGTGATTGGATAATAGTTTCTTTCAATGTGTGCTCTCCCAGCATTCCCTGGATGCTTCTTCCTCCCAATCATCTGGTACCCATTCTCATCTGTGAAGAATGAGCCCAGACTGTTCTCCAGGTCTGTTGTAATCCTCATGACTGGTTCCCGATCTTTCATATTTACAACATGCATGTCTAGAGCATTCTGAATGTGAAGGTTTCTCCCCTGAACCCCAGGGTGGTGATACAATTTGACCCTGTGGAAGAGACTGGGGTATACAGCCTGTACCTCTGTCACAAAAGGGCCCTCTATTACACGTATCACAGGTACACCCTGTAGCATGTCTTTTGCTGGTCCGTTAGGGAAGAATATATACGCCCCACTCCCTCTGGAGATATACGCCTTAAATTCAATGATAGTTTTAGTTGATTTTTCTGTTTTCTTGTCTGTTATTTTGGTCAACATTCCATTAAATGATCTGAACTCAGCTCGAATTTGTTCATTCTCTATGATAATAGGCACAAAAATATTACCTCTTTGTCTCGGACGCTCTTGTTCAAACTTCAGCTCCGGTCTAACAATGAGCTGATCACTGTTAAATATACTCAGTTTTGACCAAAAGTGTTTTGGCTGAGTTTCTATCTTCCTGAAGATATAGGTTTCAATACTGAAAGCAGGAATTTTTGTAAGAAAAACCACCTCAAATGTTTCAGCATTAACTTCAACAGCTGAGCTGAAGATTGGATTAATCTGATATGGTACAGATTTACGATTGGAATCAATGATTTCAAACTCTGTTGTTGATACGACAATCTCAGTAAATTCTTTCCGGATCTGCCCGGTAGGATTAAATATAACTACACGAGCCCCGTCCTTAGTTGGTATAATCATCTGATGCATGGAGGCCACTCTCGGATCATCTCGAAAAAGTTCTGGCTGCAGGATCTGATCGCCATCAAGTTTTCCTTGCGTCAGTAAAAACTGGGTTGCAATTTCAGCAACCATCGCAGCATTGGTAAAAGATGTGTATAATTTATTCTCATAGTCAGCAACAACATAGGACTTGGCTGTTCCAGTTATGGCATCATGATGGAGAAACAGACCCAGGTTCTGTCTTGCTTCCTGCAGCTTCCTTGCAATCTTGGACAAGTGGCTGTATTGAACATTCCACTGCCGGCTGAATCCCAGGGCTAGCACATTCAAAATCTCAGCGGCTCTTAATCGAGATTCAACCTCCCTTGAAAACCTTTTATCAAAAGGTCTAGTGGTATAGTAACCTGTCCAATACATATTATCATTGTCGGAATAAGGAAAGAAGTCCCCACTCAGGGATGGGAGCTCTACCGATTTTTTGGCTTTTACTCTTCTGATGTTACTGAAGTAGTCTTTCACTGTTCCAAACTTAACAGTTATCCTCCAATCCTTCCTGCCATTCATATAACTCATCAGTTTCGTATAATTAACATACTGCTGGTCCCACTCCTGACCACTATAAAACCGAAAATCATCTCCAAGGGGAACCAATATAGTATTATAATTGTACAAACTTGCTTTCAAGCGGTACTGTTCATACAGGGACTGAGCCCTAGTGACAACATTTCCATCTGTAATAGGTTGAATTACTTTATAAACTGGATCGCCATTCAGCTGCTTGAAATCGTAGAGAGCACATACAAATTTGTCCGGGCCGCACGTATGATGGAGCGAGTATAAAGTGTAGGGCATCACATGACACAGATTGTCTGTGCTGTCCTCCCTGTCCCAGAACTGTTTCCAGTAGAACTCCAGGCTTCTCTTTTGAATCAGCGAACTCTTTGTCGCTTGGTGTATTCGCTGTATCACCATCTTGGTCATTCCCGATCTCCTCCACAGGTAAGGCATTGTCCCGGAATGGCCGAAGGGGTCAATGGACCAGCTGTTGACAGGACGCACCTGAAGATTCTCGATGACCCACTGATGGCCCTCGACCAGCTGGTCTATCACGGAGATGTAGTGGGTGGATGCCTCATCCGGCATCACCCAGCCTCCTAGCACTATCTCCAGCCTCCCTATAAGTATTATATATAATTGGTCAAATATCATATATAAGTGGTCAAATATCATATATAAGTGGTCAAATACTATATATAATTGTCAAATATAAAATATATTAGGTCAAACACAATACATAATTGTATCATGACTGTTCATTAGACAATAGTATCCAGTGCTCCTGTTCAATAAATATGAATCTGAATATTTCATCCGTATGGGGGACAGGAATCTTTCAAAACCTTTGTATGCATACAGTACAGGCCCAGACAAGTAAATTATCAAGACTGATCAATATGCAGTAAAAATTAAGCAGAAATCAATCTTTGATTTTTGTGTGTCTAGTGTATTTTCCTATACTGTATTTGTACAACAATATAACTATTCAGTATTTATTTTTTGAAACTTTTTATAGGCATTAACCCTTTCCCTCATAGAGGACACCATGAAAAGACCTATGCGAACAGCATAAAACCAGGTTTTATGCTGTTCGCTGCTCCTCAGTGGTCTGGAAATGAGGATTTTGTAATTAAATTTGGTAAGGTTTAACTGTGGTTTTCTGCAGATCAGGCTTTATGTGATACCTAATGAGGGCGTCAAAATGGGTCTATATGAGGGAAAGGGTTAAAGATGTAATCAAGGTATGTGTATTTCCATCCAATTAAGAATTACACAGCAAAGTTAACAAGAACACTATGCAGCATTGCATGCAATATACACCTGAAGGTATAGCAATGTTAAGAACCCTATGTAGTAGGTTATAATTCTGTTGACAATCACCTTACAAGATGCATAATCATCATAAATATTGTGTATATGTATTTGTGGTTTGTGTACCATACTTCTGATTCTACCACGGCCTGAATCACAACTGCAGCTGAAACTTATAACTTCTATGTCGGGGATTTCTCATACTTACTCTATATCTAGGTAAAAGGGACAAATCGCCTTTTCCCCTCAAAGAAATATGTGAGAATAAAATCCAGGCTTCATGCACAACTACACATAAAAATAAATAATGCTGATAAGTTTAAACCATATTCCTCAGGCCATGTAAGAAGAGTTGCAACCTCAAGGTTTGACTTACATAACTCTTAAAAGGAACAAAAGTTTTCTTTGGAACACAAGTGTCACCTGCTGAAGCATGACAGAAAACGTGTGACAGAGAGACAGATGACGGAAAGTGATCCCTATGTGTCACTTCTGCTTTTAGCAGGTGGCACAAAACAAGACAAAGGGCCTTGTCAAGTCTAAGTCTTAACCCTTTCCCTCATATAGACTCATTTTGACGCCTTCAATAGGTATTACATAAAGCCTGATCTGCAGAAAACCACAGTTAAACCTTAACAAATTTAATTACAAAATACTCATTTCCAGACCACTGAGGAGCAGCAAACAGCATAAAACCTGATCAGCCTGCGAGTAACTCGCAGGCTGATCTGGTTTTATGCTGTTCGCATAGGTCTTTTCATGGTGTCCTCTATGAGGGAAAGGGTTAAATGTATCAGAAATGGGTTCAGAACACTGATAAATACCTTCTTTGACTAAACTGCGCACTTGGTCCTGGACACTGGGGTTTTGTTCGGACCACCACTTGCTCAGGAAGACGATCTCCGCCCAGATAAAGGTCAGGTCTGAGTATTGCTGCAGCTTGATCACCATATTGTCCAATATGGGCTTCACCCGTTGGATGTAGTACTCGTCCAATGTCCACAGCCAGCCCGGGTCCACATGGGAATGAGGCACCACGATGACAGTCAACGGTTCCAAGTTGTCCCCATATGCAGCATCCTTCTTTGGTGCGTGGGGCAGGTCGTACTGTCCGTCTGGTCGCGTCTGGAAGTTTGTCTGTTCTGCCAAGTCTAATGTGGATAGGACGTCTCTCTGTCCTGTGAAGTCAGCCCTGCATTGACTATGGTCCGACTGGTTGTCTTGTATTTCAAACAGTACTGGATTGTCTTCTAAGAAGTTTGTCATTTTTTCCATGTGGGAACTGCGAAATAAAATAGCAAATAAAAAGATGCAGCTACTGTTGCCTTCTAAATATGCAGTTTAATTCATATAGACACATTTTAATGCCTAGGCAAACAAAGCAGACCCTGATCAAACAGTTTCTAGACATCTCAGATTCTACACAGTCTGCATGGCTAAGAAAATTCCATTTTTTCTAATCATATACCAGTTACAGTTCAGTCATAAATTCATCAAGTTATTAATTCATTTCTAGCTCTTTTTAATAACATAGAAAACATTGCTGATTGTTACTATATTGAAGTTGAAGTTTAAAAGTTCTGAGGAATTAGAGTGAAACTAGGCTAAGTGCTTATATAAATATATGCACCTAGCCTAGTTTTGCTCTCACCCCTCCAATATCAGGGTCCATACATACATCCTGCATTGTCTTGGACCATGTTTGTTAGTTTAATGTCCTACTGATACAATTTCAGTCATTTGAAGACCATGTTTACCTGACACAGATATTATATACAGCTGCCACACTGCAGTATCACATCACAGACATATGGCTAACAAATGGCAGCTTTGGAATCCATAGTTTGAAATGTGATATGGAATGGAAATTATTGGATATTGGAAATTAAATCATAATGAAGTCTGTTGTAAATTAAAAGAACTGCATACTTGCGCAATTAAAACAGCTAAATACTATATCATTCTCAAATTATTTGACTCAGTAACCATTGCATAAAATTACTTATGACTCATTCAATACTGAATGCTAAAATTGTTGAAACTGAACTTGATTCACTCCAATCAATGAATCATAAGATTATTACTAAATAATTTACTGAGTTTTGAAAATTTGTAGAGAATGTACTGTATGATCTGGGTCTGCTCTATTTGCCATTGCATCAAAATGTGTCTTTGTAAGGTTAAGTCTGAATGGATAAGAACAATTAAGGAATAACAATACCTAATGACAGCCCAATGAATAAGTTCAAGTTGCATCTTATAACGTTTGGTGAGGTGTAACAACATTTCATTTAGTGAAGTGTAACAACACATCATTTAGTGAGGTTTAACAACACGTCATTTAGTGAGGTGTAACAACATGTCATTTAGTGAGGTGTAACAACATGTCATTTAGTGAGGAGTAACAACATTTCATTTAGTGAAGTGTAACAACACATCATTTAGTGAGGTTTAACAACACGTCATTTAGTAAGGTGTAACAACATTTTGTTTAGTGAGGTGTAACAACATGTCGTTAAGTGAGGTGTAACAACACAGCCTAGTTATGCATCACAAGAGCAAAAAGCAATATTTTCACAACCCTAATTTAAACTAGAACTCCACGAGTCGGATGTGTCGCCTGACAATGACTTATCTGTTGACAGTAAAGATGCCAGTTTGTCACTTTCTTTTAAGGATGGGGTATCACTCCGGATCATTGCAAGAAACATACATACCAAGAGTTTCAAGTCATTCAAACTTATGGTGAAAAAGTTATGCTCCGGACAAGAAATGCTCAGAGAAAATCTATCAAAGGGGAATAACTCAATAAGCGCACAAGGTAGAGTTATGGTTCTTGTGCATTGCACTCTGGGTCATTGCAAGAAACATACATATCAAGTCTCAAGTCATTCCAAGCTATTGTGACAAAGTTATGCTCTGGACAAGCAAATGGGGAGGCTGTCGCCTATGCCGCCGCCGACAAAAGTAACCCCTATGTGTCGCCTGACTCTAGTCAGGCGACACAAAAATTACTCTATGTTGCTCAAAAACTATCAAGGAAATCGCTTTAACATATGCAGCCAGGATCTGATGGGCCAAAGTTCTTGTTAATGGAAAATTGATGTCTACCATCGCCGCTACAGTAATTTAATCACATAGTGATGCTCAGCTCAGCTAATTACATGAAGAGAAGACCCTGAGTGCACAGAGACACTCGCGTAGAACCTCTGACCTACCACAAGTCAGCTGAAAGGCTTCCTCACATGACTTGACTTCACTATTTGAGTTTACCATCGCTTCAACAGTATTTCAGTCATATGGCGACGTCCAGTTAATTACAGGTGGAGGAAGACCCCGAATGCACGGAGGCATCCGAGTAGAACCACCAACCTACCGCAAGCCAGCTGGAAGGCTTCCTCACATGAAAGATTTGAGTGATCCAGCAAGGGCTCAAACCAACAGCTGAATTGTCTAAGTGATTGATAATAAGTCAACAACTTTAATCACTCAGCCATGTAAACACTTTATGGATGGGACAACTGGCTTTTGAACTGTAAAAATTGTGCTATGTATCATTAAATTGTGATATAATCATTTTCTGATTGAAACATTAGGATGTAGGACTACCAGTTACTAATCATGATGCTAAACTAATTTGTAAATAATATGTATGTTTTAGGTTAATTTTTTCATTACAATGTTCAAAAGTCATTTTTTACATTCATAATTATAAATATGGTCCAATTTTGGCCAACTTTGTAGAGAAAAATTACAGCCTAATCAGGTTTTAGACTGGTTGCTACTCCACAGAAGCTTTGACAGAAATATATTTAGACTGAATATGGATTTAAAACTTCACCCCATATAGATGTGTTCTGCCATCTTGACAAGCATAGCAGACTCAATTACTACAAAATCTACACAGCAACAAAAAATTTTTTACATACCATACTAAGTTAAGTAAATCAATATCCATTGTCATAAATATTCAAAAGGTAAAAGGTTAAACCTGATATATCACGCAATGGTACACCATAGCATTACAAGAGCTGTCAGAGGACAGCACGCTCGACTATTCAAAATGCTTGTTGGTAAATCAAATGAAATCTATTTCAATTCTTGCCCTTTATATACCCTGTATATATTCATAGTAAAATCGATATACCTTGATAGTCTAATACTCCTTAATGGGTTCATGAAGTCTAAAATCAATCCCATGCCTAGTTACTGAGACAGAAGCATAATAACACTGTGCATGCAAAACTTTAACCGAGTTAGAAAAGGGCCATAAATTTTTGTAAAATATCCTCCTTGGTTTTCTGATGCCCCTGAACACACTCCTAAACTTTCTAGTCAGTACCATAAACAATTTCTGAGATATAAGCTGGATAGTAGCTTGCATGCAAAAATTTAACCAAAAGGTGTAAGTCAAAAAGTGCCCCTAATCTGCATTATATTCAGTTAAAAACTACCTGCCACTATAGTATGATACCATTGAATATATTAAAGATGTTTCAAATTAAACCCAGGCCTGGTTACTGAAATATAAACATGAAATTCCTTGCATGCAAATCTAAAACCAAAATTTCTAGGTTAAAAGGGGCCATAATTTGTAATATATTCCATCAAGTGTTATCTTCCTTGATAGTATGATAACCCTAAACATATTAAAGATGTTTCAAATCAATCGCATACCTAGATACTGAGATATAAGCATGAAAGTACCTTACATGCAAAACTTTAACCAAAATTTCTAAGTTAAAAAAGGGACCATAACCTGTAATATTCCATCAAGAGTTATCTACCTTGATAGTATGATACCCCTAAATGTATTAAAGAAGTTTCAAATCAGTTGCATGCCAGGATACTGAGATATAAACATGAAAGTACCTTGCATGCAAAACTTTAACCAAAATTTCTAAGTTAAAAAAAGGGACCATAATTTCCAATATATTCCATCAAGAGTTATCAACCTTGGTTGTCTGATGCCCTTAAACATATTCATAAACTTTCAGGTCAATACCATGAATGGTTATTGAGATACAAGTTGTATAGTAGCTTGCATGCAAAACTTTGACCAAATCTTTTATTGCATGCAAAACTTTAACCAAATTTTCTATGTTAAAAAGGGGCCATAATTTATATTAAATTCAGTCAAGAGTTATCTACCTTGGTTTTCTGATGCCCCTGAACATATTCATAAATTTTCAAGTCAATACCATAAATGGTTATTGAGATATAAGGTTGATAGTAACTTGCATGCAAAACTTTAACCAAAAGCTGCAACGCCAACGCCGACGCCGATGCAAGGGTGACTACAATAGTTCTCATTTTCTTCGAATAGTCAAGCTAAAGATGAGTAACTGCGAGGAATAAACACACTAAAGTCAATGCTGCATAAGAATTACCTCGAGCCGTAACCCTCATTCAAGATGTATAAGAGAAGGAAGACTAGAGCCAAGAAAGCTCCAACAATCAGGATGGTGAGGCGGTGTGAAAACTTCATTATCATTGGTCTAATGTCACATTTGAGGGCTCATGTTTAGAGGATAGCACCTGAAGTAAAAAGAAAAATATGAAATATATGAACATACATTTTTCATTTCTGAAGTAAACAAAGCAAAACTTTATAAAATATAAGACAGAAAAAGATGATGATGTCTTGTGATAACTTTCACACGACTATTATTGATTTAAGATTGAAGATGACAAAACCTTTTTTATATTAAAGACATTTAATTGAGTTAAAACTGTCCATCTAAAATGCATGCATGGTCTGATTCAAAGATGTTAAATACCAATTCTAATATCAATTATTTGTAACCCATGCTTTATTTTGTCAATATACTGTAAATAATAAGTTTAGAATACGGCTATGCTTGCCCGTATTACTGTGCTTTTATGCGTATATGAACCATGGTTGTTTCTTGTCCAGTAGCTGTGTGACATCATTGTATTTAGTCTTATCTGCGTAACTCAGCACTGTTTACAACTGCTCAGTGTCAAGTATGAGTGAGTGAATGTTGATGAATGGTCACTTCGAATGCATGCACCTAACCTTTCAACTTGCATAAACCACCAAAATCTCATGTCACAACCCTGAAAACTCTTTCTTTCCCTTTACAGTTTGTATTTAGTCATGGAACAAGAAGGACAGTCGCGAGACTGCTTCCATATTTCTATCTCATTTACCGTCTACATATATTCTTATATATATATATAGTATATATACATATATATATATATTGATGTTGAATTGTAATTCTTCTTCTTCACTGTTCATATATATCTTTGGCATCGTCTGAAGTCCGCGTATAGTAAAGTATTTTATTCATCATATTGACAACCCTGGGTTATATATTCAATAGTTTTTCTACAGTTCTTATGCCAAAAAAAAAAAATATTATCTGATTCTCTGATTATTAATATGTGAATGCTATCATCAACTTTTTTATGTACAATCATATACAATCTCTCATTCAGACTCTCTCTCTCTCTCTCTTTGTCTCACAAACTAGGAAAATTATAAATTCATGCATGCATAGGCAAGATACAAATGTATTCAATATGTCTATTTAAAATGTAAAAACATATTTGATGACAGTACCTTATTTGTGCAGATACTAATATATTTAAGTCATATAAGTCTTCCTTTGGTCATCAGCAAATCCAAATCATATTATTTGCAATGAAAGTTTAGTTTTGAAGAACATTCCTCTTCCATGAAACAAATGGTAAAACTTTGAACAAGGGAAGTAATTATTCTGTACCAATTTTGTCAAATGATCGACATGTCACTGAACACATTACGGGCTTCATTCATTCGAAAATTGGTTTATGAGATTATGTTTATTCTTTACTGAATTGAAATATTTCGTGTGCAAATACGTTTTGTATCGAAATTTATTGCCCTTTTCAAAGTTCAAATGCAGAGATTATCTGAAGAAGATATACTTCGCAATACAACGAGTTACGTCCCCTTTCCACACAGAACCTCTAAGTCGCATTAATATTGGAGAGCTTACAGGAATTAAGGTGAAAGTTGCTGAATATTAACTGTATGCAGAAAATCGTGATTTTATAACTGCTTTCTGAAGAAAAAAATCAAGATATGTTAAAAATTTCTGCAACTCTATTCAATATCTTAAAGTCGGCCCCTTAAAGTGATGTATTTTATTTGTTATGTAACTTTGAAAAGAATAGGGGTCAGCATTTGGTTTGGATAGATTTAAAGTTTGAGTCATCATTCTTTTGAAATATATATTGAAAATAAGTGAAAACAAATATCACCTAAATGCATAGAATAACTACAGCCATTTTCATCTTGTGGTTAGAATGTCTGCCCTTGAATTACTTATTTGAACTTACTTGAAGATGATGTCTTAAGTTTGGCTTATATCATATTGACCTCTCACATTATGAACTCCTAGTCTTGTGTCCCAGCATTTAATTGTTATATTCACATCGGTCTCTGTGCGCATTATGAAGGATGAACTCTGTGCACATTATGAAACTTCTTTGCACTCCAATTTGCCTTTTTAAGCAGTGATTTGAATTAGTATTAACTGATGTTGCTGGCACAATTTCTGTGGTTAGGCTATTCCAATGTTTAATTGACCTTTGGATAAAACTATATAACCTTAAATTCTGGCTACAATGACTTGCTTTTAATTTCAAATGGTGTCCCTTTAAATCATCCTGTGCTATTTCAAATAAGTTTGGAAGTAAATCTGGGTTCCACAGTAATTTGCTCTGGTTATGTTTTTTTTGTATTGGCCTCCAGGTTCGATTTTCGAATACCAAAGTATACCAAAGTCATGAAAATGGTTCTGTATAGCTCCTTTGCTTGGTGCTCTGCATATAAGGGTAGCTCCAAGACTGGTTGGCCTAGTGTTAGGATAATGTGAGTGGGTGTGGTACATGCCGCATGTCTACGGCAGCACTATTATCTGTCTGAAATAGTCATTGTCTCCATATGAATGAGATACTGTTGGTTGGATGTTAAACCCAACAGACAAGCAATCATGTTTCTGATTGATTATATTAATATCATGAAAAATTCTCGTGCACCTAGCGAGATCCAAACACATCCTCAAATCATTACACTGTTCTTTTAATTGGCCATTCTGAAGTTGTCCACATGTAAAGCCTTATGGGAGACCTATACCTAACATTGATTATAAGTCAATAGGGATTTAAGCTAGGTTAAAAGTTTAGCCATGTCTAATGTGCCAATCTTCTGAGATATTAAAAAGGGAGTGGTATTATTACTCCTTTGTGGTTCTGACATGTCAAGTATGTACCAGACTTCAAAACAAATATAGATATGTCACATTTGTTTCCATGGATTAAATTCAATTTTACATAGCATATGATTTTTATACATGGTAGTTCAAAGATAGTTGGCGGATAATGTGACTGGATGTTGTATCATGTCACATGTCTACAGCATGATACTGCAGTGTGGCAGCACTATATATGTCTCAAGTAGACATCATTTCCAAATGACTGAAAATCTGTTGGCAGGACGTTAAACCCAATAAGCAAGAAATTGATATTAATCTGAACTCATTTTCTTTTCTTTTCCAAAATCACACCCATGCAGTCAAATGAAAAACAGAAATAATAACTGATCAAAAGGGTTTGTTTAAATGAAAAAGATGCATATTTTATAGTAATTTATACAAAAGGTTTTCTATTTATAATAGCAAGTAGTGTTTTGCTCTTCTGAAAAAAATACCAGTAAGCTTGTTTATCAAGAACGGTATTAACATGCCAGATGTTAATGACTGGCATTAAGGTGCAGAAATGCTAGGCGTTATGTTTTCCGTATTTTGTAAAAATACATGTTTATTGAAAATACATTATGACAGTAAAATTATTAACTCTAAAAACTACATTGTATATCATATTAAATTAATTGACAATTTTAAGCTGACATACTTTATTTTCTATTACAGGAATGGTCTTTCACGCGCTATTGAGAAAGTTTCCTATTGCCCGAGGCTCACATGCAAAATGTATGATAAGTCAACCATTAAAATATCTGATCGTAAGTATACTTACTATATATATATATATATATATATATATACTTAAACTCACTGACATATTGGGACTTAGTGACCATACCCACTTATTGGGACCAACCATTTCTAACAGTGATACGAACATGCAATAATAATAAAATATATCCGTTTTAGGTCTTTATAGTATGTATACCTATATACATCAGTAAATCTTGGTTGTTACTTTAATTTTTACACCACCCACTACTTGGGTCCGACCCAATTTATAACTGGGGCTTGACCCAATTATGATATTTTTATACATATGGTATTTACATGTATATAGATTTGGTTTATTGGGGCTGGCGACATTGTCTTTGGGTTAAGCGCCTGCGTATTCGAAACAAGTGATTAATCCCGTTTCTCTTGATGTACAGTTTGAGATTCGTATTATGATCCATTTAGATTGCTAAAGATTATTTTTACATTACTTATTATAGTCTTAAATCTGCTTCTCGGAAATCTACTTCTCGGAATATCGCAATTTATCTAGTTTATTGAGATCATCGTGCTGGGTGGGTTAAAATGAATTTCTAGATTTTTTAGTATTAATACAGCAAATTAACTGATTGATTAATTCCTTCATCTATAAATTAATTAACAATGAAGCATCGCTAATTAAATACTAACATACAATCTTTTACAACCACCTATCTATTTTAAAATTAAAAAATGCTCGCTCTGGGAGTGACTTACTCGCTTTCGTATAAAAATACGCGTGGACTACTTTACAAGGCTATACAGACATTCGAGGCGCTACTTTGTTTCAGTTTACAAAAATAGATCTTCATGTCTGTAAAGAGGGTAACTGTTTTAATTTATAAATGCCATTATCAAATACATGTAACTATATGTTATTAGTCCTATAAAAAGCACCTACCACGTTGACCTGTTTTGAAACAGTGTTAATATCTATATCAACTTTTCGGTCTCGGGCTGAAAAGTGATATAAAGTTGATTGGCTGATAATATATGATATAGATTCTGAGAAAAGGTAGCCATTTTGTTTTATGTTATAATTAATATTATAAGTACTTGTTGTAATTAAATACTCACCCTGTGAGACGAACGTTCCGGTTTTGTTTGTTTGAATGCTAGGTATTAACATTGACATTGTTTCATTCATTACGTGAGACACATACAGTGATGTGTCATCTTTATATCTAATGACATGATCGTGTTTAATGACAATGACCATCACAGAATTACTCTAGGGCCATCGGCATTTCGCCAGTATATGAAAGAATCAGAAACGCGAAAACATGTAATAATGTAATCGCGAAAGCATGAGGACGAAAGTGAGAAAGTATTATTGTGGAAACGCGAATATATGAAAACGGAACACTTTCCCGATTACTTGTTTTTGCATTCTCATACTTTCACATTCCGTTGCATAATGATGGTGGTCTTATATTGATGTTTTTGTATGAGGTTGAACTTATTGAAATCTTCAAATAATTCATTATTTTTCTCTATATTTGAGTAATGTATTGAATATATATATCTAATTTCATTTGCAAGAGAGAGAGTTTTCTGGAAAGACCATTCCAAATGGCGCCGTGGTCCAGAGGTAACGTATCCGATTACGGATCCGAAGGTTGTGAGGGGGCGCGAATATTTCATAACCTTGCCAGGCGCAAAGTACTGGTCCAACCCAGGAACCGTCGAGATGGATTAGTATAAGTTGTAAGAAAGAACTTGTTTCCCAATCAACGTAAAAACAAAATAGATTTTAAAAAATATTCTGTATCGCTGACACATAAAAAATGTGACATTTTAGTAAAAGCGTAACTATATTGAAAAACAAAAAAAATTAAAAAAATTTTTTACAAATTGCATCAAAACCATAAGTTTAGGCAGACAGCAAATACCACAGTAAAAGAAATACTTGCAGCTAGAAACGGTGACAACTCAAAACCAGATCAGTAGTTGCAAACTGTAGAACTGCTTTTTTTCTCAAACATTACAGCGCTATGCTGACTCATTTACATTATAATGGTGAAAGTACCTAAATATATGAAGAAAGCAAGCAACATTGACTTCTCTCTTTCTCTCTATTTACGCTCATGCTAGCACTTTGTTAGCCATGTATTTGTTGTACATATAAACAGTTAAAGGGACAAAATGAATCGATCGGTTATTTTAAATACTACATGACTAGAAATAAGAGTTTCCTTATAATCTGAAACGCGAAAACACTAAATCGCGTAAGTATGATGATACAAAGATAAAAACGCGAAAACAGAATGACGAAAGCGCTAAATTGTATCTCATTTTTATTTGGTACTTTCGCGTTTTCGTCATGTTCGACATTATGCCATTGTACTTTCGTGCTTTCACGTTTCAGTTTATTTCTTTCATATGCGATAAGTTCTTTTTATAAATGGAATGTCCTTTCAATGGCATGAGTAGAGCAAAAATATGTAGAATAACGAAGCATGATGGAAAAAAGTTTGACAGAAGGATGTTCTTATATATGGATACATATGTGGCCAATCTTTTGTTCTTTATGGGCATATAAGAGGCAAATACAGGCAATTTAGAACTTATGAAAAACATGACAACAAAGGAAATAAACTGTTTTGTAAACAATAATCATCAGTTGTCTGTATCTCAGTTGTTTGACTTTAATACTTCAATACCTTTTTAATGATATTTCATATTAGATATAACAAGACAGTGGAGTCAAAGAAACAATCATCTTAAACACACTCAATAGGTACCATACAAAGCCTGATCTACAGAAGCCACAACTGAACCTTACCAAAATAAATGGTAAAATAAAACCACTAAGGAGCAGCGAACAGCATGAAACCAGGTCAGCCTGCGAGTTACTCGCAGGCTGATCTGGTTTTATGCTGTTCGCATAGGCCTTTTCATGGTGTCCTCTATGGGGGAAAGGGTTAATATGCGAGGAAGAAAGGTGTTTCTGTATACTATAAGTATGGCTGAATCTTAATCTGAATATTGACTGTCTTTGCTAGAAACACAGTTAATATCAAAATTATAGCAACAAAAAAATAAATAAAAGTAGTCTTATCAATAAATATATGTATTCAAAATGTTGGGTCAATTAGATAAGACCCAACATTTCTTTCAAAACACAAACTATGTATATATCTCGTTATTTTTATATAGATCCATCATAAATAAATAATATATTAGAGACCCAATAGCCTTTTGCATCTGGAAATATTCACTGATTCTAATATTATTGGTTATTCTATATTCAGTTAATACATCCTATTTTCTGACTTGGATGCCTGATGAAAACATGTCATTTACTTTAAATAATACACATATATTTAAAGTATTACTTTACCAAAATCGTCCTAGTTGATTTAATGCCTAATAAGGCCAAACATCTTGATTTTCCCTACCCATGAGCATTTTAAATCAAATAATTAAAGATGTTAGTGCAAGATTGCAAAGTTTTATGGAAAAAAAACCCTGACACTGTAAATGATTTAGGGATGACAACTGTCGTCGGCTTATCTGAAACACATGTGTTTAAGCTTAATAGAATCAAATCTTGTGAAATCTTTACATCACACAACAATGACTGAAACACGGGGCAGTACCTAACTCTCATATAGATTCCAAATTGAACCCCCTTCAAATCATATGTGGTACTTCAAGTACTAAATATTTTATGGAAATGCAACCCAATGGATTGTTCCCTGAGTCTAACATTACTCCTCCCCCTATTGAAATTTTTACCGTTTTCCCACAAACAATACGTATGTGGCCTTTTCAGAAAAATAGGTCAACGATTCACCATGTGCTTCACACTTTCACTGATTGGATAAGCCTGTTATTGTAAACATACATGATTGACAGGACAGGACCTATCCATTTGAAACAAAATAAGGTGAGGAATTTAGAAAAAGTTTTCAAGGCACAAATGCCATCCGTGCACAACCCCCGACCTACCGCAAGCCAGCTCACATGAAAAATCTGAGCGACCGATATGACTCGAACCACAGCTGTGAGATTTGTAGTTCATGGCCAGTGATTTTTTTGGCTGATTTCACTGCCAATAAGGGGCATTTTCCACTAATTTGCTCACACTTTTTCGCTTAAAATTATTTTTCTTATATTTTTTTTCACTCACAGACTTTATTTATCACTCTAAAAGGGTAGTTTTAAAAGTTTATTCTTTTTTCAGTCATTTTCAGACAATAACTATAAGCAGGTTGTACATTAACAGAACAAGCAAATAATTAACAAATAAAACATGACTTTAAGGGCCATATGCAACATTAAGGTCTGGTCGGCCGGACCGAGAATGTTATATGGCCCGAAGCGCTCAGGGATTCCTGCTACACATGGATAACGCATCCTTCCACACAGAGACCACGCATATGTATTTCCTTTTCATTGTTGTCATTAATTTACTTTTTTTAGCCATAACTTATTTTTTTCATATGTTACATTTCTTTTTGCTAATTCGGTTAATTATATGTTCTTTAAAAATGCTGCATTTGATTTAATTCCATGGCTTTAAAGATATCGGCACGGCATCTTAAAAAATGGGATTATGGTGAAAACAGTGAGTTAAAGTTAGGGAGGTGGAACGTGTCCGAGTCTTACTGAAGAACTAGTTAATTTTGCGGCTGAACTCTCTTTGGCCATTTGACTATTTGATTTTTCCGTCGCTGCGACAGTATTTCATATAGCAACGTCCAGCTAATCACCCTTAATGCATGAAGGCAGTCGGGTAGAACCACCGACCTACCGAAAGCCAGCTGGAAGGCTTCCTCACATGAAAAATCCGAACGACCCTACCGGGATTCGAACCCAAAGCGGTGAGGGGCTAAGTGAGAGTATGTCAGCGACTTTCGGGCGAAAGGTCAAAAAAACGAAATGTCGAAATCTCGGGACGAGATTTCGGGGCGAAATGTCGAAATATTATATTTCGTGTGGCGGGGCGAAATGTCGCCCCGAGACTTTGGCATTTTCGTGTGTTCGACCTTTCGCCCCGAAATCTCGCCCCGAGATATCGACATTTCGGGGCGAAATCTCGCCCCGCAACCCGAAACACGAAATGGCAGAAATCAGCCACCATAGGTAAGCACATAAAACTTACAGTAGAGCTGATATAGTCTTAAATTTTCGTAGAAACATCATTTTAATATTCCATCCTGCATGTTGCATTAATTTCGCAAAAGCATGGGCTCGCGGGCTCTTAACGGAAAAAAATGCCAAAGACGGTAAAATAGTTCCATTTTCTGCAGTGCAAAATTGTAAGAAAGACAATTTATACGTGAAATAGCACAATGTATTATGCCACCACTGAATGTGATGTCAAATAACCTTGTTTATGTCATCTATTTGTCACTCATATGTACCTCCAAAAGTAGGCGAAACGGATTTGGACAGCGCATTAGTTTTATTACCCGTGAAGCTCCCAGGCTTTAGAAATAAATAAGTTTACTGTTGAAGATACCTTCTTTGTAATTGTGGTTATTTATGTCACATTCAGTCGTTTCAAGTAGAAAACAATGATATCAATTTAAGGAATAAATTATGCGATTCGGTTATTGGAATGTCCCGTGTTTTATGTCCCATGGCACCAATGTCAATAAATTTCGTGTTCAAATTCATGGGATATTTTTTTTCTTCCTGCACATCAAGGCACCCCGAAAGATTGAATCAATATTGCCTCATTATGAAAAGGGTTTTGGTCACAAAAACAATGTTGCTTGTACGCACGTACGGACAGGTTCCATTAACATATTCCCCACCGATATCTATGCAATATGTATACCTTTGACTGCATTGCACTGGCTTGTATTCGCAAGCCATCATAATCAGTGACACATATATTTTCAAACAGAAAAAAAACAACTATACATATAGATGGTCTTGTAAAAGCGCAATTTTGCATTGAATAAGTAGACTAGTCATTTTTTTTTTTAGATATCCGTCGGACTATGGCAGCAGTATTGATACAATATCACGTGTTAAAACAAAACTAATTAAACTTTAAAACAAAAAAACTAACCGCTTTGAATTCTACATGGTATCCGGGTATTTGCATAGTTTGTTAATTATAACAAAAATAAATCTGTCTATTGTGTCAGTCGCATTCAATATTATATTGTTTTCTATATCGAATGCGTCTAATTTATCTGAAAAGCTACTTTAAAAGTGTGAAATCAATCCAAATTTAGAGAAATTTCCCTATGTATAAGGACAATATCAATTATGTGATAGACACATATATCGTGTGGATAAAACATATCCACTACTTAGGACAATCTGATTTATTGTATTTATATTTGGCTCTTGCTATGCCGGAACACGCAAAAAGAACAGAATTTGAACAGAACAGAATTTTTATTGGCATAAAATAGCACATACATATTTTTAGTCAAAATAATACATAAATCAATAGACATGGATACATGAATAATTATTTGATAGTTGTATAACACGATCATTTTCAGGGAAGATTATTTTTACTTATAAAAGTACAAATCTCTACGATATATCTGCGAATAAAAATAAAATGATTTTTTTATATCAAATAAACTCATTAAATGGATTTTGAAAAAAAAACATAGTTAAAAACCTTGATAACATTCTAAATATTTATTTATAAATAAAATACGTATATGGTGTATTGTTTTACATTGTTAAGATATATAGATCAATGAATAATAGAACATTAAAGTAATAACTGTGTTGTCTAGAAAACTATCAATAATTACATCTATTATTTCTATCTGAATTTCTTATATTTTGATGATTAGGCCCAGCTTCGCCACTGGATGTATTGTGATCGCGTATATAAGCGTAATGGTCCATTTCTCATCAAAAATATTTTGATATGATGAACGGTTTCAAGTTCAGTCTATTTGTTTGGTCCTTACTTCCGTGGGGCCTCCGTGGCCGAGAGGGTAAAGTCACTGACTTTTACACTCACTCAGCCCCTCACAGCGTGGCTTCGAATCCCGGCAGGGTCATTCGGATTTTCATGTGAGGAAGCTTTCCAGCTGGCTTGCGGAAGGTCGGTGGTTTACTCGGGTGCCTCTGTGCATTCGGGGTTTCCTCCACCTCTAATTAGCTGCACGTCGCTATATGACTAAAATACTGTCGGGGCGACGGTTAACCCAAAAACACAAACACACACACCTTACTTCCGTATCTGTCCTAAAATATGAATGTTTAGTTTAAAGATAAACATGTCAAATTATCTAATTATCTCTTTTGTAAACTCCACAAACACATAACAAATTCTCTATTTTGATCCTAGAATAAAGTCTATCATAATCCAGAATTTTCCTAGAATTTCCTGGTTATAGAGGATATTTGACTTACCAAGGTTCGCTTCAAAGTTCTAAAAAAATTAAGAATGAAATATAGATGTTTTATGTTTTGAACGATTTTTTTTCTTTTTATCATAATCAAGTTAATTGGTCATTATAATAAGATATATAGATAAGAATTAAACATTGTGTCTTCACCAAGAAAAGCGATATATAAATGATTTATTTTATGACCGATTATTGGGTCCTTCTTTTTAGCGATATATAAATGTATTTTGTTTTGACTGCTTATTGGGTCTTTCTTTATATCAAGTCATTGGGTCTCTACAATATATAGATATAATTTCAAAATTGGGTCCTCACTTAGAAATGTGATATATAAATGTTTTATGTTTTTGACCGATTATGGGTCCTTCTCTTTATCAAGTCATTGTGTGCGCGATAAAATAATATAATTACAAATAAAATTTAGATATTCGGTTTTAACAAAAAATTGTTTATATACATGTTTTATGTTTTAAAAGCTCGCAAAAATAGGGATTAACTTTGAAATTAAAATTCTCCAATATGTCAACTAAAAAAATTAATTGGAATTTAAGTTAAGTAAATTTGATAAAAACAGACTTGTTTACTTGGAATGTAGGCAAACTTTCATAAAAGTAAAAAAAAAAATAAAAAAATAAAATAAAATAATTTAATGTAAATTAAAATACACCAAATAATAATTATCATATATAAATAAATAAAAACGTGGTATATTCTGTCAATTTGTGACAGTAAAAGTTACGGCACGTACCTTACAAAGCAAAATACCTATTTATTAACGGCATCCTTAATAATTGGCACTTGCCAGTTAAAGTTGTGAAACGTCATTTGATTATAACTTACTAACACCTTTTATAGAATATTTAAAATAAAGTTTTCTCAGCATAAAAATATCGTGAAGTGGCCTAGTTCAATTTTATATTATCTTGAACTGAAATTTGCTCTTTTTTTCATTTCTTGATCCTTGGACATGGAACCCGCTGGGTAGAGTGAAGGACTGAAGAGGATTTATGATCATTGTGCCGTGGGTCTGTCCGTCGTCATCGATTTCTTTAAACGCAAACTCCGAGAAAAGGAATGTTGCTTTAATGACTGTTTCCCAAAATTGCTAAAAAGAATCGAAATCCATAGTTGCTACGGCAACAAAATAGTAAAAAAGAATCCAGTCCTTTAAATGTAAACCCATACTGAACAACTAGGCGGATTTTGTTCAAACTTCATAGGAATGTTGCTCCAGATGATTTCTACCAAAATTTAATGAATTGAAATTCATTCAAAAATCTAGTTTCTATCGCAAACCATGTGAAAAGAAGCTAGAAATCAATATAAACATCCTCATTTATCGCTGATAGATTTGAATATTATTTAGTGTAACTGATCCATAATCAATTAAAACTAGAACTGTAACATCAACACATTAATTACTTCCACTACATGAAATTCGGATGGATTTCAATGGATCCATCCGTTGTTCGTTGGCAAAGTTCTCGTTTCATGCACATCTACACATTATGCACTTTCATTGTAAGACGTTTCATAAATCTGTTAAGGAAGATTTTTAAAGTTCTACCGAATGATTACCCCGGCCGCTTCACATCTACATGTACTCTAATGTGAGAGGTTTGTTTGTTGGGTTTAACGACCCACCGACAGTATCACGCCGTAAACACGTGGCATATCACACCCATTTACAGTTGTCTGACACCGGGCCAACCTTTTTGCAACTTCCCTCACATGCTGAGCACAAAGCAATTGCAAGGGAGCTACAGTATTACAAGTTTAACGGTATGTCGCGGCCGGGACAGAACCTACAATATTCCGCACCCAATGCGGACGCTCTAACCACTAGGCCACCGGGTCGGTAGGAGGAATTGCGCTTGGTAGGAGGACAGACAGAGTGATACTCAAATACCCTCACCCATTCCCAACTTTTTCAAACCGCCACGATCATAGAATCCAGAAAAAAAAAATTTGCATATCAAATAAATGTAATCATCTTTAACAAACCGCCACGTCATAGAATCCAGCGTATAATCGAATGATTTCAGCGTTTACAAATCATTTTATTTATAGGAAAAGAAATTAAAGAATGACATTTCTGTTTACTAATACACATTTTTCAGTCATGAAAAAACATGTTTAAAGTCAAACCAAATATTTGACAGCTTGTTTGTTTGGTGTTTAACATTTGTTATTATAATTTCAGTCATATATACGAAAACAATGAAATAATATTATACTTCATGGGTTTGGGCTATGAAATGTCTTGCCAAAGGACACTCTGCAAAAACTTTGTGGCGCTGGTGGAGAACAAGCACCATACTTCTCCAGAAACAGTGGATTCCAAGTCCGTCACCTTAACCACTGAGCCACGTAGGACCCCTACAGACCGTAATACAATTAAAACATCAATGTAATATCAATAGCACTGTACAGTTCTATGATATACAGACATGAAAACAAATGCTTGTTCTATGTTTATAATGAATTATAATGAATTTGCCAGTGTATATCCATATGGTCTCTCTGTACAAACAAACTTTAAATTATTACCATAAAAACAAACTGCAGGCTTAAAAAAATGAATTTAGAAAAAGAAATAAGCTCTTTTGCAGTACGTTGACTTGCTCGGGTCAAACAGCAATTTGTTATTATATTGTGAAAATAAAAGGAAACAAAATACTTATTTATATTCCAATTTAGTAATGTACATGACCCAATTATTCTGTTTAGAACTTGTCTAATTCAATTATAGATGCATTTGAGATACTTTGTACACATACTTGTAATTAACTTAAATGACAAAGTCATGTCCATCAACTAAACATCAGTAAATAATTGTTTGAACAAAAAACTATCATAAAATTATAATAACACAACCATACATGAAATGGGGAAATAAAAGTTTTGATACATTTTGTTTACCTCAAAAAGTGCAGTTATACAATTCTCATATAAAGGTAAGAATACAAAACAAAACCATATGAGTGTTGAAAGTTAAAGACAATAATTTCAGCCATTTTTAATCAACAACCATTACTTTTTCAATTTGTATTCAGTACACATTAGTTCTAAATTGGAATTAGAATGCTAACACAAACGTCATGTGAATACAGAAATTCTTCCTTTTTTTACAATAATTGAGCTGAAACAAACACATATACATCTAGATGCCCAAGGGCTACATGTTGACCCGGCAAATGAGCGTAGCACAGAATCTCATCTTGGTGAACATATGTGCAAAGATATATTTGAATCCCATCAATAATGAGAGAGTAATGGTCCGGAAACCAAACCCTTTACACTGGACCACTAAGTGCGTCCCTTGGACATTGAGCTGAACTTTGTGAAAGTTATGTTTTTTTTATTTTATTTTCCAACCAATAATGTCAGAGTAATAGTCTGGACAAGCTGTCTTTTATCAATTTGTTTACATTTGACCTTAAAGTGTGACCTGACATTTGAGCTAAAAAACACTGTTCTTGCCTCAGACACAGTATATCACCATGCTGAACATATATGCAGATTAATTTTTAAATCCCTTTTAAAAGTAATGGTAATGGTCCAGACAACTGTTTGAAACAAACTTTTGCATTTTACTCTAAGAGTAACCTTGACTTTGAATGTGACATAGGGTCTCATCTTTGTGGAAATTGTGCAAAGTTATTTTTAAATCCAATCAATAATGTACAAGCATAATTTGGACGCACAAACAAGGGCACGCCTGCAGATACACTCAACTGACATTGTTACAACTATAACGAGCTCAGCGCAAGCAGGCTTGACAAAAACATGTTTTTCACACACAATTTTAAAGGCATGATAGATTTATCAAGTTAATATGCTTAATTTTGGTATTTCCCTTTTTCGCTCAATAAGCAGGCACCATATTTATCTTGAAATTTTGACAACAACAATTGAAATACAACTTTACACAACAAAGTTATGGACTAGACAAGATTTTTGACTTGAAAAGGGCGCCGTGGCCCAGAGGTAACCATCCGATTATGAAATCCAAGGTTGTGGTTCAAACCCCGTCATCTTAAATGACCTTCCCAGGCGAAAATACTGGTCCAACCCAGGAACCTCCAGAGGGATTGGTATAAGTTGCAAGAACTTGTTTTCCAATGGACGTAAAATAAATAAGTTTAAAAAATCCCCAAACTTTTAACAAGTAACTGGTTTTTGTAAGCAACACCCCTCCGGCTCCACCTTGACTCAATAGGTAATCAAATCCCATTTTTTGCCATATTTTCACTATTTCCGTTACCATAACAACCACAATTTTTGTCGAAGAACAAAAATAAAATGACGTGATAATCACACATTGCCATCTAGTCATATACCAAGTTTCATCAAGTAGCTTGCTTAGTTTTCGCGGGATCCCATTTTTTGCAAAATTTTCACATTTTTCCCTTACTTTAGCAACCACAATTTTAGTCGAAGAAAAAAATAAAAGACGTGCATAATCTACACATTTTCCATCTAGTCTATACCAAGTTTCATCAAGTTAGCTTTCTTAGTTTCCCGGGGCCCTTTTTTTTCCATTTTTTCACTTTTCCATTTCCTAGCAACCACTTTTAGTCAAAAAAAAAAAAAAACGAGTGCATTCTAACTTTGGGATTAGTAAAACCAAGTTTTATCAAATTACTTTTTATTTTAATTTATCAGCGACAAAACGGGCGGGGACAAAAGGCAAAAAAAACCCCCCCCCCCGGGGGGAAAACCCCGGGGAGGGGACAAAAAAGGGGAAAAAAAAAATTGCTTTATATTAAACCATATAAAACTTTCAAATCAAACAAAAAAAAAATTTTTTGGACGGAGGATTTTTGACAAAAAGCCTTAAACTAACGTTTGTAAAATCCATGCAAAAAGTTATTTACCCCAAACCCTTTTATTTGAAAAAAGTGTGTAAATAGATTTCTTTAACAGGCTTTTTAAACGTTTTATGCCGGAAGGGGAACAGTTTTTAAACCCAATTTTTCCCGGCTTTTTTTTCACCCCGGACCTTTTCTATTTTTATGAAACTTAAAAGTCTCCGGGGAAACCTTCTTCCCCCCTTTCAATTTTTTTTCTCTGTTTTTTTTTGTTCGCAAAGAAAAATAAAAAAAAGAAAAAAAATTTTAAATTTTAGCTAACAAAAATTAGGGGGTTTTTAAGGGCCCAAAACCCTACCTAAAAAAAAAGGCATCCCCCAAAGGGGGGGAAATTTAATTCTTTAAATTTTTAAGTTAAATTTTCAATACCAATTTCATAAGCCCAAAAAAAAAAACACAAAACACATTCCCCGAACATTAACTTTTTTAAAATAAAAAAATTTAAGAAGCCTTGTAAAAATTTTTTTATCTGGGAAGACTTTATTTCATTTAAAACACCTGTGGTTTTAAGATATGAAGGAAAAGCCAACAAAGGGGCAAAAATAGCTTCCATAATCTCTATAAAGTAAACTTAGGGGAAAAAAAATGCAGAATTAACCAAAATTTAAAAAAAAAATTAAAAAAAATTACATTTAATTAGTATTATGAAAAAATTTTCATTTTTTTTATTTTTAATTTCAATTAATCAAGAAAAACCTTTTTTGATCCCCTTTCCCCTGGAATTTAATTAAAAGTAAACCCTTTAAAAAAACTTAAAACTTGTTAAAAAATTTTTTAAAAAAATCCCCCCAAAAGGGGTTTGAACAAAATCCTTCCTTTAAAAACCTTAGTGTGACCTGGTTACCGGGGAACTTTAAAATTTTTGCCTACTTTAAATCAAATAATAAATTAGGGGCAACCCACAAAAATAGGACAACCAGTGCAACTCTTAGCACCACGGGGGGTTTAAAAACCCACCTACTTTAAAAATTCATTTCCCTATTACAATTTGAATCCCTCCCCTTTCCCCCCTTTTCAAGGTTACGTTTTCCTTTAATTCAACCAAATAAAAAATAAAAAATTTAAATTGGAAATATCAAATTTAAAGGGAAAAAAAAAATTTTTTTTTTTTGAAAAAAAATTTAAATGGAAAAAAATTTTTATTATAAATTATCGTTTTTTTTTGGTTTTTTTGAAGATTTTTCTTTAATATGCCAAAAGCAAAAGGTCCAAATCCTTATAGTGGAACAGGGGAAAAAACCAACTAAAAAAGGCCCCAAAAACCCATTTCCCAACCCAACCCCCAAAGGGGAAAAATTTTATTTTAAACAGGGCCAAGGAGCCCAAATATCCCCAGGTTGCCTAACCCCAAAGGGGGTTTAAAAAAACCCCTGACTTAAAGAATCATTTAAAATTTAAAAAAACACATGAACAAAAATAAAAAAACATTTATAAAATTTTTTATCAACCAAGGGCCCCTGTGGAAAGAGGGAAAGCGGATTTTTAAAACTCCCCCACCCCTCACTTTTGGGGGGTTTGAACTTTGGAGGCATCGGGTTTTAGTGAAGAAACTTTCGAGCTGACCCTACCTTAAAACATCAAATATCAAAAATTTTCAACAAACTTTTCTGTCACACTCCCTCCGGGGGGAAAGTTAAAATTTTTAAATTTTAAAATAGAAACCAACAACAAATTAAAGGCAATCCACCAAAACATATATGAGTCCCCCCCTTTTTCTTAAAAACAGTAAAATGAGTAATAGGAAAAATTTGAACGACTTGGAAAAAACCTTGGGGGGAATAATTTTAAAAATTAATTTTATAACCAATCAAAAATTTTTTTTTCTAACAATCAAAAAAAATCAAAAATTTATATTTTTAAAATTAGTTAAAATTTTAATCAAATCAATTTATTAAAATTTCAAATTTAACCACAAAAAGAAAAAAAATTATCAAAAAGGGGGTTTTTAAGGAAAAACAATTCAAGGAGTTTTGTTCACCACTTTTTTCACAAATTTTTCAACCCTTTTTTTAAGTAAAACCCCTTTATGATCCCCTTGGGACCGGGTTGGATACTTCCTTGGAACTGGGCCCCATAACCCCACTTGGATTCTTCCTTGGGGAAAGGCCCGGGGGAAACCCGCCTTGAATTTTTCCTTGGTAACTTCCCTGGAACCACAGCTTGAAAATTTCCCCCTTTTGGAATGGGGGCCCCGGGGCCAACACTTGATATCTCCCTTTAAATTGTCCGGTAAACCCCAACTTGGTATCTTCTTGGAACCCCGCTGACCCTCAGGGTTTAACATCTCCGGGTTACTTACCCTGGTACCCTAAATGGAGGGCCCGCTTTTAACCTCATTTTGTGGCAGGAAGAAATTAATTTGAAAAAAAAGAAAAAAAAATTTTTAAAAGCTATAAAAATTTAAAAAAAAATAAAAATTAATATTCAAAATAAAAAATCCTTTTTGGAGAATTTTTTTTAATTTTTTCTTGTGGGGTGGTTTTTAAATGAACTACGCGTATACAAACACCATTATTCATCGCCCAAAATTTGATTCCTCAAAAAAAACGCTATATCGCCCTTCTGGGGGTAAAAATACTTAAGCTTTGACCTATAGAAACAGCAAAACCCACTAAAAAAAAAGGAGGTTTAACCCATCTTTTTTCGGATTCATTAATTTCCCCAAAAGCAAAAGGGGGAAAAACACTCCAAATCACTTGGCCGGGTTTTGAAAATTTTTTAGTTTTTCCCAAATCTATAGTAAAATTGTGACCAATCTGCAAAATGTTTTGCCATGGGCATTATTATAACATTTTAATTTAAAAGCACATTTTTTAACCCTTCTGCACTGCATGATTTGTTGGGGTATCCTCCCAAGCAGGGAAAGATTCGATTTTGGGTTTTTTTCCTAAAAAGGGGTTTTTAAGGTTTTCTTTTAAAAAACAAAATTTTATTTTGGGGAAATCCCAAATTTATCGGGGATAGGTTTCCGTTATGAATAAGGTGCAAAGCACAGTCTAATTTTTGGTTCCCAGAAATCACTTAAAGCAAATTAAACCTCACAAAAGAAAAAATAAAACCAACGATAAAAAAGGGGGGGCTATAAGCCTTTATGTTAAAAAGGGGGCCCAAAAATTCCCTAAATCACTCCCCTGAAAAAATATTCCATTGCCTGTCAAAAAAGTTGTTTTAAAATTGAATTTTGGGTGAAACAATAT
>CM037789.1:45457738-45507738 GCA_021229015.1 Solen grandis | reverse complement strand
CCCAGGAGTCCATGTCTGCAGCATTGATACCTGCTAACCACTTCATGTGGCCTGGGTACTTCTTGGAAAACATGCGATTGGTGTTGCCTATTTGAAATGTATCAATATACATTATATTATATATATATATATGGAAATCATATAGAAATATTTCATTTTGTACAACTCATTATAAGTGAAGCTCATTGATATAAATCTATATATGTCAGCATCAAAAACTTAAAAAATACTTAGCCACACTTATGAAACTCTGAAATGTAATGAAAAGCCTATCATGCTGACAGACATTATATGGAATTATTTTCGGTATTTATTAGGGATTTAGGGACTGTTCACAGGTGTCTTTCCCTTCTAAAATATCATAAATTCATGACTTTATAAATGAGAGGTAAGAGGTTACCAACCTCCTGTCACTTTAGCCAGGAATTTTGGGGTGTCCCATGACCAGGTGTAACGGCTTTCGTTGAAAACGGTGTCAAACATAACTGGCTTCCCTTGTAAATCTGCAAAATAAATACATGTACAGTGAATAAGAATTGTTTAGATAATATAGAAATAACATATACTTGTCTTGTTGCCGTGGGAACTGCAGCATGTGATACACCCCCGGCACCTTTCTTCTCAATTATATCAAACAGTACTGGTTTCCCATACAAGTCTAAAAAAATGATATAGAAATACACATATTTGTATCAAACAGTACTGGCTTCCCATACAAGTCTAAAAAAATGATATAGAAATACACATATTTGTATCAAACAGTACTGGTTTCCCATACAAGTCTAAAAAAATGATATAGAAATACACTTATTTGTATCAAACAGTACTGGCTTCCATTACAAGTCAGTCTACAAATTGATATAGAAATAACATGTACTTGAATCAAACAGTACTGGCTTCCCATACAAGTCTACAAAATTGATATACAAATAACATGTACTTGCATCAAACAGTACTGGCTTCCGATACAAGTCTACAAAATTGATATACAAATAACATGTACTTGAATCAAACAGTACTGGCTTCCCATACAAGTCTAAAAAAATGATATAGAAATACACTTATTTGTATCAAACAGTACTGGCTTCCCATACAAGTCAGTCTACAAATTGATATAGAAATAACATGTACTTGAATCAAACAGTACTGGCTTCCCATACAAGTCTACAAAATTGATATACAAATAACATGTACTTGAATCAAACAGTACTGGCTTCCCATACAAGTCTACAAAATTGATATACAAATAACATGTACTTGAATCAAACAGTACTGGCTTCCCATACAAGTCTACAAAATTGATATACAAATAACATGTACTTGAATCAAACAGTACTGGCTTCCCAAACAAGTCTACAAATTTGATATACAAATAACATGTACTTGAATCAAACAGTACTGGCTTCCGATACAAGTCTACAAAATTGATATACAAATAACATGTACTTGAATCAAACAGTACTGGCTTTCCATACAAGTCTACAAATTTGATATACAAATAACATGTACTTGAATCAAACAGTACTGGCTTCCCATACAAGTCTACAATATTGATATACAAATAACATGTACTTGAATCAAACAGTACTGGCTTTCCATACAAGTCTACAAATTTGATATACAAATAACATGTACTTGAATCAAACACTACTGATCTTCCTTGTGTCAAGGAACAGTGCTGACTTTCCTTCGTAAATGTTTGAAAACTATTTTTTAAAATCACACATAACCAGTTTTTCACAGTTTTAAAAAAAATTGAAGTGACTTAGAAATCACCGTAAATTTGTATCCAATCAGAAGCTCTGAAAAATTAAATTTATCAGCAATTTATTTCAATAGAATATGTACCTGTCTATTTTACCATTTACAAGAATATATTGATCAATCTAACAAAATAAAATTTGCCACAAATGATGGTGACAATAGAAACCTAAACGCTTGCCTTGGCCTTCTATATTGTCTGCAGAAATTTCTTTATAGACTCTATCCTACAATCAGAAGTTATGCACTTGTCCAGTTTTTCAGGAACTATTTGTAAATGCATGAACCCAAGATATTTGCCACACAATCAATACAAAGGAAACTGATTTAACACTTTACCTCATGAATATTCATGTCCAAATTTATGAATTCATGGAAAGGTACTAATTTACTGACTTTGAAATGGTGCAAGAACAATAATTCAGACTGAGTAAAATCTGAGCTATGATATTGTATAAGCAATAATTAGAGAAGACCTTGATCAGACAGCAAGCTTCTTCTAGCTTTGTTTTTATGCATCTATATGTGGTAAAACATATAAGACCTTTTTATTATATCCTTACCAGTGATCATAAATATCGGTAATTGCTTATGAAATAAATTCTAATCTTACACTGCAATAAAGAAATATTGATCTTTCATGTTAAATATAATGTTGAAGCACTAGTAAATACTCTCTGATATATGAACTGTTGTACATGTATGTGTATGGAAAAGAACAGCATTATTCCTGGGAGTGTTGTAGTGGAAAAACAGTCATCCGTCATTAATGTCATGAGATTTAATATCAACAGTCCCTGTGTCAGGGACATAACGCATGTAAAAATATCATATCCAATGATTCCTGTCCTTATCTACTTTCCAATTTCTAATTCATCTTCTTTTTTTTAACCCTTTCCCTCATAGAGGAAACCATGAAAAGACCTATGCGAACAGCATAAAACCAGATCAGCCTGCGAGTAACTCGCAGGCTGATCAGGTTTTATGCTGTTTGCTGCTCCTCAGTGGTCTGGAAATAAGGATTTTATAATTAAATTTGGTATGGTTTAACTGTGGTTTTCTGCAGATCAGGCTTTATGTGGTACCTATTGAGCATGTCAAAATGAGTCTATATGAGGGAAAGGGTTAAATGAATTTATTTCCATTACACTGGCCTACACTGTATATCAATTGATATTCAAGTAGTTGTTGCAATGCTGATTTAAGTGGTACGAGCTAGGTTACACTAGGTGGACAAAATTTAATATCTGGGTATGTAGCAGTTTAAGGAAATTATTTTCCAACCCTTTTCAGTAACTAATGTAGCTGTCATTGTATCATCAAATAATACATTAAAGGACAATTAATCCCTAGTAAATATAGATTTAGTTGTTCCTCATTGATAGTCCACAACTGATTGTAAAATATGCAGAGTAATTACAGTGTTGTCTATTAATCAGACCACCATTAGATTTTACATTTTCTTTTGAAAAGAGTCTTAAAGGGGTAATAAGTCTATGGCAGATCACGGAAATGGTGATACAAATACTGCATAGGCTGCGTTTTGTCAAGTAAATAAGAACAGAATTAATGCAATTTATTTTCTTCTTCAGTCACAAGGAAATCAATATGAATATAAGCAACAATTTTGTTGGATTTAATTTACAATATTAGATAAAAATAGATTTATGGGCAAATATTTAATAAAAGTCTGTAATATCAATGTACAGTATTGATATTTCAAGTGTATTTCAAGTATTTTTTGTTAATTGGATGTTTATCTTTGTTAATGTGTTATTCTCACTTGGGTTCCCCCACATGCACATTATTTTAGAACAAAAAAAGTCAGGGCCTATAAGCATTTTATTAGTATAACCCAAATTGAGAACTTGAATTTTTAAAATAAAGTGCTTAAAGCAGTTTTTTCACAGAAGATCAATAGAATTTTAAAAAGAATAATTTTCTACCCTCTCTAGTTAATGTTGGTGAAGTCTTTGTTTCCTGACAAATAAATATGGCGGCAAGTGAAGATCACATTACAAAGGAAAACACTATTTTCATAAACGTAAATTTGACGAAATTGGCAAAATATATAATATAGTATCCATGAAGCAGGTGCTTGCAGTACCATGTGACACGTTCTGAAACATGATGTCTTCACCAGTTCAGGGTAGCAAATTCATAAGTTAACTTATAAAATTAGCACATGCCTTTGAGTGAAAGTGATCAGCCATGTGGCAGAAAACGAAAACAGAAAATCAGAATAACAGTTTTATAATTCTAAACATAGTTTCAGTACAGTCTGTGCTGGTATTGCTTGTGATGGGAAAACCATACATTTTATTTTACAATCACGGAGGGTTGCATTGGGGGACCATGGGTCTGTAGATGGGTATTGATAGACGTAATACACAAATATGGTTAAAAATCAAATTCTTAGTCAATGACCATCTGTGAACGAGCAGCTTTAATACAAAATATCTTTCTTTTGCCATGAAGGCTCTGAAAGAACAAAAAAAGAAACAGCGGATGTCTATACATTGATTCATGTTATATTGGTCAATGGTATTCATATATCAAAGGAACTTGCTGAGATGCAGCAGACAAGTCTTCCAGTAAGAGGCCATTTCTCATGGACATCTAGTGTTTTCAATTCCATTCCACAGTGTAAAATAATTACATACCCTTTCATGAAAGGAAATTGAAAAAATCTGAATCCTGATGCAGCTGTGAAATCTTATTGTTTTCTAAACATACCTTTGGCAACTGATGTCGGGTCTTCGTAGAATCCTGCAGTCAATGCTACATGACCTGGTCTTGTTGCCGTGGGAACTGCAGCATGTGATACACCCCAGGCACCTTTCTTCTCAATTATATCCCTAAAACAGACAAATTATAAATGTCCACTTAGAGTATTAGTTATGATACATATACTTTCATTAACATTGTTTTATTTATTTTAATTATTATTTGATCAGGGATTTCCCAGAATTTTTTATGGATACTTGTCCCCTTTGAAATTATTTTTGAGGGCATTTTAGAACTTTTTAGACGAGATTCAATTTTTTATTAAAGGGTGTAAAATGAGACACTATTACTATAAAATGCTTATATTACATTAACCTCACAGTACTGCTACATAGCTGATATTAATGATTTATGTGATATAACATAATGCTAGATTTTAAAGATTTGTATAATGCTCTCAATAACCAAGAATTTTATTTTAACCATAATGTTTATTCTCATTACATGGTTGTAAGGTATTCCATCTGAAGGCTGATATTAACATCTTTCTATGGATCTAATGATTTACCGAATAAAAGAAGAGTTGATAAAGAATGTATAATGTCAACAACTTGTTCTATTTTGACAAGTTTTGGTAATTCTTTATTTATCTACCTTAATAGGGAAACAAATCTTATAAGTTACACTTATCCATCTAACTAGATCCTGGGCTTGAACATACAATATGCGACGGAAGGGTCTTGAAAAATTCTAGCTCTAAGCAAGGATCTATATCTCAATCTCGGGATCTGTAGACCAGAACTCTACCACCAAACCATGGTGCCCTTAATTGTAGCAACGTCAAAGGCTACTGACCCAAAGGTTGTCAATTTAAAACCTACTTGATGCAAGAATCTTTCAGGGCGCAAATTTATCCGGTGGGAAATCTCAAAAAGATAGGTTTACTTAACTGTTTATA
Source organism: Solen grandis (assembly GCA_021229015.1). Classification (NCBI taxonomy): domain Eukaryota; kingdom Metazoa; phylum Mollusca; class Bivalvia; order Adapedonta; family Solenidae; genus Solen; species Solen grandis. The sequence continues at coordinate 45,502,292 of CM037789.1, read as the reverse complement.
CAAAATGAAAGCAGACCAATTGTAAACATTTAAACACTATATTTCAATAAAGATGGCTCACATATATATGACTAAAGGTATGAAGGTCTGGGGTTTGACACTCATTTGGGGCAAGTTCCTTGGCGCAAAGTATGAGGGTTGGGGCAATATTCTTCCCTACTTGTCCAACCCAGGAAAAGGATTAGTATGAAAAACAAACTAAAAAGAAAATGTAAACAAACTTCTAGTATTAACAATGGTGATTTAATTGGGACCAAACTAGTTAAAACTGGTTTCAATCTGTGCATATTAAGTTTCAGACACATGAACTATATAAAAAATAAATGGCCCTATCTATTACATGCAGGACTGATGTAACATAAAATAATGTTTTGTAGATAAAACTCAATGCAGTTTATAGTTTAACTGTTAAGAAATGAGTTCACATGACACATAGTAGATACTGGCAAAAAATCAACTAGTTAACTCTTTACCATAAATAATTTTAACTTATCCACAGGCTTCTGAGTGGATAGACTTATCTTACATGTGTAGAATTTATGAATGCTGGTATTTATGTTCATCCAGATTTTAATTGAGTTAATATATATATACATTTGTCTATCATCAATTTGTAAAACTGCCACCTGGGTCTATGACTTTTTTGAATTTGCACAGTACTGCAAGCCAGGTTGGAATATGAAAAATGCTGGAAGTATTGTTGGTATTATTTTCAATAATGGAGACGCTTTTTTGTTACAGTATTATTGCTAAAAAAATAATGTCCTCAAACAAACTCAGAATGCTGGAAATGAAGAACTTATTTCAATTTATTGCGGGGGTGTGGAGACAAAACATTATGAAAACCATGCCGTATGATTTTGAAACTTTAATTGGCCATATAATCCTTCATTTTTGTATTTATTTTGTCATTATGTAATATAGAGATATTCTTTTTTGTGTGTGAACAGTATTAGAGTGAAGTCTATATTTATATAATCTCATACGTAAATGTCATGTTTAACATCTGAGCATTGGGAATATATTAATCAATGCAATGGTACCTTTCCAAATACCTGGAAGATTTCTGACCGAGTTGGAAACCTTGCGAAATTTTTAGAGTTTTCAGATAATTAACAGCTTATTATCAGCGAATGTAGCCCTATTTGTAAGACAGTTTGAAAGTTTGATTCATCATATGCCAGAAGGTCGTACGACCCATGCGGCAAAACATATTACATAAATTGTACAAAACATGACGGAGATGAACAAACGAAAAGTGAAAGCAATGTAAACGATCATGTAACATGCAAATCACATAATACATCATATAAATATATATAGAATGTAAACGAAGCGTACCACTGCACCAGCGTACCCGGACGTAGTGTACCAAGGTAAAGCAGTTATATTAATAAAATAAACGCTAATCTTAGTACAGCCAAATCTCCTACGCTGGAGCTATGATACGCCGACGTTTGTGTTCAAGTTGCAACTGACTTAATTGGTGCAAGTTGTCAGAAGGCATCAATGCCCTGGGATGTAAGGGATTCTCATGATCCGCCAATATTTAGTTAAAAGGTTTACAAACAGGACACCAGTTTTACATGCATCTGTTCAAAATTATGTATTATCGTAATTAAGGACTCACTAATATTAAACATAGAAAACCAATTTGTGTACATGCTGTTTTGATGCTTCGGCATTTAAGTCAATACGCTAGTATTAACTTTGTACATCATACCGAAGATCTTTCATTATACGGAAAGAAATTCAAGACATTGTATCAAAAGATGCGTGTATGTTATCTGTTATGGTATTTAACCTCGTGCATACTTGAAATCTGCCGCACCTGATAAACACATTAAACTTTGCTTACTGTCTTTTATTAGCGTTAATAAACTTTACTTCCCTATCTCAAGAATACCGGCATGTTTGTATGTCTGCGTAAATTCGTCAGGAAAATGAACAAAGTATATTTGCAATATGAAATCGATAATAATTTTCAGACGATCACAGTAACATGTTACCGAACTTATTAACTTCTATGGCGTCATTATCTTTCTGAACAATATTCGGCGACTTATTTAGGTGAATTTAATATTAGTGCAAATGGGTTTTGAAAATTATATGAAATAGAGAGTTTCAGAAGATTCTAGATTGCAATATTTTGGATTTAACTGGAAATAGTAATTTTTTATTGAATTTCTTAAGGGACCGAAGTCATTAAAGATGTGATACAGATCCTAGATCTAGCATTAAAGTTGTCCATCCATAATTAAATTATAACATCTCAAGCATATTCAAAAAAAGGGACAAACTATCGTCCAGTCGGGTTATCATCTACTGGAACTTAATATGCAAGCATACACAAAATCTTAGAAAGCCAAAACAATTTAACATCATTAAATCACGGCCTTTGATTAGGTTACTCTTGTGAGATCCAACTACTGGTCACTCTACATCATGTAACATGACTTTCTAAAATCTTTCGATCGCAAACCACAAAAAATACAAAAAATTCTAACTCTTTCTTAACCCAAAGAAAAAATGAGAGTAGTCCTAGAGGGAGGACACTCAGAAGAAGTCACAGATGACTCTGGCGTCCCTCAGGGAACCGTCCTTTGCCCCGACCTCTTTCTTTGCCACATTAAATGATATCCCGGATGCCGTGTTTGCTGATGACTGCCTGAATATCTTTCTCTGATCAGATCGATTATGGAATTTTATTTCACTGCTTAGATCGATTATTTCACTAGTTTGATCAATTTATTAATAATATTTCACTGGCCACATCGATTATTTCACTAGTTTGATCTATTATGGAATAATATTTCACTGGTCAGATCAATTATGGAATAATATTTCACTGGTCAGATCGATTATGGAATATGGCGCAATGGTCTGGGGCCCATCCTCAGTAGCAGAAAAAATACAAGCTCGAAGAAGTCAAAAGACAAGCAGCCAGATTCATCACAGGTATTACAAATAAAAAGAAGGGGGGGGGTCTAAAAGATGCTAATTAGACTCGAACTAAACATCCTTGAAATTAGAAGATATAGTAGTAGTATATTGGTATTTATGAACAGGGTTGTTGAAGAATTGATTAAACGAATTTCTAACTAAATCAAAAAGCAAACGCATCATCAACGCAAAAAAGGCAACTATATACACAGTCATGGATCCAACTGTATCTACTACTTCCGCTAGTGAACAAAACGTATTGATTTTGTATACAGTATAAGTACATTGCTGCTTTTGATCACTATTTTCGTATGTAAATACCCGCTAAATGTAAGTAAACCTTTTGTTCTTTGTTGTAACGAATTGCAATCTCCCTTTCCAATGTACACGTTAAGTCTTATATTCCAAGATAATACGTGAAATCCTTAAGAATCACCAGCGAATTGTGAAGACACACGTTAAGGCTATGCGTGTAACACCAGTTATTTGAATTGTTTGTTCAGTCACAGTAATCATTGGTGTTTAATTGTACCAAAAGAGAGTATTAAAACCGGGTAAAGAAATTCTAACTCACTGATTGGTTATATACCACAGTTTGCTGTAATTTCACAGTCATGAGTTGCGTAACGACTGTATCATATTTAGTACGGATCCTGTATCATAACTAGCGAATTTACGGAATTATTTGTATCATATTTAGCGAGTTTAAAGGAAAATTAAATGTGAAAATGAATTTTGCAATACAAGATTTAGAAGAAGTAAATTACCACTGTATAAATGACCACAAAGACAAATACTAAAGATAAGAATAAGTAAATATTCAACCAGAAATGAACTCACTTTAAGTTTCTCAATACAATCGTTTAGTACAGTACAGTATCAATGATTTGTTTTGTTGTGTTGTTTTATTTTAAAAATATGAATGTAATGAAATATCAGTAGTTGTCAGAAATCACGAGTGTTCAGTACTATCACACGGCGCCAGGTCACATGAGGTAATTTTTTATTTCAGTCATTAGGAAGGCATTTTCGAAAACCCTTGATATTTATTAAAATATCTTATTTATTTCAATTTAGATGGTAGGTTGCACACAGCCATAACGAAATATTAAACCAATGGTTATACTGATGCTAACCTTCAAATGAATGGAATAACGCCCTCTTCAAATTTTTCAAATAGTGCCACTAAAGACTTAACTTGCACTAAAACCAAATGATCAACATAGTAAATAAGTTGGTGTCTGTTTCATACTGGGAACTATGCTATAGGAGATACCGAGCTATGTTATTTTAATTGTGATAGTTACTCGAATATTTTATTTAACGAATACCTTCATAGAAATCATAAAAAGAAAAATCATGTTTAGAAAAAAATTAATAACAGCGAATAACAACGAAAATAACGCAAACACGAAGAATAATTTTCAACCAATATCTGGAGCCCAGTAGCTTTAAATGGTGATTAGAATAATTGCTGAACAATTAAACGGAGAATATAGTTTCTTCCATAGAAAATACTAAAAGCTGTTTAAAACAAAAATATAAACAACAAGAGTTGTCCCTGGACATAGTGCTGGACTATATGAATCATTGTCATAAAATTCCTAATATACTAAGCACATTTGAATTGAATTCATGAAAAACCTGTCTTAACAAGGAAGATGTAAAATGTATACAAAAATCTATATAAAGTTGGTTGGTATTATATACTACTATCTTTTAACGGATAATAGAGAATGGCCTAGAATATGGCATAGTAAAGTATTTTTGTAAGAGTTATCTACCTTGACTTAAAATTTATCATGCTACTGAACATAGTCTTAATGTTTCAACAATGTTTAATTATTGAGTATATGCATAAAAGTTGCTTGCCGCAAAAATGTCATACAATTCTCTCCAGAAGGGGCATAATTAGTAATAAATTAAAGAGTAATCCACCTTGATATTTTTAGTCTCCTGAACATTGTGAATACTGGAATATCATGAATATAGAGACTAAGTAATGGTTCAAATAAATTGCTCTTCTCATTAAGGTCGATGTTAATGCAAGTTTTCAAGTTCATAGCTCACTCGATCTAATAATTATAATGGAGCAACATTAAAAAATGAAAATTAACATGGGCAATCAATCGAAAAAAAAAAGAATTGCAAAATAAGGTGACGAAAAATTAGAAAACTTTACAAAATGGACGTCAAATGATATTTTCTTTGAAAACATGGTCACAATTGCTTGATAAAAATACATGAATATAACATATACATGCATTGAGGTCATATATAATAGGTACCACTAGACTAGTCCAAATATTTAGACATTATTCTTGGATTTGAAGCTGCTTTTCGATATGAATCCAAGAAAATGTGACCACGTTATGGCTTATTTGTTGGACTTCAGATACTACGTAAAATGCTATGTTTCAGGGACATTATATCATGCATCTGCGTTTTGTTACTGAATCCATTCGTAATGATACAATTTAATGACGGCCTTTTCATTAAGGAATCCCTTTAATTATCATACATGGGTCTGTTTTAATTAAAATCTATGAGAACAGGAACTCTTAAAATTATTCAATCACGTTACAAAGAGTTCGAAGTATTGCTAACAAAAAAGGGGGGTGTCACAGAGAGACGTAATTGTCAAAAAAAATTAAAAAAAAATAGATAAATAAATAAAGGTAAGTGACAACAGTGTAATAGCTGTCTCATTGATCACGTTCTGGTTGATAGACTGTCAGGCTTCACTGTATCACGTAGCCGCCGCTCTATTTCCTGAATCTTCTAAGTGGTAGTGTGTCACATTACTTGAAGCCGTGCCCGGTAAAATCAATCATCCATTATCGATCGATGAGGCAAGACATCTCTGTCCAGCACGCCGTGCTTTTTGGTTTTGCAAATTATAAGCATTTCCGAAAAAATGCTAAAAATCGCCGTTAGCTAAGTGAACAGAAAGTTACACTGTGGCGTAAAGGGATATTATATGTCGAAGTACCTGAAGTTGGAGGAGAAGTTGCTATCAAAGCTGATATAAGAAATATTCTAATTCCCCATTCATGTGAAATACATAGCTAAATTTTATAACTACTGTACATACATTAATCAGGTGTTGATCATTTATAGCATGGATATAAGCGACATAAGTTTGATATTTCCCTTTTAAGCACCTAGCTGTAATCTTTTTTCGAACAGATTTATGCAAAGTTTTCTTGAAGAATATACTTGAAGCTATGAAACTACTCTATGTCGATGAGAAAATTATAAGCTGTGCAAAACTGAGAAGTGGAATAGGGAATGCAAGGAACGGTGTGTTAATAAGTACGCAAAATAAATAATAGAATGAATAAATAAGTATTCCTTCAAAAGCCAAAATCATTCCATAATCTACACCAGCAAGAGAAGACTACACCGGCAACATTCTTATAATTATTTTAGTATGTCCTGACATACGACATATTCTCCTATTGCTATCAAACTGTGACATCACGCCGTAGAAAAACGACATAAGATACCATGCGCAGCCTTATTTCCGTCTGACTTCAGTTAAATTCTCCTAAAAATATACCCTTATACAAAAAGCTCCAAGATATACTTTTACCGTTTTGAACGAGTTTTGTATATTGGGGTCAAAGGTGGAATCCACGACCTCTCAGTTACAGGACGGACGCTTTAACCACTAAAAGACAGAGACAGATGCATGGTTTATGCTACAAAAAGTTATAAATGACCGCTTTTTCTTTATTAACTGATACACATGTTAAAACGATACTGAGGTATCCTCTTTGTGTTTTACGTTGATCACGGTATCTGTACCTTTTACGTTGCGTTGTTTACATTGTTTCGTTAATCAAATGGGTATTTCAATGAAAAATAAAGCCCTCAAAGTAAAATGATACATAGGTACAAGATCCATTTGATGTGGAAGATCAATAAAATATTTCCAAATTTCAAGCCACTTGGCTTTCTCCTCTACTGTTTCAGGTTTTGCTTTAATGCAACATCAGGACTCTCGGTCCTTTGATTTTATACGTCCTGTCCTGTTTCGTAAGATCGCAGTGAGGCAGCACAACGTCTGGCTCATGTAGACATAAGTCCCAATCTGACTGATATATTATCGGTGGGACGTTAAATACTTATAAGCAAACTAACAATGACTTAACAGTAAATAAACAGTCATTAATGATAAACTTCTTACTCACATCCATTCAACCTTTATTTTCTCTAGACAATATTTTCATTATAGATGAATCCACATAACAGGTGACTAAATATAGTTCAAGGATTGTACTTGCATCATGTTTACTGCTTTTCAAACACCGTGTTACAGAATTCATAATGCGAAGAGAGCTTTCATTCTTGTTAAATTTAGACTTAATTCTATTATCGTCGATTAATTGGGAATCAAGTTCTTGGACTGGACAAGTACTTTGCGCATGAGAATGCATTGAAAGGAGTTTGTCCATAACAGGGTGGGTCCAAAGCCACATCTGGTCTTATTTGTCGGTACAGTTCATTCATTTAACCATCAATCTATTTATGCTAGTGTCGGATCTTCTCTCCCAATCGGGGTTTCAACAGTGTCAAGAACTTTCAATGTTTACACTTGACTGATATAGGTTACACTAACTCTAGGTAAACAGGAACGATATGGATGTCGCTTATCAAATGTGATGTCAAGAGAGTCGAATCGGAAAATCTGGGTCAGTGACTGCAGAGACAAGGTTCATCGCAGGTATGATGGTCAATGGCTATATATAGCATTGTTTTGTTGGCTAGCTTGGGTTTAACGTTCCATTTATTTGAGAAATGTACCTTCCCCGGGCCGTAACTTACATATATTTGGATGCTTATTGAAGATGGTCACTCACAGTAACCCGGGTGTAAAGATACAATACATATTAGAACATCGTAGCCAGTGGTTGTCGCTGTAGGTTCGAGTCCTGACCTGCGTTAACCCTTTCCATCATAGAGGAAACCATGAAAAGACCTATGCGAACAGCATAAAACCAGATCAGCCTGCGAGTAACTCGCAGGCTGATCAGGTTTTATGCTGTTCGCTGCTCTTCAGTGGTCTGGAAATGAGGATTTTGTAATTAAATTTGGTAAGGTTTAACTGTGGTTTTCTGCAGATCAGGCTTTATGTGGTACCTAATGAGTGCGTCAAAATGAGTCTATATGAGGGAAAGGGTTAAGCATAACGCTCGCAAAGTTAGGGATCTGGTTCTCTGTGTATACTCTATACCCTACGATAAAATAGGGATGCAAACGATAACGTTATGGACTTTAAACGGTAACTGAATGCAGGACGGGGCAGGTTTCTCATGTGTAAGCCAATGGTAGGTCGGTTTTCCACGAGTATGGTCAACGTCATGCACACGGGTAATTAGCTGGACGTCGCAGTGACGGTGATCTCCAAGACAACAACAACAAGTATACAACTTAGGCTATATTGACTACTAATATTGACAGCTGGTATTGACCTACTAGACAAAAAGTAACCTTACAGGCAGATGGCATGTGTATCACTGCCTGTTACGGAGGCTGACATGGGCTCCACGTGCGTATTGACAACTGGCAAGTTAGATCGATGTGTCGTTCAACTATGGTTAAAACTATAAACATGCAAATATAACAGTTGTATGATTTATTAATTGGATATTTCTTTGCAAAACAATAACAATAAAAAAGCCTGTCAGAAATACATTTGCCGAAATAAATCAAATCACTACGGGTATATATAACGAAAGCTGCGTGTATTTTCCTTTACGTTAGTGATGTGTTTTATGTATATGCGTTTGCCTATGTTTTGATATTTTATGTCGTGTTAAGGTGGAATGAAGCAAATGTTCGAGAAAATATGCAAACGATGCGATTTTCTTATTCTAACCTCACACAAGCGTTTGTGTCATTGTTTAATGGAATACATGTGTACATGAACTCTGACTCTAAATTATCTGCTAAATTACATGGCTTCCCGAAATGCAAATACTTTAAAACATGTTAGCACAAAAGGTACGGGGTATGTTGATTTTTTTTCTTCTTTTTAATGGGCAGTTTTTCGGTCAAAACAACCGTACCGGGTACCTTTGGTTATCACTAGCTTGAAAGTAGACAACGGCTAAGTATTAGCTTCTTACATATTTTTATACATGTACTTGCTAATGTATGTTTGCGCACAAATGGGAGACCGGGGCTGCATTAAGATCCCTAAAATGGTATGTTTGTAAACCTCGTAGTTTCAGCTCGAGTTGTTGATAAAATATCAACGTTGCTGCAATCTATACTGAAGTCCTAAAGGGCAAAAACATAATATGCCTGTACACTTGATACAGGAACATAAAATATAGATAGTGGCCTAATGTGAAGTTGGAATATGTGCATGAAAATATTAGTTAGAACCTAGAACTCTAAAGTAACATGGACTGGCACGCCTTCAAGACGCCAAAGCGCAGTGTCAATCTTCACTGACTACGGATCTGAACTGTTAAAGGCCACTTCCGGGAGCACGGTACAGGTCCAACTAATGGATTACCAGTAGTTTATGTTCCCGGTTGACGTTTTTAATACCAGCGCTGGCCCATTAGAGCTACTACAATAAATAGGTCAAAGTTTATACATAGAAAACTGTCATTTCTCCATAGAATATAAATGAGCATGGACACTGGAGCCCTCACATGCAGCGAATAGTTTACCGACACATTAGTCCAGTATACTGAATTTCTAATTGTTCTAAATACGTTAGGAACATCAAGTATATCAGAGATGCAGTCAATTTGTAATCAATCCTTATATCGGACATTTGCATAGAAATCCATGAGGATATATGCTCGAGGTTTCATAGTCGATATTCATGAAACGTCCCCGATTTGTATTTATAAATAAGAAATGAAGCTTAATTGGTATGCCCGTCACAGGGCAAGAATTAGGAAATGACACGTCTGAAATTGCCTGATAACATTTTTTTATTGTGTACTTATCTATTTTCAGTGCCACCTGCATTTCCTTTATTATTTCTAAGATATAAAGACCTGTTTTGATAATAACAAGATAGGATCACCAATAAAGTAAAGTAACCTATCTAATTATTTGAAATTCATTGCCTCTATATCTAACACCTTGCATGCCGTTAGTTATCAATTCAGTCAATCACCCGATGTATTGTCAATGTTTACAATACATGAATAATTAATAGATAATTCCATACCATCCATTTTAGTGTTACCATCTTCACGTACATAGAACAATGTTGTTACATTGAAGTTAACAGTTGTGTTCGCAACGTGAAGTGATGTCATACTGTCTGTTTAATTCAAAATTGTAAAATGTTTGTTCGATTTTACTCACACTGTCAGTATTTTAGTCATTACTTGAAAAAGATATAGTGGTGCCACATTGGATATTCACGTCGTAGACATGTGGCATGATACCACATCGTCACACTGGCCTGACACCAGGACAACCAGTCCTGGAACTACCCTGCATATATGCTGAGCGCTCAGCAGAGAGATACCCTTGCCATTTTGAACGGGGATATTTTTTTAGGAATATAAAACGCTAAAATATAAAATGTATAAATTAAATATTTTCACTAATTGTTCTTTATTATATCAATAAATGGTTAATAGTCCGGTCAAGGTTTAATACCTGAGTGTATCGTGCCAACGATTAATATTAAAAAATCAACCAAATATTATTTCTATGGCTTTAAATGCCCTTTGCCACACGGGACTATTTCCTATATGATTTGATACCATAGAACATCAGGAAATTAACTACCGCTAGATGGAAGTGATAATTCTCGACAGTCCTGTTCCCTACCTTCTACAACATATTGAGGATGGTCATCGTGTGTAAGTGCCGGTTCGATCTGAGAAACACTATTTACTATCATAGCATGTCTTTGGAAATTGACCCTTACCCCAAGTAAAGAGCGGATTATATCGGGATATGTTTGTAGTTATACGATATCTTTGAATGACTCTAAAGGCTGGATTGATTCTTGCTCTAACAGATTTTTCTTTCACATGTACAACCATTTGATAGCAAACCACACACACGTGCGCGCATCATTGGAACTCACCATATGTCTAAATTACTGTCGGTGGGACGTTGAATCTTAACAAACAAACACATTTATAACCAGTCAACAACTATTTAACAAATCTAGTTTATCTATTTTGTGAGAACGACCGGACAGACAGAACGCTATATCGCTCATGTAAATCTTCTCGCTGTCTCTGATGATGGCATTTGTATGATCATTGGTGTGGGAGGAAACCTTTGAATCAGAAGGAAAAGAAAGGAAACCCACGTGTCATTATAGGCCGACCTATGCTCGAACCAAGGTTGCATCGGTGGAATGCAAATGCAATAACCACCATGCTATCCGAACACCTTAGGAATAATTGTACTTACTAGTCTTCGATAGTATTAATTTCTCTCGAGTATTTTGCAATTACTTTATTGGATCCATGAATTCAACATTTGATGCCGAATGCTTGGCGTTTAGCATTTGGATATGAATATAGTAGGAACTGTAATTACATTAAATACGTTACAAAACCCTAACGGCCCAAGTCCATATTTAATGAGAACAAGGAGATCCGACTCTGTGCTAGCCACGCCATTCAAGTACTTAAATATTTCAATGAATAAATCTGGACAGATGATGAATTTAAGAATAAAAAAATTTTTTTAATAGATTTAGGATAACGTCACATCTATAGTAATCGATGAAACTTATATGGGTCCTGCTTAAGATACAGATCTTGATAGAATAAACATATGCTATTTCCAAAGAAGCGTTAAAAGAGAACGATAATATTTAATTCTTTTTGACAAGAAAATATATTATATTAAAGTAAATATCGTGTGAATAGGCGATGCATATAAGATAAGTTAGCATAATTAATAAAAATAACCGAAGAAAAATAGCAGAAATTGATAATCAATGGGAGACAACATTGTATTTACATTTATTCTTTCACTTAAATAAATGCTTTGGAATACTTATTTAAAAGATGCATATTGAATATACATGTGCTTAATTGCAAATGAAAAATAGTTCATAAATTAATTTGAGTGTAATAAAACTTTCAGAAATATACTATCTTTTGGACTGCAATACCAATATTTTCGAAATAAAAACAAAATTGCAGATCATATTGGTCACACGATATGGTATAAGTATCCGAAGTAACGGAATAAAATATTTTAATTAAAAAAAAATATGTTTGCTTGCAATGGGATGCAAAATAACTTTTTTTTTATTAATTGGTCCATTATTATAGGTATTTTAATAAATATATTTGCCAAGAATTCTAGTGCATACATATTCAAGAAGATTAATGCCTGAAAGATGCCAGTATTGGGTACATTTAAGCTACGAAGATTAGACCCGCGACATAAAGTTACGGCAAGCGTATGGAGAAATTACGTTTGATGCTTCCTAATTGCGTTCTTTATTCTGTAATTTAACAAAAATAGTGCCGGTTATTATGTACTGCGGTATGCAATAAAGATTTCAATTAAATATGTTTAAACAATTCGATTCAATCATAATAGAAATCATTTTATAAATATTCCAGAAATAATCGTTATGTACTTGCCAAATGGATCTTTCATTGCTCTAGAAAGGTCATAGATGTTGCAAAGAGTTCGTTAATGACAGAAAATCTGCTTTTGATAACACCTGAATGCCGATTATCCCGTGAGACTTTTGGAATGTTGGTGGACTGATTATGAGATTACTGATGAGACTATTTACAACACATAGCATCAATCCATTAATCCATAAATCAATTAACCATTAGAGCATTCCTTTACTTAAAATAGTTGTGTTTGTCATTAATGAGACGCAATAAAAATGATTGATTATATATTGTATATTCTGTAACCTTATTTTATTTTAAGCCGACATTTCCAAAACGTCTTAAACGTGAATATATACAATATACATGTATATTTTAAGTTGTAAGAAATGTATACTGCACGTGAAAGACAGAAGTGTTTGATATAATGCGTGTCACTCGAACATTTGGATCAAAAAAAATTGGAAATTTGTTCACTCAATCTAGTGGATTTTAAGAACTCATATTTTATTACCATGCTTATGTTTGCATGAGCGGATTTAAAGGGGCGGAAGCGGGGGTAACTTTTTATACATTAATCCTCATATAAACGCTTTATCGATATTATAGTACATTTTGCTGACCCCCCCCCCCCCCCCCCCCCCGGTTTCAATAATTATATACGATGATGTTGTGGGGAGGGGGCATAAATTCCTTAGAATTTGTAAAATGATCAATTTCTGTATGTGACCGAGGCATATTCCACAGAAATGCGGTCCAACGTGATCAAAGTATGCGGTTCTAATGCCATTGTATTGTTCCCTAAGGCCTTTATCTTAATCTCAATTAGAGTTTCATAGCCGTTTATTTCAAGGCTACATACAATCAGACATGTTTGATATGATAACACTCTCCCTACGTCTGTAATCGTATTACACGAATATACAACATGCTCATCGCTATGTGAGCTTTATTGCGGGGAAATAAAGCAAATTTGCAATTGAAATTACCGTGACCATAAATATTGCACAAATTTATACCACGTTCCAATTTGTCATGATGTATCGATGGCTAAAGAAACTAAATATGATGGTTTCATACCATGCTGGTGGGAGTATATCTGGGATGATGCAGGTATGGTATGGTATGGTATGGTATGGTATATATTAGGAGTAGAAATGGTATTATGTGAGTATATCGTTGTGGTATGGAACGAGTTATTGTATATAGAAGATAGTGTGATTATTTTTGGTACATCAGCTGTTAAGAGTTTCTCATGTCTTTTAACCGGTTTAATTAATTAAAAATTCAGCTCTAATTTCAAGTGATAAATCATTAGTTGCTTGCACGAGCCACAGACCCGTTTACCTTTACTTGACCCGAACAAAAACATTTTTACAATAAAATGGTTACATACCATTCACTGGTTCTATAATTTAAATATAATTACTTGATTTGACTGCAGTAGCCCTAATAATATCTCTCGCTGAATGTTGGAATTGCTGTCCGTTTCAAAATACAGTACTTCATATCGTACATATAGTGCTTAGGCGACCAAGATTGTATTTTGTGTTGGTGTCAGATGATAAAATTATATAAAGATATGTGTCAAATTCAGGGCTATAGAGTCAGACCTTGGTTATATGTAAGAAGAGCGGATGCGCTTTTTACGGCTCAAGACAGGAACTAACATCGGATTCAAGCTCAATTAGTTGCACAGAATGGTCTGCCAAGGTTGGAACTAGCTTTATCCCGGGCAGCTCTGATAAGTGCACGGTTTCTACAGCCAATGGTAAATGTCAAGAGCTCGTTTACTCGTTCTATACTTCCGTTTCCCAGTGGGTGGTCTCTCGAAAAGTGGGTAATACCTTTCATGACCCTGTTGGTTACTTCCGATTACTGCTGGTCAGAATCAGTTATCCCCATTATCTTGCCAAATCTTGTTCTTGCTTCGTAAACTAATGAAGTAATTGAGAGTAACCAGTCAAGGAAATGGTTCTAATTATTACCGCTAATTTATCATATCTTGTTTTGTGTTCTGCAACTGTATTGTTTCTAAAACAATGTTTTAGTAGAAGAATTATCTGCTTTGAAACATAAATAAAACATTAATGTGGACAATTGTTTTTGTAAACATTGACTTATGCTTGTCCGACCATGCTTTTGGTGAACACACATGGAAAATTAATTCTTCAACAGTAGAAATATATCGTTAGCTGCTACGAGATGGCAATAGGCATGTTCTTATCCCAAATAGGAAAGTATGAAAAAGTCGATATCAAAAAGAAATAAATCAAAAAGCATATATCCCCCAACTTGTGGTCTTAGAAAATATGCATATTTACGACCACGTGTGAAAGACACTTCGTTGTTCAAAAAAAAAAATATATATATATCCTCTTGATCCCTCGTCTTTTTTCGACAGCATTGATGATGAACAGTACACATAAACGCAGTATGATTTCAAGGTATCTATCTATTATCTAGATCCACTTCAATTACCGTGAGGACTGCCTTAAGCTGGTCGGTAACATCGCATTTATCGGACGAATTTTTCTGGACAACCATGAATACACATTGGCTGTGATAGCGTACGTGTTGTTAGGAAATATTTATTTGAATTACATTACCGTACGGGATTCCATAAACGATTGCCAACAGCATAATGCCATATGCTTAATAGCAACCGTTTACTGTATTATAGATAATGAATGGATCGATTTCATTAAGAAAAAAAAATCTACTTCTATTTTGAGAGACAATTAGGCACGAGACATGCATACACAACATTAATTAATAGGTTATGTCAGAATGGATTTGAATGTCCAAACTAGTTGTGTATACTATGACAATCGCTGTAATGATATTATACTCCCAATTTGGCGTCAAAAGCATTCGGGGCTATATATTTAGACATCTATATTTATAGATTTCCCCCCTTTTTTTCTACGCAGAGGAAAAGTTCCAAATTTTGTTTTCTGTCTTATCACTAAATGGTGATAATTTTCATATTTATTTCAGTACGATTGCGTTATGGAAGGCGAAACTGAATTAAAATGTGTTGATAATCGATGCTGGAGATAACGAGTTTAATAAACTGGTACAGTAATGAAAAAAAGTACACGAGGGAAAAAATGCACCTCATATTTTGAATCATGACTGGCTGGAATATCCAGCAACAAACATCAATTTATAGATAAAATTTCTGTATAAAATAGTTGGTTCACTAGCGCAGTGGGTTCGAGTCACAGCCAGAGAGCAATTCTCACAAACTTTTTAATTATTTCTACAATATAAGATACATATTTTTTTGTTATATTAAATATCATTAATTTACCTATATTAAGTACATGTGTATATAAAATGAAATGTTAAAAAAAATACCAATCTCATTTAAAATCAGATTCAGTCCGACAACATCGCATAGAGGGTCGTCTCAGATTGACCTTTGTATAAGTCAGTCAAATCAGCGCCTACCAAATAGTAATGTATAACCAGAGGAAGTAACTGCATCAATTTCACAATAGTGTAAAAAGATGTGTGAGTTGCTGGGTAGCTCATTCGGTAGAGCATTCGCCCTGCAAACAAAAGACCCCTGGTTCAAGTCCCGGCCAAGCTGCACATTTTTCTCACCCTGTGACAAATGCTTTATCGAAGTCAGTTAGACGCGCTATTTAATTGGGTTAAAATAGACCACTTGTTTAAGCATATAAATTACTTAAAAGGTCAATCTGACGTGACCCCTAATGTGATGTTGTCAGATCCTAATCGCGTATAGCAGAGGAGCGCAAAGGATATGATTTTAATGAGATTGTTAAAAGCCGTACAAGGAACCGTGCCGGCTCCTGCCGGCCTGAAATAAGCAGACGACAGCAAGTTTGCTGTGCACAATGCTAATTTTGATGTATCATGTAACAAATTATAATGAAAGAAAAGAGACGATATACTTTGCTGAAGTAACCTTTTGTTTCTTAAATAAACGGCGATATACAGGGACAATATCATCATATGATCAATATACATCTACATGTACAAGACAATACTGAATAGTATACAAATGTTAATCATGCATAAAACAACAATGTACAACGTTTATAGCATTTATCAAAAGTATTATGAGATTTTTCAAGAGCTTATCGTTTGGATATCCTAGCGTAAATATATGTGAAAGGGCAAATTAAACATACATTAGCAAGTAATTACACCAACTGATAATGCATGAAAAACAGCCAGTACCTAACAGGTGTCACAAGATAAAATTATTGGCAGTTATAGCTAATACGTTAAGCACCACAGCTATATAGTTTGTGGGCGTTTTCAACTTTTGTGTCTATTTAACGTGTACTAAGCAGCATCGCAATGTACCATATCTGCAACTGGATTTCTTTGCATAAATTATGCTATGTATCCCAGACTGTGTATGACATACTCTATGAAAAGGGGTAGGTGGTGGTGGGGTCGCTGTAAAGAATTTCATTCGAGGGTGGTACACGTAATGACTTGTGGATGCGCGCGCATGTGTCTCAAGTCATTAGGTACTTTGTGTTAACTGTTTGATATACATGTACTTATTTCCTCACCCATCAAAAAAGGATGGGGCTTTACTTATTCTTAAGGTTTGATTCATCTTTAATGTTGTCAAAATTCATTGAATTTCGGACAAATATGATATTCAGAAGAAAAAAATTCCTTACCTTAAAAAAGGTGCTGGAGATTTACCATCTGGAAGAAGTTCGAGAATTTTGTCAGCTCTTAAGCCATCGGCCACGATGAAGACGAGCCGTTTAGCCGGCGCTTCCAGTGGGGAATGGTGAGGCGCCATGTCGTTCACAAGCGGCGTTGTGAAGTAAATCTCGAAGATGGAGAAGAAGAAAATAGCGTGGACAAGTAAGGCCACGCCGATCACAATCCACGCCTTCATTATGAACAATAATCACTTAATAATCCAGGTATATCCACACAGACTATCCTTCTCACAAGTATATAGCTGAAACCACAAATATTAATGTACTAAATTAAAGAAATGGGTCAGAGATTTCTTAACTCGTTGAGATTTGGGGCTGGAGTGACTTGAGTATTCACGTCGGAGCAAGAAATCAAACAAAATGTACTATTATTCGACCGCTGTTTGTTGACACAACAACATCTGTTTGTCCTGCCTATGCTTCAGATTGGGCAAAAGTGGGTGCTCGCCTGTTTGTCCACTATTACGGTGACCAATAAACGTGATGCTCCAGTGCGAAGAAAGCAAATGGTGTAAAAATGTGGTGATGCCAAAAGATATATAATATATATATTATTTTTCAAGATATTTTTTGAAAGATCTTAGTGTATTTCCGAAAGCAATGGCACGTGTATTTTTAAATCTCGATAAGGTCGAATGAAAATGGAAAATTAATGTGCTTTAACTTCAATAGCCTTGTAAATCAGAAAAGTGCTGATTTTAATCCACGGACAAGAAAACGTCGGAGAATACCGGAGAAAGCCGTGTGATACCGGAGATGACTCGAAGTGTTACTTGGTGTCAGTAATGCACCTCTGTGAACCTGCAAGTAAATCAAAACCAACACATTAATGAAACGTTCAATTTAGCTGCACGTACTAGTCCCGTGCAGGTTATCGATTACCAACATTAAGTATTTAAAATGAAATCAACATCGCCAGTGATCATAATGCTGACAGATGAATAAAGGGATCAGTCGCAGTTGACATTATTGAAATGGCACTCGTATACAGCAGTCATGTGACACGAGTGTTGTGGGTGGTACATATTGGTCCTGTCATCTACCACAGTGTTTATGGCAATCAACTGTCTGCAATATGCTGGCAAACAAACTGGGAATTCAGTTCATTATTACATATATGATATTTCGCGTATTACTTTACATATAAATTCTAAATTCATTAACAGCGTTAACAAGGATGTGAGTCGAGTGACCTTTGATTGATATGTTGTTTTTGTTTGTTTTTGTTTTTTTAACAGTTGGGGTCAATAGACAATATGAGAATAAAAACGGACAATTTTGTGCCTAATGAAAAATCATGTTTTTTTAACCCATTCCCTCATAGAGAAAACCATGAAAAGACCTATGCGAACAGCATAAAACCAGATCAGCCTGCGAGTAACTCGCAGGATGATCAGGTTTTATGTTGTTCGCTGCTCCTCAGTGGTCTGGAAATGAGGATTTTGTAATTAAATTTGGTAAGGTTTAACTGTGGTTTTCTCACATGATATTCCTTGTTTTCCGTGTAATAACCATTACGTATTTTTTATATTCAACACGTGTAACATAACAACGTCATGACGTCATTAACCCTATACAAAAAACAACGTGCAAAAACACGCTCGAAATGTCAAAACATTATTATTCCGTTTAATCTCAACATTTTAAGTCATGTGATAAAAAGAATCTCACAAAAGTTTTATAATAAAATTAATTTTTTTTCCTTTAAATTTTTTATATTAAATATAAATAAATAGCTCGCCAGACGCTCGCTTTTTACCACTTTCTTGAACTCGATTTTCTTGAAAAATATATGGCAACTCATGTGAGATCATATATATATATATATATATATATATATATATATATATATATATATATATATATATATAATATATATATAATATATCAAAGTCACGGATAATTCAAACTGGTTATATGATATATGAATCACTGGCACTAGTTGCCAATGTAATTGAAATCTTATTTTTTTGTAATCTTTTTTTTTTTTTTTTTGCTCCTATGTATACTGTTTATTGAACAATATATGTGGAAAACCACAAATAAAAATCTCAAATAAAAATCTCACATATTTTCTGAACAAGATTTCAATAAAACCGAATTATGC
Source organism: Solen grandis (assembly GCA_021229015.1). Classification (NCBI taxonomy): domain Eukaryota; kingdom Metazoa; phylum Mollusca; class Bivalvia; order Adapedonta; family Solenidae; genus Solen; species Solen grandis. The sequence continues at coordinate 45,482,931 of CM037789.1, read as the reverse complement.
AGTTCTGGCGCAAATAGTGCGGATAATTATCGGAGAAACATTTCATACATGGATCCACTCCAGTAATCATTATTATAACAAAGCGAAACAGTATAACACACTTTTCGATTTTGTAGGTATTGATAACGTTCGACCCTAGACAGGTCTCAATGTGCATCTTAGGTTTTTGTTAATATATCAAAGAAACTGTAATTAGACAGGGTACTTTTTGAAATTTCGTTAATTCGAAGTTATATTTCAGCTAATTGACATCTCCATTCGTGCGAAACTTTATTTCTCGAAGTAACTTTTTTCACTATCAATAAAAAATCATTCAAATATTCATTTGGTCTTATCTTGCGTCATTCTTCGTAAATAGGTTGAAAGAGAGATTAGACTGCTACGTAAAAAATGTTCCTTATTATGAAAAATGAGCAATACTTGCAGTTGTAACATGAAATGATAATCTCTTATCATTCATATTTGAATAGCATGGTTTATCATTTTATTATGTGAAATATACATGTATATTTTATTTGTTGGTGTAACCATGATGAGGCATTAATACAGATTCTATCTATCTTGTTCCTATGGACATCAAATAGATATTTCTTCTAAGTCATCGATTTTTTTCCAGCCTAATGGAACGGGTCCTGTACCTTTCAAATTGTTGTTGTTGTTGTATTGTTGTATTGGGGTTTACCGTCGCTGCGATAGTATTTCAATCATATAGCGACGTCCAGCTAATTACAGGTGGAGGAAGACCCCGAGTACACAGAGGCACCCGGGTAAAACCACCGACCTACTGCAAGCCAGCTGGAAGGCTTCCTCGCATGAAAAATCCGAAGTCCCTACCGGGATTCGAACCCACAGCGGTGCCTTTCAAATTGGGATTTTTTGAATCGCGAAAATAAGTAAATTGGAAAAAAAAAGAATCGCAAATTATGAGATTGGGAAATTGGTTGTACATTTGAAAAAGCCTTAAACAGGTTATTTTACTATGTTTTTTTTAAATGGGAAGGGTCCTTTTGCAATCGGGAACGGGCCCTGTAGGCATTGGAAACATGTCCTTTTACAGGACCCGTTCAAGGAAGGAAAGAACTCGCTGTGAGCGTTCTAGCTGTATGCTTTGTTGACAAAATACATTAACCACGCTTTTCTACCCTCTTGAGTAAGGAACATTACAACTAAGTTAAGGGTTACACGTGGACAAATTTTACCGGTAATACTTTGAAACGTGGTAGTTTGTATACACCTCTCATATTTGGTTTGTCGAAGTCATGTGTGATAAGAATCTCCATTTTGTTTATTTTCTGTTCACTGTTTTTCAGGTGTATGGGGCCTTTCACGCAGTAAAGGTCAAAAATGGGAAAATATTTGAGTTGGGGGGGGGGGGTAGTATAAGGCGTCAGAATTCTGCTTTGTTACCCATTTGATACTAGAATACTAGAACTAAAAACTACCCAACCCCCTCCCACGTTAAATTCAGTGTAATATAATATTATAATAAATATAGAAAATTTATAGTGAGATTGATTGCTGCATACACTTTAAATCAAAATCTTATTTTTATTGCAACGAGCTTACGCATTTAGAGTTTCATAATTTGCATAAAGGTCATTTTCATTATGACTTATTTCACATAATTTTATCTTTGTTTCAATTATTGAGCTGTAAAACAAACAGCGAAAACTATGCCGTTCAAATCAATACTGGCTTCAATTATCTTAAGTTCTGGCGCTCACATGATCATTCGCAACATCTCTGATTTCAATGATTTTTTTTTTTTATAAAAAAGATTTATTATGGCAAAAATGGGTTTTTGTACGATTTGCTATTAGGATTTCTTTTCTTGCATTTTAAAAAAAAAATTTTGGAGAGAGAAGTAATTTTTCATCATAATCTAAGTGGAATAGGGCTATTTTGCATGGATATGACAGCGTTTTTATATAAAGAAAAAATTGTTACGGCACAGAAACCATCTGCAGTGATGTATTTTGTTCGCCTTTTCGATGGATTTTATGCTGGAAATAAGGGAAAAAATCAATTATTTTGTGACGGGAAGCCCCAGGCTGACTCCCGAAAACACACACACACACACACACAGAATATATATACATATTGTTGTTTGCTTTCTCTGTGCATGTGTGTGGTGTCGCGCGTATCTGCAAGAGAACTGGAAAACGTCCTGTGGTGTCGTACTCGACTGCGGATCCGAATGTTGCGGGTTCGAGCCCCGTTGGGGCAAAGATTTTTCATGACCTTCCCAAGCGCAAAGTAGTGGTTCAACACAGGAGCCATCGAGAGGGATCAAATTCAGTTGGACGAATTTGTTTCTCAATCAGTGTGAAATAGATAAATTAATAAATACTGTGCGTACAGTAAACTTAGGCTTATATACGCGGAAGACTTTGCTCTGATTTGTTAAAGGTAATAAACGTTTGTAGCTGTCCATCGTGCAACCGACATGTAAATTAATTTTACCTAGCTCTATTTACAGATAAGTAATTTTCAGTCAATTTGCACACATTCATAGCCTGAAGTAAGGAGAGTACGTGATCATAACAGAAGATCTTCTGCTCCCTGAAAAGGCCTATGTTTCAATTAACGCCAGTTTTTGAGACCCATGCTTCTACATTGTTCTTGAAAAATTGCATATACATGTATTTTCTTAATAATTATCATACTCAAGATTCTTTACTTTCCTCAAAATTTAATGATGGCTTGATGAGTGAGTTTTTGACACGGGTTGGTGGTCAAACAAATACACATATACACTCATTCGTGACACTTTCAAACCTTATTTAAACCATTCAATTTGTGGGGAAAAAAATCCAAATAACAGGATGTGTCCACAGTCTATTGACCCCACAGTGGATCGAATTACGTTTAGTGTTCAACCTTTTGACTAGAATTTCCGAACTTGAAAAGTTTTTCTTTCACAATAGGTTAGCTTGGTGACAGTATTTTATACTTTTGGGGGAATTCGTCCTCAGGGGTCATACGTATATATTGCTACTCACACATATACTCATATTATCATGATACCGCTCCAACCAGTCCCGGAACAACACATATGTGCTGATTGCCAAGCACAATATGATACCAGTTGGACCTGTATTAGAGGCCATCTGTATTAAGCTGTCAACCTGCATTTAGCAGTCATAATGATATTACTAAAATTGCATTTTGTAATATGTTTAACTTTTACTAAGCGATCACCTATGTTAAGCGATCCCTTTTTATTGTCCCCTTGACTGACCGTTTAAGCCAGGTTCGACTGTATACCAGCATCATTTTAACCAATTTTAATACGTTGCGGCCGAAGACAGAACCTTCGAGCTTAGCTGGCCGTCCGTGCGGACTAATAACTTTAATATTATTTTAATCAAATGGGCAATAGAAAAATATTGTTGATAGTACTAGAGACCCAAACAACCCATGACATTTTAAAGTAAATAAAAGCAAAAAAACATTTACTGAGTTTTATTTCCACTATTGGTAAGCAGTCCGAAAAAAAGACATCGATTACTGACTTATTAATGATAAATTTGTGACTCTTACACTGATTATTTTATATACAGACTTTAGCTTGTATAACTTTGAAAGTATTTGCTATTTTTTGAACGACATGTATTCACAGTGTACTATACAAACATATTGTACTATAGACCAAATTCAAACATGCTGTAGCAATGTAGACTAAATCAAAATAGCACTGTGGCAATGTTGACCAATCATAACATATGTACAATGTAGACCAAAATCAAAAAGCACTGTAGCATGTAGACCAATCACAACAGTACTGTTCAATGTAACCAAATCTAAAAGCACTGTTCTGGTACATTTCACTGGATATAAGACCAAATCAAAAGCACATCGCAATGTAGACAAATAAAATCATGTACAATGTGCAATAAACAGACTTTCAATGAAACAATCTAAAGCAATTAGCAATGTATACCAAACTAATATAGCCTTCGCAATGTAGACCAAATCAAAACAGCACTGTGGCAATGTAGACTAAATCAAAACAGTACTGTGTCAATTTAGACCAAATCAAAACAGCAATGTAGCAATGTAGACCAAATCTAAATAGCACTTCGCAATGTAGACCGAATCAAAACAGCACTGTGGCAATGTAGACTAAATCAAAACAGTACTGTGTCAATGTAGACCAAATCAAAACAGTACTGTGTCAATGTAGACCAAATCTAAATAGCACTTCGCAATGTAGACCGAATCAAAACAGCACTGTGTCAATGTAGACCGAATCAAAACAGCACTGTGGCAATATAGACCAAATCAAAATAGCACTTCGCAATGTAGACCAAATCAAAACAGCACTGTAGCAATGTAGACCAAATCAAAACAGTACTGTGCAATGTAGACCAAATCAAAACAGCACTGTAGCAATGTAGACCAAATCAAAACAGTACTGTGTCAATGTAGACCAAATCTAAACAGCACTGTAGCAATGAAGATCAAATCAAAACAGCACTGTAGCAATGTAGACCAAATCAAAACAGTACTGTGTCAATGTAGACCAAATCAAAACAGTACTGTAGCAATGTAGACCAAATCAAAACAGCACTGTAGCAATGTAGACCAAATCAAAACAGTACTGTGTCAATGTAGACCAAATCAAAACACTACTGTAGCAATGTAGACCGAATAAAAACAGCACTGTGTCGATGTAGACTAAATCAAAATAGCACTGTAGCAATATAGACCAAATCAAAACAGTACTGTAGCAATATAGACCAAATCAAAATAGCACTGTGTCAATGAAGACCAAATCAAAACAGTACTGTAGCAATGTAGACCAAATCAAAATAGCACTGTGTCAATGAAGACCAAATCAAAGCGGCACTGTAGCAATGTAGACCAAATCAAAACAGCAATGTAGCAATGCAGACCGAATCAAAACAGTACTGTAGTAATGCAGACCAAATCAAAACAGTACCGTAGCAATTTAGATCAAATCAAAACAGCACTGTAGCAATGTAGAACAAATCAAAATAGCACTGTATCAATGTAGACCAAATCAAAACAGCAATGTAGCAATGCAGACCAAATCAAAACAGTAATGTAGCAATGCAGACCAAATCAAAACAGTACCGTAGCAACTTAGATCAAATCAAAACAGCACTGTAGCAATGTAGAACAAATCAAAATAGCACTGTAGCAATGTAGACTAACTCAAAACAGCACTGTGGCAATGTAGGCCAAATCAAAACAGTACTGTGTCAATGTAGACGAAATCAAAACAGTACTGTGTCAATGTAGACCAAATCAAAACAGTACTGTGTCAATGTACCAAATCAAAACAGTACTGTGTCAATGTAGACCAAATCAAAACAGCACTGTGGCAATGTAGACCAAATCAAAACAGCACTGTGGCAATGTAGACCAAACCAAAATAGCACTGTAGCAATGTAGACCAAATCAAAACAGCACTGTGTCAATACAGACCAAATCAAAATAGCACTGTAGCAATGTAGACCAAATCAAAACAGCACTGTAGCAATGTTGACCAAATCAAAATAGCACTGTAGCAATGTAGACCAAATCAAAACAGCAATGTAGCAATGTTGACCAAATCAAAACAGCACTGTAGCAATGTTGACCAAATCAAAACAGCACTGTAGCAATGTAGACCAAATCAAAACAGCAATGTAGGAATGCTGACCAAATCAAAACAGCAATGTAGGAATGCTGACCAAATCAAAACAGCAATGTAGCAATGTACACCAAACCAAAACAGCACTGTAGCAATGTAGACCGAATAGAGACAGACGATTTCGAACTAGTTTACAACTGTCACCAAACAAAATTCACTTCTCTGTATAAAAGCCATACGTTTACGAACAAGATAAATCAGAGCAGTCTCCTCAACGATTCGTCGAAAACTGCTTAATCAGTCCACCACTAACTTCCATGGGCTATCTGCTCGTTCGATTTTTTATGAAAACCCCGGTTCACTGGTGTTTTGATGTGTATCAAAGTAACGAGCCATTGTAACGGAGAAGAACCTACGGGTCAGGATCGATGGGTATGAAAGGCTTACACACAACGGTGTGTTTCACCAGTAATCCGGTCAGTTCTAGTCAGGTATAGTATACGAAGTTGTATTGCAACCCCCGACCGGAAAGGAAAAGATTAATTAAGGAGCTCAAATCAAAACTGACAAAAAAATATAATGGTTGCAAGCATCCGGAGGCAGGGCCAGTAAGAGAGAAAGAAAGAGAGAGACAGAGAAAAAAAGAGAGAAAAAAATGCCTAATATGATACCGTACAGTCCAGCCATATTTATCTATATCCATCCAAAACCTACTTATCTGCAGTAAAATTTTAAACTATGAAAACCGGGGACTAACAGGGAGAAATTATAAGTTCGGACAATCGCGATGTTCGGAAAATTTATCTCCATCCATATTTTCCCTTAAACTCAGCGTTTTAACCTAGGTGATAAATATCCCACATACCAGCATGCCGTATTCCTTTATGGCTATCAACACCAGTTTCTTTATTTCTAGTACCAGCGACCTTGAGTCCGCCCAGCCCTAACACAATTTTGGACCTCGCGTTAGCAATTTCATTGGTTGCACTTAAGATACCCGGGAAGAAACATAGGACAAAATGCGATATGCATAAATACATTTTAAATGTAGTTTCAGTGAATTGTTGTTTTTTACTGATTTTTTCATTCTGCAAAACATGAATGGTGTATCGGTAGATCGTGTGACTCTGCAATAGCATACCATGCATTTAATTGTCATACAAAATGTATTTGTAGACTGAAAATGACACAGCGCAGTATAATGGGGTAGTTTATAATAGAATCAAGTTTCACAGTTGAGTTACAGAGTTAATATAGACGAATAGTAAGGATAAGTCCTAAAATGACTGACATACTGATGTTAAGAAAGTAAACCCAATCAAACAATCGTTAGAGTTACCAGAAAAATAACTTATGCGACCAGTATAAAATCAGATCAATCTGTAATCCGCTGACTGATCTGGATGTACAATGTTCGATGCTCATTTACTCCTTAAGATGATATAAACATAAATTATGTTAAGGTTTAATAGGTTTTCTGTTTGTTATACTATTTTTTTATTTGTTTTTACCGTCGCAGCAACAGTACGAGCGATCGTATTTCAATCAACGTCGAACTAATCACTGGTGGAGACAGACCCAGACAACAAAAGAACCGCCGACCTAAAGCAAACCAGCTAATATGCCCCACATGAAAATCCGAGGGTTCGAACTTACAGAGGTAAGGGACTGAGTGGCAGTAGGTCAATGACTTTTAGTAATCGACCACGGAGACAGTACCCAGACCCCTTAAATGAACTAACAACTTGTAAGAAGCTGACAGACTTACACAATAAAAATTATACTAAAAATTAAACTTGATATTGCTTCAAAAAGGCACTTACTCGAGTAGCCTGAATCTCGGTAATAAGATCCGCTCTTTACATACACCGCAATGGTATCTCTGTTAATATCCACCATAGTTAAATTATCATTTTCCCTCCTTAATTTAGTTATCGACCACGGAGATCCCTTAAATGAACTGACAAATTATAAGAAGCTGACAGACTTACACAATAAAAAATATACTAAAAATTTAGCTTGTTGACATTGCTCCAAAAAAGGTACTTACTCGAGTAGCCTGAAACTCGGTAATAAGATCCGCACTTTACATACACCGCAATGGTAACCTTTTTTAAAAAAATCTCTGTTAATATCCATCGCAGTTAAAACATCATTTTCCCTCCTTTAAACAGCACTGTCTACCTCTCATTAGAGAGCGATCTATTTCACACAGAATGAATTTTATTTTCACACTGCTAGTAATCACATAGGTCACACTTGACAACCACGCTATCAGTCCGTCTACCCGACTATCAATTATCTCATCGCAGCGTCCTCATCAAGTTTAAAGTGATACTTACCAGTAAATGTCTTCCAATAATCGAATGTTGTGGTGTTTGAATGGTAACGCCTGTAAATAGAGAGGGCGAGTCGAGAGAATTGTCCAGGTGCGTCTAGTCCAACGGTAAAGTATAGATTGTCTGAAGCTGGGGACGGAGGGTCGCGGGTACAGGTGTACTTAGTGTACAGCGGCTTTACTCAAAGTGCCTCGTGTCAACATCTATTGACAATTTTGTTTGTTAAGCAGGACGTTGTGTACATGAGACGTATTAGAAATCTCGCCGTGGTCAAGTTGTATGATACCGCAACCGGTTACATTATGCCTAGGGCCAAACAAGGGAAATATATCATAATCATTTAAGTGGCAATACAAACAGTTTATCGCTGAAAAACATATCTGAAAAACATGTCTTCAGACTGCTAAAATTTCCAGTTTTGATAATGCTAGAATATATGTAATCTTACAATATTTAAGCAAAATGTTCAGTGAATGAATTTCAAGGAGAATTGTCTTTGTTCACTAAGCACTAAGACTCTTGGTGGCTCTGATACAAATAATTCTGTTTGGTACCTAATACACAATAGTTTTGATTTGTACCTAATACACAACTATTCTGATTTGTACCTAATACACAACTATTCTGATTTGTACCTAATACACAACTATTCTGATTTGTACCTAATACACAACAGTTCTGATTTGTACCTAATACACAACAGTTTTGATTTGTACCTAATACACAATTGCATGTAGTTCAGATTCCACTACCTAATACTCAGAAAAGTTCTGATTTGTAACTAATACACAATGATTTTGGTTCAAATTCCACCAACATTATTTAGCGCTTAGTAACACTTTAAAAAGTACTTAAAGGTGATTTTTTTTATCATTTTTATTTCCTAAATAAACATTTTTCAATATTGTGTGTGGGTTTGTTTTTTTTTTACCTGTTTTTAGAATTAAGTAATACGCTGCGTTTATTACTGCAGATTGAATTCAAGCAAAATTCAAAATGGATTTTTGTATAAGTTTCTGGCATTCATTCTAAAGGTGTCCCTTATTAACCTTTATAAAACAAACAAAAGAAAACACACACACACACACACACACACAAACGCCATCATTAATGACAGAAAATTCTGAGATTCTGAGAAAGTCTGAACACTAACCTTTAATGTGCTTAGAGAATACAGCCCGATGACAAATATCGAAATGTAACGGTTTAACAGTCTTAAAACAATGGACAGGGATATGTCTATGGTCAAAATATTAGCCATATCGGGTATATATTGGGTAAAACAGAATTTGAAATACAATAGTTTCTGTATTTGAATAGTTTAAAATCTAGAACAGTGGAAAGGGAACCGTCCTATTTTTTCTACCATTCCTTTCCCGGAGATATATTTCTCGATATACCCCTAGCCGTTGCTTGATTTCGCCCATGTAAGACTACGAACATTATACAACATATGCTCAAGACGTAGAAAAGATTGAAGGTTATTCTTCTATTACTTCTAAATGAGCTTTTCCGAGTCGTCATTCGGAATATTTGTGTACCGGATTGAGTCGGAAATTGCCGAGTAGATTTCGATATTTCCGTATCAACTGATCTTGGTTAATACTTTAATGATATTTTGATAGGCACTTTACTGGTAAATCTGAGCTGTGTTTCCCTTGTGGAGAGAGGATAAAGGTATGGTACCTCCGGGCCTTATCATATTTTCAGTACTATACCGTTTGAGTATCAAACTCGCTCAATATAAAATATCAATGAAATAAATGTTGATATATGTGACGACATGGGTACATGCGAACTAAATACAAGGAATGACATTCATATAAGGGCAAGATGTTAGTTTGATTATTCTACGCCGTGATCATGATACCAGACACATTACCCTGACACCGTTCCTAGAACCGTACCCCTAAGCCTGGTGATACCAACTTTAGTGTGTCGCGGCCGAGGTCCAAACCAGCGACCTCTTACTCCCAGTGACCGTTGCTAGCAGTTTCTTGGAGGAGAAAAAATAATACAGAATATTTATTTTATAATACTTTCATGTGTTTCTCAGGATCAAAGGGAGATAACTGAATTAACTTTTGGACGGATAAGAGCAATTCGCCTACTTAGCACTCTGTGTGTGTGTGTGTGTGTGTGGTCATTTTTTTTTAGCATGAACAGATAATATGTTCGTGTTATACGTTGTTAGAATTTATTCACTTAAGATTATGTGTCTTATTCAGCCTCATATGAAATGTGCACCTTATAATACACGAATAGTTTGTTATTTGTTATACGAATGTATGTGTGACGAGCACCTGTATTAGATGGTATATATCTTCACGTGTTTTTGTATTATATATAATACATGGTATGTAGCAAGAAACATCATATATGTTTACTTCACTTGAAATGAATTTTTTAAATTTTTTCCCAATTTCCTTTTTTTTTTCCATTTAATATTTAATCGGAATAAACTTGTCACTAAACACTATTCCGTTAAATCAGCTGATCAGTTTAAACCAGCTTCAGGCACCTTCAGTGCGCATGTGCGGCAAGGTGTGTCGAGAGGCGGAGCTTTATGTGCTTACCAATATCACGCGTGTGTAATGTGTTACAGGGTTTTCTGATGGGGACGAATGAAAATCGATATAAAAGAAAAGCACAACATCAATAGTGAACCAGCAATCCGATTCATCAAAATTAACAAAAGAACTCTACCCTTCCACTTAGTTTAGTTGGGACATATTTTATTGCCGTATAACTTGAAGATTTTAGAAAATAAGCAAAAAGGGTCTGACCAAAAGTTCTAACAACATTAGTATCGGCCATCTTCTTATAAGTATTTGTATAATTTCAATGTCTGCATATGCTTACATAGAATAGGCAAAATAAAACTAATCACTAGACAAAGCAATTAAGTAAATATCTGATTAATTTTTTTAAAATAACAGCACTATTGTTGTAAATGGAAAAAAAAATGATACATTTTACGAGATGAGATGTGTAATAATATGAATCTTTCAACACTTTTATGCCGAAGAGATCAAAGTCGGGGTCCGGTTCAATGCTCATTTTTTCAGCCTCCCCGAGCGTAGCTCTACACAGCTAGAGCAACGCTTGACCTTTGACATATCATGTTACATGTCACGCCGGGAACAGGTGGATAAAGCGGAGTCTCAAAAATCATAACACAGCTAGAGCGACGCATTGACCTTTGACATAACATGTTACATGTCACGTGATGTAATTCACGCCGGGAACACGTGGATAGGGCGGAGTCACAAAAATCAATACTATATTTGGAATGTGAGACTGCGTTAAGTTGCAAAACATAATTTCAAACACTAAGTAGGTTAGTGTTATTTAGTAAGCATTAATTCCATTAAATCGGTCGCGCGGCTGCGCCGCGCCAGACCGATTTAATTTCATTAATGCTTACTAAAAAACACTAACCTATACATAACGTAACTGAGAGGTCGTGGGTTCGATCCCTGGCATGACGTGAAAATGGTATTTGAATATGGCGCTCATCACATAGGACTGGGTAGCCAGGTGTCAGGATGTAATGTGTGGTATCATGTCACATCAAACTCCGCGCACCGGTTACGTCACGCTACGCTACTTTAACCACTGCCATCACACAAGTCACGTGATGATAGTTGAAACCATGTGACCAACATTTATAGTTTTATAAATTAATGTTATATGATTAGATTTTTTACTTTTCTCGAAATCATGAATGTTATTTTCGTGAAATATAACGAAACTTATATGATATAATCAAAACTAGTCATAAGTGATAAAAGTAAATCCGGTCTATATCAGCCGAAATCTACTTCTGGTGGCAGTGGTTATCGACAACTGTAAGGGGAGGTAACTACTGCGGCGGAGTTTGATGTCACATGTGTTCGGCGTGATACTGTCGTGCGTCAACATTATATCCGTCTCCAGCATACAATTTCCCCAAATGACTAAAGCCCATTTAACACAAACTGTAACCACGTGTCATTACGGCCGATATTTTCACCCCATCGTTGTCAGTTATCAGATAATCATTGTCATCATTTTGCGTTTATCGACATTCCGAGTTCGCGTGTATCAAATGTCTGTGTGAGGGAAGTGATCTATGAGTCAATGATTTTATAAACGCAATAATTGATCATACATTTTCTTTGCATATACAGATTAGATCTTTAGTAAAACATGAATACATGTATTCGTAGAAAAGACAATGAGTGGCGATTCATACTATCACGTGGGAATTACAATAATAATAACATGACAATATAAGTTTCATTATGTATGCTCTTGACTTGGCATTTTCCTGAGATTTCTTTCGGCTCTGTTCTCTTATGTCTCGGTAACCTAAACGACACGTTTTCGCGTTAGCGAACGTGACGTCACGTGCCATGAGATATTATGTTCGTCACAAAAATGATATACATGTAGCATGCTATCTCCTATTGTGTATGATATAACATATACATGTATTTCATGAATATTTTCTCCCAGAAGGCAGTGAATATGAAAGGCATGCAAATAACCTTGACAAAGATATGCCCATATGTGTTAATTATAGATGTCGTGTTTGTAACAAGAACGTGTGACAATAATAAATAATCATTATTTTAATATATCAAAGGTGTTTAACCTTAACGTCCAGTTAATTACAGGTGGAGGAAGACCCCGAATGCGCGGAGGCATCTGGGTAGAACGCAACCGTAATAGCCCAAAAAGAGAGTTTAGGTTCGGTACAAAAAAATAGGATTGCTCGGGTTAGTGGAAACCAGTAATTTTTTTTTATTTTTATTTTTTATAACACTTTACTGAATTCTCATTCAAATCAGAGAAGAACTATTTTGAAAATAAATCGAAAGAGATTGTAACCAGTCTCAAGTCATGGACAGTATAGTTAAAAACCTGGCGCTTTACCAATGTGCGAGCTCAATGATTCTCTTGTTTTTCAGAGCCTCTCGATAGTTCGAGAATTTTATATGTACCATTCGGCCCTCGTTATCGCATTTTTGACTATAAATACTAATTGTGTTAACGTTTTGTATAGTTTTTGTATAGTTTGAATTTGAGCCAGGACTATCTCATTAGTAAGACACGCGTTTTGAAATGAATTTCAAAATTAATGCAAATATATGACAATGGCGATGAACACCAGAGGGCGGGAATCGCTCTCGCGAGAAGTTAACGATCTCCATGGCAACTAAGTGAAGTGCTCATACAGACCGCTTATTTTAAAACACAGACATATGGTGAATATATCTCTGTTTAAAACTACCCATCATAAACACGCGGCTTATCGCCGTGTTTTTATATGACACTCATTTTACTTATGTCACCATAAAATTACAAGTGTTGTTTGTCCGATCACTGAAGTGACTTGTTTGTGTACCTTAGTCCTTGTGAAATACCGACAGTTGAGAGTGTTGAAGTTTATAGTTTCTAGGCCAGAAAACCATTGCAGAGAGAGAGAGAGAGGGGGGTGGGGGGTTGAATGGTATAAGTAGCCAACTGTAAAATCGATTTTGTAAAATTAAAAAATTTTCAGAACTATAATCAAGACAATAGCAAACTATTTACACAATGAATAAATACATATATAAATAGACAACGGAGAAACGGCACATAATGGCAACTTCTACATTATATTTCAACTACAATCATTATCATTATTGTTTATAGTAGTAGTAGTATAAAAAGAAGTAGTACAATGCAGTATCATTTATCTTTATCGAATATATATGTAAGTTTTATCATTTCCTTTTGTTACCTTCAAAATATTAAAAAAAGATTTATTTTTTTTTTAAAAAAAGAGAGAATATAACACATTATATCAAAAACTAAAACACAGAAGAAGAAGAAGAAAAAGAAGATTATATTTTCATCCAGAATACACATGACAATATAATGAAGAAGGCCTAAATGACCCATGATCATTATAGTTAATATAAACATTTGAATCATACACATTATATTGGATATTTTTTCTTACCTTAAATTTTAGGAACTTTATTCCAGGATATATCATTTAACGAGGACGGACTAAAACGTGCCAACTCTATTCACATTCCAGAAGGATAAAATATGTTGTGCCGTACACTACTACGCTTTTACCAAACAATAATCCACTATCCTCGCGAGGGCACAAATCCGTACAGGTTTCGAAATCTCAGAGTGCGCAAGTACCTTACATATATTGTATTAATAATCCTTCTAATCACACGATTTATTCTCTAAGCTAGTGACCTTTATCCGCTTATATAAGAAACAAATCCAATATAAGTCCGCCCCCCTTTTGTAATGTCTTTAACTCGTTTCCACCTTAGCGTCAAACAACGGACCCTATTTTGTCGGCATGTCACCAGGGGACAACTACCGACGGTAACCAAATTCGGGAATGTACACAATATCTAAATGTGATACCCCCAGCTCCACTGTTTGTGTACAATATTCTGTCTGTTGCCATTGTATTCTAAAACCTCTTTTATGTTTCAAACTAACATCACAAAAACAAAATGTTTAAAAGTATCGATGCGTAATTCTAATCAAAGTGGACTTTGCTTTGGCAATCGGTGAACATTTAACACTTCCAAATGAGCCATTTCTTTTGCATAAATGGGGAACTTATCACGCCTATTTCAACAGAATATCATTTAATGTTCAGTCCGTTTGTGCTCAATTTCTACAGGGATTTTATCACTTATGTGTTGCCTATAAATATATGTTGTATGTTTAATGTTTTAAAAAATGTTTTAAATGTAAAGTGTCTTTGGAAATTATCATCGATAGTAAAGAGACCATACATTCATTCAATACTAAACGAATTAACATTCGAACTTAAAATACAGTAAGGATTTACACAACAATAGCTTAGCGTGAATATTATCTTAATTCTTAGATAAAGAAGTGATTTATCTGATTGAAAGCAATGATTTTTCTTGTACTAGCTTAATTACGATAACTGTCCAATTGAATTTGAAAACTTATTTAAACAGATAACATGCGTGGATCCAGCCTATCTGCTTTACTTGCGTATGGATAACGAAAAAGAGTAAGGTGAGATTAATACTGCGACTCGACTGATCGCAGTGTATATCTAGTAATATTTTGTTATTTAAAGCTGGGCTGTATGTCATGAGATAATTTTATTGCAAATTCTAGGGCTTTTTAGGCCCACACACGTTTGATATATTCATTGAAAGTGTAAAAATGGCTCTAGTACATCCCCTTAATGGACATTTGGTATGTTGTAGTAGAGGTACAAATAAGTACTTGCACTATCTTGTCATAGAGCTCCCAGTATATAGAGTACGTTCTCATTCATACTCCAGGATTCTGAGGACACATTCTAAAAAGTATATACAGTGAAACCTCTTTACAACGGCATTCATTATAACAGCATCCTCTTGAAAACTAAAGTGCATAATCCTTCTATGTCTCTATTCTTTACAATGACAATTTCTTCATAACGGCGAAATTACTGTTGACTGTAGTTTCTTTATTGTTTTTTTTTAAAATAAGCACGTTCAGTTAGCTTTTGTGGCGACGTGGAAGAGTCCGATTTGCATACAAAAGGTCCTGAGTTCGATTCAAGCTCAGGACTGTAAGATTTTACTTGGTTGTTAACGTATAAGGTCTGTACCGGGACGGAGGTGACCATGTGTCCTCCGGATAATCTGACTGGTGGTATCATAGTCCGCGGCGTGGTGTCGCTGTGATATCTCTTGGTTAAAATTTATTTATTTTACGTCGTCGATTAAGAAAAATATTCTTGTATCTTATACTAATCCCACAGTACCTGGTGGACCAGTAATTTGCGCTTAGGAAGGTCATGAAAAATCCTATCACTGGCCAAGTGTTTTCGTTTTTTCCCCCCCCCCCCCCAAAAAAAAAAATGTCACGAAACCAAACAAACAAAAATTAACAAATATCGTCATGCCTGTTTACCTTTAACAAATAAATCAATTCCTTCAACATGGCTCAATACCTTATTGGTAATTTAACACATGTCTGTCGTCTACATCATACACACGTGTGTAAACGCTTTAGCAAACAGAACAGGCCCTGAAGGCAGAGCTGTTTGATCAGGATTCACCTCTTTGCCCACATACTATTGTTTCTCAGATTCTGCACAGTCTGTATGGCAAATGGAGGCAATCATTCTGTTCCATCATTTGGTAGGATAAAATACCATGAAAATTCATATCAGATTTTGAACGTTTTGTCTTCAATTTGGTGAAAAGGGCACCTTTTTTTACTTTTGGATGGCCTTTTATTAATATAAATGCTAACCCTAGATTCGGAAAAAAAATTATCGTGGGAATTGTGATTCGGTATATGACATGTCATGTCTAATAGATATGGAAAACCGTTTATGAAAAAGAAGAAGAAGAAAACTATCATGGAACATGTTCTAGACAGACTTCTATAGCATATTATAACATTGGTCATAGTTTTATACTAAAAATATTTCTAAAACAAACAAGAAATTTCATTAAAGATGATGAATACCCCCAGATACCGTTTTGTCAAAGTTACTGTAAAAAAAAAAAAGGTTAAAAAGTTATAAAAATCTACCAAAAAAAAATAAAAGGAAAGATAAAATATATACAAGAAATATAGAAAGGGGGGGGGGGGGGTACTTAACAAAAATTGAAGCAATCATGACATGCTTTCAATATGAGCAAGCTTGGTATATATAATTGTTGTGATGTTTAATGAAAAGTAGCTAGGATATAGTTTGGACAAAATATCTTCAATAAATATAAACATATTAAACACTCCGGTCATGATGTGCCAACGATATACGTTAAGTTAAATCAAAAGCCAAGAAAAAGTTTGGACAAAATATATTCCATCCATATAACAAAGGGTCATGCCTCATATAAAATCAAGACTTGGTACTTATTAATGTTGTGAAGTCCATCAGACCATTGGTAGCCAAGATATAGTGTCGACAAAATATTTTCAATAAATATAACAAAGGACCATAATTCATTTAAAATCAACCGAATCATGATTCATGATGTGCGAAACTAGATTTGGTGCTTTTAACTTTTGTAAAGTTCGATTGAAATTCGGTAGTCGAGAAAAAGAGCGAACAAATCTCGTCTACAGACGGGGACAGACCGACCGACAGACAGACGTGACTTCAATATAACCCCCCCCCCCCCCCCCCCCCAAAAAAAAAAAAAAAAAAAAATTATTTCGAATCTGGGGATATAATGATACCTTTATTTAATAAGAGTCTGAATGCACACTTTCTTTTGCTGCTGGGTATTTCGTATGCAGATGATCAGGCATTACTGAATCATGAGCTCTACTAATAAACGACCTTATATATTCAATATAAGAGATACATCAAGTCGTGTGAATGACCCACGGGGTCACGAGTAAGATATATGTAGGCTATTTTTCTGAAGACGTTCCCACACAATGGCTATTCAATATGCTAAAACATGTTGATATTTCAGAGATAAAAAGATAAAAATCCAGCGGCGGACTAAATAGGGCTGGAGATATAATATCGCTTATGGTGTATATTGAACATTGTGATTGATATAGCAATTATAGGAAGCTGAGAAGGAAGCAGTTGGCATTCGGCTAGCTCAGTGGCCTCGATGCCTGAATCTATAACCGCTCACATGTTCTTCCACTATCACTCACCCCACCCAAACATTCGATCTTCAACTGAAATGCCATTGATTTCAATCATATTCATTCTGTTTAAATTCCATTTGACTATCATGAACTTTTTCAACGAATAGATTGTGTATATAAATTGTGTATATTCCCCAAATTTAGTATATAAAGAATTGCCTTCATGCATATCTTGATTGTCTTTCTGATTTTATGCTAGGGTTTAATATCTTGCCGACATTATCGCAGTCACTTGGAAAGATCGTAGGTTCGATCCTCGACCAGTCGTATACATGTATATCAAAGTCGTAAAGAGGTTGTGTTTATATACCGGTATCTCCCTTGCTTGGCACGACAGTAAGCATTATAGAAGGGAAGAAGACCGTCAAAGTTCAGGATGTGCACTATGCACTATACATGTTTGTTCACGGTACTGCTCATGTCTGGGTGAAGTTCTAGGATTTATCGGCCAGAAGTCAGGTAAATGAGATTGGGTTTAACATCGTGGCATTTGTCAACGGCAAAATATCGAAATAACACATCTTCTTCTTTGTTGTTATCTACACTCCTTCAAAACAGTGAAGATTTTGTGCAGGTGCTGGTATAAAATCAAAAATGCTTTTTATGGCATTTACTTGTATTCATTTTTTTACGGTGGCTAAAATGGATTTACAGGATTATCTAGAATTGTGTACATACTGGGTGCTGATTAATACTTTATGCAAGAGCCAAGGACAGGCACGGTGACCTGGGTCGAATTCCACCAATAATTCCTAGCGCTAAGTAAAACTTAGGGGCGAATTTCATTAGTCATTTTTGTGTAATAAAAACAGGGCTCAAATTTATTTTTTTCTCCACTCGCAAAAAAATGCAAGTGCCTTTAATTTCAACTTGAAATTCCCAGATTTACTCGCAAATTATTTTACTTTCATGGAAATTACTTCTGATGGGCTTGTATATAAAAATATCAGGATCACTGTTTCACAAATTAATGGATTTTTAAAAAGTGATTATGTTGTTTGTCTACAACTGCTTCAAAAATGGCGCATTTCAATATTATACTGATTTTTTTTCCATATACTATGTGTGTTTGATTTGTCATTTTCAGATTCTGTGCTTAGTTCATTGACATCACCAAATTTAATAATAATAAAAAAATATCTTTCGTTTTGACATTGATCGAAATCAGCTTCAGACGTGTTTCTATTGGAAAGCGGGACTTGTGTAACATCCGGCTTCCAAGGTCGATACGAGGGTGTGGGTAACTTTGATAGATTGAAAATTTAATTAATATGGTAATTTAAACTTTAATAATTAGAAAATAAAACCAAATTAACTATTAATATTCATTAGGGGAAATATTTAGGGTATATATGTGTCCGTATGTTGTGTACCGTGGTCAACAGACCAGACCTGCATTTTATACTAGTCATACAACATACCTGTGTAAATTGCGCTTGTTTAGTTTTGATGACGTCCTTGATTATTTTATTGAAATATCTCATTTAGACATGTAAAAGAAAATGTTAAAGCCAAAATTTTCACTCGCAAAAAAATGCTAGTGGTTTAAAATGGAACTCGCAAACTTCATTTTCTACTCGCATTTTCCCGAAATGCTAGTGCTAATTTCGAGCCCTGAAAAATACCCAAATATTTATTTTCTTAACAATTATTGTTAGTTACTAATGTAAATATTCATTTCAGCTTAGTCATGTACTTGAATATTTCATAAAACATGGATTGCAGAATTTGTTTTTAATCTACCTAGTTTAAGAAGCAACATAGCGTATATAAGTAGTGTTGGTAGATTTCTAGCCAGGGCTTTTTAAGCCTCAACAAATCCAAGAAATAACTAAAACAAACAAACAAAAAGACAGAAAGAAAACGGCATGGACAAAAGTCACTCTTTCCTGGTTTGAATAATCAATAACTAGTGAATCGATAAAGAAACTTTTTGACAATATAAGCTGGGATATATGTGATAAACTTACTGATATTGCCAAAAGCTGTGATAAATATATTCTTTATGGCGTTGATCATTATCGCGGTAACAGATTAGCAATATGTAAAACTGGGGACAAGTCGTGTATAGGATGTTTGATTTAATGTTTGAAAAGGGGAGAAAAATATCGAAGGCCAGCATAATAGAACATGATTTTTTTTTTTTTTTTTTTTTTGCTTGTCTATATAACACGCTTGAAAAGGTCAGAGAACTGACGAAGAGGAAAGAAAAGATATAGATGGATAGATAACAAACCTAGAAAGACTAGTGTTTTTTCGTTTGTTTATTTTGTTACGCTTTTCAAATGGAAATAAAAATAGAGAAATGGAAAAAATGGATTGATGTTATAATTATCACTCAGGACCTCCTACATCATGATCTATTGCTGTCTTTTTTCTGTCTATTTTTTTAACCATAATTAATACCCAAGTGTAAAGAATGGTTCACAATCCCCAAGTAACTTAATTCAAGATACATATGTATTTTATTGTGCAGAGTAAATAAACCTAGTACAAAAAAGAAAACACTGCAAACACAAGTGCCATACCCTATGTGTAAGTACATTCTATTTGAAATACGCGCAGGCGCACGAAATTACGCACGTGCACGATGCATACAAGAGAGAAATGTGTATGTTAAGTTTGTATCGGCGGTGCCTGTAATGGACAAGTACTTTGAGTATGGGAGGGTCATAAATAAATATTGTCCCGACCGAGGATCGAAAACTCATTTTACCGGGTTGAAATCTGGATAAGTTAATTCAGAAATCAACATTTTGATAATCTATTAACTTATCTTCAATCCACATTTCAAATCATGACATCGGAAAGTATTTGAGAAGTCAATTCCATAGATCTCGGATCTCAGTAGATTATTGTATGGATATTAGCATAAGACCAGGTGTTATGGACGTGTTTTTCTTTTTTTTTTTTTTTTCTCGGGCTTTTTAAATCACAAGCAGGCAAAAGGTCATGGTCACATGGTCGGCTGCATGATTAAGAGGTCCATCCACTTCAGCAACAGTCCAAATATTGAAGTAATACATTGAAGCACATTGTCATACACTTTATAACGTTAGCAGATTAACCAAAATGTCAAGCTGTCCCGACTCCGCTTTTTATTATCAAAAGTAAGTCAAAAGTCATGGTCACATGGTCAACTGCATAATGTAAAGGTCCATTCACTTAAGCAATACAATGAAGAACATAGAAATTATGGTAGATTTAAAAAAAGGATCCATCTGAGCGTAAGCCCGACGCCCACCCGGTCATCATTAAAGGACATAATTTTTTGTTGAAAGCCCCGTCCAATACAATAGCAACATGCAAATTCCTAGTCATAAACAACAGTTAACAAAAAATCATTCTCACACGAGGGGTAATATGAACAATAGAAACATGATGGCCCTATATCACCTGAGTACCACTACTCTACTACTGTTAATCTGTTCCATGCAAGCCATGATAGACGTTACTCAAGATATTAAGGTCACTAACATCTTTATAAATAGAGTAAATGTTTTATCAAAATTACTTCATAAATGCGTATATGTAAAAGTGTAAACAAATATTTAAAAAAAAAAAATCAAATTTGGTTAAGAGGTTTAGGTCATTGACATATCAATTAAGATCAATGAATTTTGCTTTCTAAATGCCGAAGCCAGCATGTAAATAAAGAATCCACAATTAAAGGGATATATTTTTTGACGTTATCGGCCAATATCAGCAATAGTCGAACTTGACTGAGATATGCTGACAATAAACTTCATGGGTCCTAAGTTCCTAATGTGCCATATAAGCTATAAATCCTTCTGTCAACCTTGTCCGAGAAATTACGGACATACACATT
This sequence comes from Solen grandis, assembly GCA_021229015.1. Taxonomy (NCBI): domain Eukaryota; kingdom Metazoa; phylum Mollusca; class Bivalvia; order Adapedonta; family Solenidae; genus Solen; species Solen grandis. The sequence goes on along the minus strand of CM037789.1, from coordinate 45,461,501 downwards.
GTCAAGAGATGAAGAGAAATCTGGCATTTTTCAGGACCATAACTCCTGAACTAAAGGATAATATCTGCCATTATAGAACTTGTCCGAGAGGTTATTGTCATTTGTAATGTCATAAAGTTTGAAAAAGATTGTTCAGAAATGAGGCAAATTGAAATCTGGATTTATTTTCGATTTTTCAAGGGCAATGACTTATGGGCAAATTTCTGTCATAATCGAACTTAACAGGACATCGTGGCCATACATTGAAGATTATTGCGTAAGGAAAAGGAAGAAGCTAGAATTTAAACAAGTTAATTGTGAACAGACAGGCGGGCGGAAAACGGACATTTAACGATTTAAAAAAAGTCAGCCTTTCTCGCCGAGATGTCAGGTCTTAGCAAAACCCCATAGCCAAACCGAGAACGCGTCCCCCAAGGGTCCGTGCACATACACGTGTAACTATCATAACGTAACACTTGCATCCCGCTGCATTAATACGAGTTCGGACAAATCTGAAAATCATCAAATAGATCAAAACTGGTGAACAAGTAGTTTGTCGAGCGTCCGCCTCATGACCGAGAGGTCATGGGTTCGATCCCAGGACATAGCAAAAGACGTTATGATGATGCTCAGCATATAAGGTGGTTCCAGGACGGATAGGTCCGGCGTCAGATTAAGGTTTATTTGTGTATGTTTATACGATTTTTCTGCGGCGTGAAAACGTAGCAAGGCAGCACTATTTTTCAACGGCGTGATTTTGCAGAAAGAGAGAGAGAGAGGCAGCACTATATTTCTGCGGTATGATATCGCAGTGAGGCACGCTGTTTTATCACTGTTCTTTAAAAAAATCGTTGAGACTATATTGAAGGGAATTTATTTCCTAGGTACCTTTAATCGTGGATAAATGTACTTGTAAACGTGGTGTCCAAAACAGATGGGCTAATCTCGTGTGGTTAATTCAAATAACAAAATCAGTAAAAAAATTGTCTCCAACGAAATTTAATGATTACAATACTTTAAATAATGGTATTCTTCTCGGACAAGATATTCCAAATACAAAAAAGGAATCATTTCAATTACTGTTTATAACCAGCCAGTAAAACCATTATACTTTACAGCTGTCGTGGTCCAAGACCGATAATCTAAAACCAGAACTAGGACAAATAAAGTCGTGCCTATAGATATAGATCTATCGATGATAGTTCTGCTTCGCAACAGAGAAACAAATAGAGTACGTGCAATTCTTCCACTGAATAAATCGTTCACAAATTGAATCACGTATCGAATCAGGTAACACACGGTACGAGGGGTGTTCGAAAAGTTCCAGAAGAGTTCCCTAACTTATTTATAGACATGTCTATTTGAATACAATTTTCAAAAGTGTTACTCTGATATAGTTTGTACTTAATCCGAAAGAAAAAAATAATACAAATTGCACTGATGCAAATCGACACTCATTTTGGCAACATTGAGTAGAGTTGAGCAAAGTAACTTACTCATGAAGGGAATAAACCATTTCACGAAAATCAACGAGCACTCACGGAACACCTAATCTACATGCTGGTGTAAAATTCCACCCAATGATCAATGGGAAATAAACCTTCTAATGAGATTTTCCCTAGTCACTGATTGGTCAGTTTAACTCAGCGAATTAAGTTTATTAAATGAACTGAATTGAAATCCTTCCACGGAAAAAGGAAATCTACCACACTATGGGTAGGGTGTGAGGAAATACATAAAATTTCAGTAGATTTCTACAATTAAGATCAATTTTAATACCACCTATTATCGTATAGCAATCAAAGGAACCACCATAGTAAAAAAAAGTAATTTTCACACACACACGCGCGCGCGCACACACACACCTTGGAGGGCGGGGTGAGTTCCACGGTAAATATATGTTTTGTATTTTCTTACATTTCCCTTCGACAAGGGTAACGCCGGGTACCCATATCATAAACATGTAATACCCCTAGCATCACTTTATCACAGTTATCGGCTAAAGATCGGAATACCGTTGGGTGAGCTGTTAAATCCATTCAAACAAAACACGTTTTGTAGATTAAATAACAGGTAACACATGTACGGCTCTACTTCTTAACCGTAAGTTAAAAGCTGGGACATTTCGTGACAGCACGTCATGAATGGGGTAAGTCAGCTGAAGAGTTTAACAATGCCAAACAACATATACATAGCCGTGTAATCTAGATGTCGTTCGGGGATAAGGGGCTTAAAGGCGGGGTGGAGCAGTTAGTTTAAACTTATTTATTCAGTAAATTTCCATATACAATATTCATTAACAAAATAGTAAGGATTAGAACGAAAGAAATATTCTTATCGTGTTCTTCTCCGTTTTACAATATTTTTAAAAAGTAATATGGCTTAATGTACATGAATATGTTACTAACTACAATCTTTTTCCAAGGGAAAAATGCATAAAAGATATCAAGAAAAAATATTAATATGTGAAAACAACATTGCAATATATGAGAATGAAGAAAACTTACAGGAATGACAGTGATCAGTGGTGGATTGGTTGGTGACAGGTAAAATCATATAATGGTATAAGGGAATCTCTCTCAAAAACAGACATTAATTATCGAAGCGTTTAGAGGCTTTGATAAATGAATGAACAGCCTCAACAGTTTTTATATTGTTTACATGTGCAAGATTAATATCACCGAATAAAAGTATATTAAGATTTATATTATGTATGGAGGAAAGATCATTGAACATCGTAGTTCTGGCATTGTTGTAATTTGGGCAATATAATAAATAATGTTCAACGCTCTCGACTGCACCACAAGTACATAGAGGAGAATTTACCATATTTTTCATGTATGAAAAAAAATGGAGCAGTTCGAACTGATTTAAAACGTGAAATTATAGAGCAAGCACGCGCACTGTGTGCATGGTGTGTTCATGCATGATGGAAAATCTAGGCCGGTACAAAAAGGGGTTCAGTAGATCAATTATTTGTTTGTTTGTTGGGTTTACTTGAGACATATATAGTGCTGCAACACTTCAGTATCACGCCGTAGACATGTGGTATGATACCACACCCAGTCACATTATCTTGACACCGGGCCATGCAACCAGTCCTGCAACTACCCTTATATGCTGAGCGCCAAGCAAGGGAGCTATAACCATTTTTATGACTTTGGTATGTCGCGGCCAGGGATCGAACCCACACCTCCCGCTCCCGAGGCGGACGCTCTAACCACTCGGCCACCGGGGACGGTCAGATCAATTATTTAAAATCAAATGCAACTGATATGCACTGTATATTTTCAACATGGAAAGCTTTCCAACAGAGACAGTACTTACTTATGAGGCATGACATATTCTGAAACACGCTTTTTTTCTTTGATTTTATATTACTTCTGTATAATGTCAAGCAGTTTGATCCGTCGGAATTGAATCCGTATTATCCATGTGCATCCCAAAATGCAACCAGCAAATGTTAGCAAATGGCGACAAATAAACATGTCAAGGTTGTTGACAGAGATCGAACCCAAGACATAGAGCAGACATGGCTTTCCATGTAATAAGTGATTTTCAACCCCAAGTTTTCAAAAAATTCACATTCCTGAAAAAAAAAATCCTTCTATCAAATTTTAGTTTAGATCTAGTATAAAATTCCTGAATGCTATATTAAACATAATTATAATTTGATGTCAAACAGAAAGCGATGCTTTATAAATTGGGTTAAATGAATAAAATACACACAAAATATCGTCTTCCATTTCTTAAACAAATCTGTAACTATTAATCGGGAATGTTT
>CM037789.1:45417515-45457638 GCA_021229015.1 Solen grandis | reverse complement strand
CTTTCTTGAGGATCAGCATAGTGGCAGTGCCAGGATTGGTTTGGCCCAGTGTCAGGATAATGTGACTGGATGTGGTAACTTGTCTACAGTTTAATGTGTAGATAATGTTCACAAATGAATGACATACTGTCGGTGGGTCGTTAAACACAGGAAAATAAAGAAAATGATAAACGTCACAGAGGTGTCGGAAGTTGTTGAATGGGGCGCCAGGGGTAGATTTGAGATGCGATGTCTTTTTTACCATGTAAGATTGGGTCTAGAGCATTCCTCTGAGATACATTTTTTTTTATTTAAAAGCTAATTTGAAATGTTTTGGGGATTCAAAAGTGACTTTTAAAAACACTAGATATTTTGCTCGCCTAATAGCATTACCGCGAATAAAGGCATTTTTGTTTGTTTAATAGTATTAAACCTATAAACATATAAAACACACCGAGGTGTCTGAAGGTGTTCCCTTAAAATGTTAAACACCAGGTATGCACGGTAAATTTCAAAGGGTCCTATCCGACCGTGTCAAGGTGTTCTAACCAAATTTCATAAGTATGACGTTTTGCACATATCTATGAAAAGAATATATAATGATGAATATTTTGCACGTTTCAGTGATCTGTACGGAGAAATATTGTTAATGTTTAATTAAATTCGGTGATTTCCTCCTCAAAATTTGTTATCTCTAGATATTAATGTTTGCCTCAAGGTTAATAAGAAATATTTCATTAACTTGATAAATACGCTAAGATATCACCTACACCTAAAAGCAATGTCTAACATTAAAGATAGAACATGGTGTAAATGAAAAGTATGTGGAGAAAGAATACCTTTCTTCTGATACCTTGTTCATCAAAAGAGGAATGAGATAAATAAATGTGATTCAGGTTAATACACGTATCTGGATGGATGCATTTTTTCAGCTTGAAATAAGTATGTCACAAAAGAGAACCCACCCCACCCTAAAACAAAAATACAAATAAAAACGAAAAACAGCAGGTAAGGATCAATAAATTATTTAACTTTAAACAGAAATGTAAGATCATTTATACTTCGGGGATTTGGAAGATGGTGAGTGAGAGAACGATGGATTATCAACTTATATAAACATAGAATTGTGATTTATATGATTTTTTATCTATTCAAACTTTAAGTCGGATTCAGCAAACACCCGAAAATTCAGACTCGTCAGAATCGCTAACAAAAAGATTTTCCATTCTACTACAGTCGGTGTTTATATAAATACGATCTAATTTGAAAGTCTTGACAAATCAATTATCATTTATTCCCTCAGTAAAAGACCGACCTACTTTGATTCCTTATCTGATCTTTATTTTTCAATTATCATTGAAGTTTCTTGCCGAAATTTTGTAATATAAATAAAGTCTCAAACCAGCAGCAATTATATTTAGATTTTTTTTGCCGAGAATGAAATTTTACGCAGTTGAAAACCGACTGAGTCAATCTGAGTTTCCATGAAGTAACGGGTAACTGAGTCAAAATGCGTCTGCGTGAAGTAAAAGGTTAATGCATCTGACTACGTCTCTATTAAGAATAGGGTTTAACCCGTCCTTAACTTCCTCGACCAAAATATTGCGATTTTTGCATTAGTAATTTCTTCGCTAGCAACAATTCTTCTCTATATACATTTTGTTATATACGCACTATATCAATATATCATATCTTTTGAAATATTGAAATATTAATAATATTAATGACGTACAGCTTGGCTTAAAACAATATACATTTGTAAGAATTTTGTTATATTTTATCTACTTAATAACAAATTTGAAATATAATTTAGGCGAAAAACATATAACTAAGTTAATATGTAAAGGCGACATTTTTTTAATTAACCATTGATAAATGCTATTGATATAATGGAAAAAAAAAGTGCCGGTCGAACCGGTGGATGCTCCCTGAACTGCGTTTTGGCACTTGATGGGTACTGAATCAAACTGAACTTGTTACCAAAATCTCCCGAAAAGAAAATCCACACACAAAACATCTGTCACTCGAAGAATATAACTCGCGCACGGTATTTCTAACGATAGCATGTTTTTGTTATTATTTTGAATAGGGCTGATATGTATTAAAATCATAAACCGTGACACAACTTGTACCGTTGTACTGTAAATATAAATACTGTAGTCAGTAAACCGAAGTGGCGCAGTGGGATGACAGCCGTCTTATAATCGAAAGATTCCTAGTTCGAGACCAACATAGGAAGTATTTTTTTTATTTAATGTTTTATTTAAAAATATCAGCCCTGTTTATCTCGTGAAAGATGAGTTATGTATTCAAATTATATACATGAGTATTCATTACCGAATGTTCTTTTCCTATTTTTTGTTTGTACATGTACAATGTTAAAACGTCTCAAAAAAGATGAGTGAACTAGATTCCAAATGTGTACAGATCGTCAAAAATATTACGAAGGCGACGGAAACAGCAAGCGAATGTTCTGAATACCCAGACTCAGATTGTGCTTTTGAACGAAAATCTGAATATACTGAAATGTTTATGAATTAACATATAAATGATGAAAAAAGAATACAATAAAAATACAAGAAAAAATATAATGAATTAAACTCCTCTACTTTTTCGAATGTAACTTTATTTTGGGATACAGTCTTGATCAATGTAAGGTTCCCCGATCCACTTGTTTGATTCGGTCATGAGCTCAAAAATGTAGCGCAGGTGCCACGGGTAGATCCCTTATCTTATGAAAGTGGCAAGTGTACTCCTAATGACTAACATCCAGGACATCATATGTCACACAGACGGTCAGATTACAACCTTTCCTGAAGCTCTGGCAGACTCCAAGGAACCACGTTGTCAATATTCATCTTCCTGGAACACTTCGCATTGCTCTTACCCCTACCGGAACCCTCAAGGACCTTTAGGAATCGCGGTTCCAATCGAAATAAGACCTGATTAAGCGTCCGGGGACCTTTCCGAATTTAATTTGTCCGTTTTCGGCACTTTCAGATGGATAATTGATTTGAAGTTTTGGAGATTTCAATAAATTCAATACTAAGTCAAAGACTTGTGTTATCTGAGTGATCAGTAAAACACCTTTGAAACGACGATGACATCTAATATTCATGTGTGTTTTTTTTTCTTTTTAGCATGTACAATGTTTGTATTGATTAGGTTTTTTGTTAATTCATGCATAAAGATGTGCATCACCAATTACTTGTTTATATAGGCTCCCATGTAAGCATAAATTACAAAATGTTACCTTCAATGAAAAAAGGAATTCTTGACCCAAATCACTTATTCAAAATAGATAGCTGTTGCCGGGTATTAAAAAAACAAAGATTCTAATGTCACACAGGGATCGCGTAACCTAACAATGTCATTGTGTATACTGTGATGAATAGCTTAAAAAACAAGATATTTTCTAATCAAAACAATCGTGTTCTTTTTATTTTTGTACACAAATAACCGAAATGGGAGGGTTTTTAGAAAATCCGAAGTTTAATGGTGGTTCACCTTAAGGACGTTTCAGCGAGTTGCTTCTGCACATCTTTTCTGCGCATCTGTTGAAGCTCGGATAAATCAATTTGCCACATTTCTTATCAATCGGCTCATTTCAAATGGGAAGAACCCGGATCATGACAATAACATATCGGGTTCATAAGGACGCTCTATCTAAAGATTAATTAATGGAAAACCAATGTATTCTAAACAAAGAAGTAAACAGTGTCGACTTTTATCGGCATCCAAGGATAAAAGCAAAACAAATCGTTAATTATTTGAACCGAATGTCGAACGTTTTATTGAGAAAAACGATATCTCGGACACTAAAATTTGAGGAGCCTTTGCCTTCGCCGGCTTCGACAAAATGTTCGTCGAGTGATGAAAGTTTCTTTGGATGGAGACAAAGTAGACAAGTTGTAGAGTTGGGATATTTGGCCGACCATCTAGTGTTTGAGGATTGTAATTTATCTCTCAATTTATGCAACATATCAGAAGAAACGAGACACGGGTTTAGGTCATTATTATACAATGATTGTTCTTGTGGTGTTACACGGGTTTTGGAGGGTCACTATTCCAATATCATTGCGCCAACCAGGGTTTTATTAGTCATATCAATATGAAAATTTGCCAATGCATAGAGATGACTATCATCTAAAGTCTGTGTAAATTTCATATAAAAATGTGTTCTTTAGTGCACTTTAATTTTTTAAATCCCCACCTATACCACGGCAGTAAGACTCAAATAGGAATAAAAGCTACAATAGTATCATCGCGCCAACCGGTCTTTTACTGGTCATATTTATATGAAGACTTACCAATTCATAGAAAAGACTACGACCTAAAATATGTGGAAAATTCATTTCAAAATTGTATTGTTTTATGCACTTTGATATTTTTTTAACCCCCTATACCACACATGCAAGACCCGTATAGGAATTTATACGCTACTCTAATATCATCGCGCCAGCCGGGTTTTTACTGGCCATATCAATATGAAAAATTGCCAATGTATAGAAAAGATTATTACCTAAAATGTGTGTAAATTTAATTTCAAAATTTTATTGCTTTATGCACTTTCATTATTTCTTAAAATCCCCACCTTTGTTACGCCGGTTAAATTTAAATAGGAAAATACGCTACCCTAGTATCATTGCGGCATCTGGTTTTTAGTAGTCATATTTATATGAAAACCTATCAATTCATAGAAAAGAATATGACCTTAAATGTGTGTAAATATTGTATCAACACTTTATTGTTTTTACACCTTTTATTTTTTAAATCCCCACGGATACCACGCCTGTAAGACCCGTATAGGAATTTACCCGATTCTAGTATCACCACGCCAACCGGACACACACACACACACACACACACACACACATATATATATATATATCTTTTAATCACGCATTGATACTACGACCGGTAATGATAATATGCTAGCCAAGTATCGACGCGCAAACCGTATTAATTACAAGTCATATATTAAATTGATTATTCAAACAACCAATTAAAGAATATCTTCCATAGATTGCAACTTTAATTGTGAAAAAATGTCTCAGGTACTTTTTTTTTAAAACTCGCAAAGACACCACGCCAGAAAGTCCCTAATAAGTAACAACGATATCCCAATATATTTTCACCGGTATTGCACCAGCACGGCTCTAGTTTGCGCATACGACATCTTAGTATTTGCGTTTCAACCGATCCAGTCATATATTTGTTTCAATAAAATGATTACAAATAACCATAACCTAACATTTATGAAAATTTTCCTCATCCGCATATTTCACGACTGCCATGGGAGACAGAGTAAGACTGAAAAATATCCCACTATGATCCTACTAATCGCTCTATCATGTAATGCCTTGAATGAAGAGGATCAAATATGCCTTGTATAAACGAAACGTGTTCTTGATTAAGGTAAAATGTCAGCCGAGAGACCAATTGACTTTTACACATGATTTACCAAGGTTGGTGAGAATTAAAGCAAAGATATGCAAGGAAAATCATAACCAGATAGTGGATTCCTGCAAAGTAATCATAAACAAATATATAACTCGCGGACCCAACAACACTTCTTGCTAGATACGTGCCGTTACATTTAAACTATCAAAGACGTTGATTATAAAATTACTGAGCGTACGATATAATGAGAATACGGAGTTTCAAGTTACTTTATCTCTCTTTCTTTCTCTCTCTCTCTCTCTCCCCCCCCCCTCTCTCTCCTGTATCCTTATATATGTGAAAATTTCAATGAAAGAAAGAAAAAACGTGAAAGAAATTTGATAAAGATCAACAAAAATAATAATAAAGAGTATATTTCATTTGAACGGGATATTGAATTATAAATAAAGATTCGGGTCCGACGAAATGTGCCCGTAATATTGAGTTAATAGCATAATGAGATTTTAATAATCTTAAGTTTTGAACAACCAACATCATTGCTATACATATGTCTGGGTTTATTTACAGTAAATGCATGAAAGACGAATATTTATATATTTTAGTTAATTAAGTTTTTTTTTTATCTGATTTGATAAATCACATAACTGACTACATATATAGAACATTAGAAAAAATTATGTCCTTAGGACTTTTTTAAAATGAAAATTAGGTTCATGTTCTTATCAAAAATAGTATATTTTATTGCAATTTTTGTTAATTAAAAAGTAATTGAGCCCTGTAACATGTCTACAATTCAGAACATTATGTCACTATATGTTTATTTTGATACATTTTATAATTAAAACTATTATACTTAAAAAAATGTAAATTGCTGTTTCAATTTTTAATAATTTAAAACATGATTTTTTGTAATGAAGAGAGGTAATTTGGTGATGAATATACATTTTTAGTTTAAAAACGAGCCTAGTGACATATATTTTTACCTGAATTGATAAAATACATGAGTGACTACATATATGGAACATTAGAAAAAATCTCTCCGTATGATTTTTTTAAATCAAAATTATGTTTATGATTTTATCAAAAATAGGATATTTAATTGAAATTGAAACTGAACCCTGAAATATAAATAAAATTTATAAACGTATGCCATTTTGTGACTATTATGACGCCATTTAACATTTAAAATGGTAAAGTTTTAAAGTTTTTCTTGAAAGTGATCTTATATAAAAACATACTGATCCCCCAATTTGCATTTTTCCTATTATTAAGGAGGTTGTGGTGTTTTCGTAAGACCATAACCCTTTTTAACGCATGGTGACTTATTACTTTTACATGTTATATTTATTTCATTTATATAGAGGTATAACTGTGCAAAATTAAAAAAAAATCTGTCCGTTAGAAGTAACCCGATGAAACGCATTTAAGATATGGAGGTGAGTGGAGTTGTATTGTGATGGTAATTTTGCAGGTAAATGACAAAACCGATGATGGACGAATTCGTGGAATTGGAGAATGAAGAACCTGGTTTCAAATTGCTCTCATTAGACGAAACTATGGATGACGTCATTAAGGATATGACAACGCAAAGTAACAGAATTGTAAATATATTATGAAAATTGGAAACTCAATTTCAAAATTCACAAAATACAGAAATAAGTTAAATATGAACATAGAAATCATTTATATGTTAAAAATATAAATATTCACTGTTGTAAAATAGGCTAACCATAAGCTGACCTTGCTTTTAGTATCAAGCAAGGTATAAATAAAAATAAAAATAAATTATATATATTATGTATGTTTTTATTTATGTATATCGTATTTTGAAACTTCTTTTGGAGTTTAGAGAATATATTTATAGCTGTAAGCTACTCTAAAGATCACTGAAAAAAGTGATTAATCACTGTAACCTTCCAGGGCAATGACAGGCCGTTGTTGTTAACAAACCTAGATGACGTTACGAAAAAGTTTCATTCCTGGACTAAATATTTTACAAACATAACACCTTACTACGGTAAGTGAATGGAATTCATATTTCCAAATATCAAGCAAATTTATGAGTACAAATAAACGCAGTGAGGGCTATTGATGTTTGACACTGCCACTAATGAACTATTTCTGCTTGTTATCAACATTGACACGGCGGGGGTTGGCAAGTGACATGTACAGTAAGTGCTCTTGATCATTTCGTGATATTTAATACTTCAAATGACAGATTGTATCGAGGTATTTGCAAACAACATTATAACGGTATACGGTAAACATGATCGCCGTAATGTCATAAGTGACCGAGGAAAGATTCACCAAATCAACTTAGGACTATCACCCATTGCTTTAAATAAACCCGCATTATCATTGTTATTATTATTATTTTATAAGACAGACGGATTGGCGATACGACAGTGAAATACTGTCGTGCACAAGAGTCATATACAACAAGCTAAAAAGAAGTTTTGTCTTCTGGGGTATAACAATTAAAATTACAATGATATTATTAATGCTTCATTTGCATTTATGTTTGATCAAGCTGTAAAAGCAAATGATGACATTCCGGTGTTGAAGTTACTTGCAGACCTTGGAACATCCTTTGACTGTGCCAGCAAGGTTAGAATTAAACATCTGAACTTATTATAATACGATATGTGTAATTGGTGCCCATTAGAACTGAAATTATAATATGATTGAAGTATTTGAGGTCTGTGTGACGATTATACCTTCGTACCCCCAGTGCTTTGCTTGAATATTGATTAATAAATGACATGACAATAGCTGCAGACGTGTTTTCTTTACGTAGTGTATGTGGTAGACAGGTAATATATCAAACTTATGCAGCAGTTACTTCCCTTATAAGTGTACAGTTACGTCAAAGTAATGTAGCGTTACGTATCCGGTACGAGGAGTATAGAATTATTTACGTATACGAATTGCAGATAAATTACAATTAACAGGTAACTTTAAAATATATTAGTTACATATTCAAGCTTTGTTTTGGTATTGCTTCATTGAAAACGTAGATCAGATATTTTAGCTCGGTATTGTGAAGAATATTATCATCATTTTTGTGTCGTCGTTGTCGTTGGCGACGACGTTACCTTTGGCATAATCGTCGTAAGGAACTTTAGCCTTGGCCATAGCGTCTTAACTATCTTAAATTTAGTCATCAAATTTCACATACTTGTCCACTATCACAAGGGCTACTTTCCCACCTTTAGCCATTACATTTAGGCCCAATTTGACCAAATTTATTTCCTTTTTAAAATAAATACCGTAAAACTTTAACCTTGGACAGAACTTCTAAGCGATTAAAGCATCTGTCAACAAACACAACATTAGAAAATATATAATTTCTCTTGGTTAATAATTGTTATGTCATTTTCATCTTATAACAGAATGAAATTCAGAATATTCTCCAACTTGGTGTTGAAGCTGACAGAATAATTTTTGCTAATACGATTAAACCAGAGAGCGTGATAAAGTATGCAGCAGAAGTCAACGTATCCTTGATGACGTTCGATAACGAGGACGAACTCATCAAGATCCACAAAGTCTTCCCAGCTGCCAGGTATTGTAGTGCTTAATATATGTATGAAGTCAGTAAGAAAAAAGAACATGTTATGCATACTCTTAATTTCTCTTCTGACACTAATGTACAATAATAATGTTAATATATAAAACACACGATGAAGCAGCTCAGTTTTCGGGGAAAAAATGCAACAACAAGATTTTTTCGATATATTTTACACACGTACTTTGTGAGTAGGGATTGTTCATACTTCGTGAATACCATCACTGACTGTGAACTAAAGTATTTTTGTGTGTTTATTTTACAGATTGTTACTTAGAATAAAACCCATTCATCACTACAAATGTGCCCATGAGTTGGCATCGAAATTTGGCTGTGTAGGAGCTGAGGTGGAGTACCTTCTAAAGATGGCCAAAACCTTGGAGATGAACATCGTCGGAATAAGGTATCTTTTCTGTGCCTCAATTATCTCCTTCATTAGTCAAACCACATTCTTTTTTCTTCTTCTTCTTTGTAAGAATGAAGACACAAACCCTGGCTTTGCTTGCAACGTTCACAAAATCAATACTGTCCAGGGTATCATAACTGAGTTTTTGTTTTACCATCATATGGTGCTACCGATCTAGTCGCTCTGTTTTCCAATATAAGAGACCCCCTCCCCCCAGTTTCATTTGCAGTAGTCAATAGTTACTTTAATCTCCTGATTTTAGAAACAAATAGGAACAATTCTTAATATCTAGTCACATTCACCTTTTCCTGTGTTGGACCATTATTTTGTGCTTACTTGTGAGGCCTATAAAAGAAAAGCTATCAACGTTGCTAGTTTCTCTAATAGAATAAAAGCCAAATAATTAATTTTTGAACAGGTGTTGCTACTCAGTAAGTTGATTACTTATATATAACCTTTTCATTAACTTAGATATTTTCGAAATGACGGAATGTATTCATACCACATTTAAATTTTACTTAATTGTAATGGAATTCGAACATTCGAGTCAAGAAGATATCGTTAAATGCAGAACTCGTACTGTGTGAGGATAATTATAAGGTAAAGTATATATAAAGTATATCAAGGGAGTTTTACAGACAATGAAAGGCCCAATCGAGCGTATCTAGGGAAGACTTCTGTTGTATGGATAAATGTTTTAATAAATTCTGTTTGACTTAGAAGTCACTCTACTAGTATCTTTGTGAAACGCTTGATCTTGTCAAGAAGTCCGATCTTGTACAAGATTAAAAAAAAAAAGATTTCTATTGAAATAAATTTTTGATGAATTTGATTTTTCAGAGCTTTTTATTGGCCACAGATTTAGGGTGACTTAAACATTTATATAGAAGCTGTAATTCCATAGTCCCAAGATACGTACAATCGTATATTTCCGTTGCGTGAATGGCTTTGTCTGTAAAAATAAACCTCATACTCATCATGGACCTTGGTTTTAGTATGCGTTTTTTTTTTTCAATAAATTTTGTAAATGTATATTCCCACGGAAATGTCATAGTGACAAAATCGCGTATATCTTATGCTGGTAAAAAGTAATAATCTTATTGTGCGTGATTTTAATGACTTCAATATTTCAATGAATATCTGTGTTTGTATTTCTATCAAAACTCTCTGAAAATTCTATTTAAAATTTGAGAACTTTCAAATCTAACATAGGACTTAATTTTTTAATGTTAATTATTTATTCTAATTTTCCTACAAACGCAGTTTCCATATCGGTTCGGGATGTGAATCACCGGAAGCGTACGTCGAAACGTTGGTCCAGGCACGTGATGCCTTCAGCACTGGACAGAGGCTGGGTTTCATAATGGATACACTGGACGTCGGTGGAGGATTTCCCGGCGAGAAAGACTCGCCACTATTTCTACAGGTTTGTCGATGATTTTTTTAAAACTTTTTTCAAAAGTTGTTTTAGCCTGTTAATTGTACAAAAAACACGATCACTGCCTGAAAACTATATCTCGATTATTGTTGAAACCATAGCTTAACAGTTGTTATGGTCAACAAACAGATTTAACATTGGTAACAGTCAAACAGTTAGTACTATTTGACCATTGCAATATCAGATATACTTTTACCATAATATTTTAGATAGAGTTACTACTGCAGCTACGTATATACGATTACAGCTGTATTTGATACACAAATACAACCAAAAAACTGCATTGGTAAATAGTAAACAGTGAATATACGTTTACAACTGTATTTAAGGTGCAATTACTAGCGCAACTATACTTATACAGTTCAAACTAGAACTGTAAGCCAAATGCTAGCAAATTACCCCCACATACCACATTTCGCAACAGGGCTTTTTTTTTTATCAGGGGCCATTCATAAGTGCTTTCCCCTCTGAAAAAATCTTTAAATTCATGCAGTTTTCCCAAATTTGCATCTTACTCCAGGAGTTTTATTTCCCCAATGACAAAAGGTCATATTTTCTATAAAATACGATATAAAGGCCCATTCATGAACAGCTGAAAAAAAATGAAAAAAAAGAAAACACCCTGCCCCACCACCCCAAACAACCAGACTCAATGCTTGTGAGCAGTACTTGGTAATAGCTGTTTCAGATGAATATGTAAATGCAGGGATACAAATAAAATGCATATAGATGCATGTATATTCATTTCTATGTCATTATAAAATATAAGTACCATTCAACTGTTTCAAATGTAAAGGAAACCAAATCAAATTTCAAAGTTACTTGCTATAGTATGTTTATATCATTTTTCTTTTTTTGCTTAAAGTCTGAAGAGGTCTTAAAGTCTTTGCAAATTCAATAAAAAAAGGCGATAGAATTCAAAAGAAAGGAACAATAAGTCCTGTTAAATCATAATAGTCGATTAATCATAATCAATAAAAAGAAACAAGTCAAATGACGCGAAAGCAGGTTTAATGATTTATACCAGGCAAGCCAAACTATTTTTTGTAACATTAATCTTAACCTTGACCTTAATGACATGAAAATCTATCCACATTTCCTCTTCACATAAGGTATTTATATACTTAATTTGATCATCATACCCTAATCCTTCAAGACGTTGATGGAAACATAAAAATATTTAGTAACAGTGACCTGACCTTTGTCCTACTGACCTGAAAATCAATCTCAATCTTCCTTTTTTTTTTAATTATCTGTATACTAAAATTGGTCATCATGCCTTAAATCTATTTGATGGGAACAAATTTATTTTAGCAACAGTGTGAACTTGACCTTGACACCATCAACCTGGAAATCAATCCCCAATTTTCCTCTTCCAACAAGGTATCTACCTACAAAGTATGAAAACTGTATCTCTATTCTAACAAGAGATATTTAACGAAAACAAAATATTCCCTACATATTATATATTGTACGAAAATTCAAAGGACACAGGCTTAAATGGTAACAACAAAATTCCTAAAACACATGCACATCTTCACATATATGTTGTATGTTGTCCATTTGTGAAAGTCTCAGGCAAATCACAAAAATAGCGGGGGAGGAGTTAGACACACAATATATGTTTCCTATATATTCTAAAACGGGAAAAAATTCAAACTGGCATAACTCCTATTATAGTTGATGAATCGTTATCAAGTTCCCATAGTAAGAAGGATTTTCTTGTGAAGTTTCATCAAATTTGGCAAAAAACTAGAAGAAGAAGCGCAAACAAGATTGTGTCTAAGGACGGACGGACATACGGACAACCTGTTTCAGTATACCCCCCATACTTCGTTGTAGATGGTGTAACTTTATTTGAAATACAGTTACTACTACTATATATATCCAGCTGTGACTGTAAAATATACTGTTGCAATTGTATTTGAAATACAGACACAACTGCAATGATTAATATACATTTATATGTATATTTGATATACAGTCTCAACCATACATATATAGTTTTATCAGTTCATATACAGTATACAGTTATTTCATAGTGTTTTCTCAGTGTCTCTTTGGTCATGGTCAACAGTTCAGATTGTCACCCCCACAACACACACACACACACACACACTTCGGGAAAACAGTTTTATATTACTTACTGAACTAAGCATGTATTCACGGTGATATTCGGATGGCCCTGTTTCAGGCATCCGTCGTCCGTGTGTCCGTGCATGTGCGTCTGTCGTCAACAATTTCCTTCATACATCTCCTAAACCGCTGCTTGCACTTTCACCAAACTTCATAGGATTCATCCTTTTGAGGTCCTCATTTAAATATTTTTCACTTTTTTTAACATCGTCATTTAATTCATTTTTCCACATCTTCCTTTTTATTTACCATGTCTATTGGTATGAGGAAGTCTTGGCCATTCCCCTCCATACATTACAATATATATATCTCAATATATAATTAAATATGAAATGAGAGATTTCTTTTTAAATAAAATTACAAATACTTGCTATATATATATATATATATATATATATATATATTACAAGGCAGTCACTTCTTTCTCTTTCTCTTTTTTTTCCTAATTGTTTTTTTTTCATATGTTCTTTATGAAAATATTTGGATGGAAAAGGAATCCTATAACAGCAAGGTATTTGTATTTTTATTTAAAAAGAAATCTCTTATATATTATTTTTAAACTCAAAATGTCAATCATATAATCTCATAAATAAATGAAGTAAAGTTTCTTTAATATATTTACAAAAGTACATAACTAACTGTCAATAATATTCATTTTAAAAAGTAGTGAATTGGTTGGTAAATTACAAAAACAATTTATTACTTTTCCACCATTTTCTATCTAATTTGATCTTGATCTTACAAAAGAACCTCACAGCTTATTAGTTCTTAACTCTGCTAATTCATTTTGTAAAAATTATAAACTTTCCTTAGTTTCCTCTGTCAAGTTTGTTCCTATCTTTAAAATTTCTAATGCTATTTTTCTAACTATTTATTTTTCTCCTTTACTTTAAAACTCGAATAGAAAATAGTTTTCCTTCTTATTTCCATTAGCAAAGTTTCCAAAAACAACTGATCATCAATGATTAAATGTTTTTTGATCTATCTATTGTTAAAATAGTTTCTAATGAGTATACTCGTACACAGTACTGTAAAATAATTTCACCAATCTTTTTTATTAATACAATTTATATAATGAATTTCGTGCACTAATGAATTATCATATTGCCACACCCCCTTTCCGTGTTTGAGTGTTGGAAAAAGCATGCCTGATATGAAAATAATAGAATGGTCAGACGTATAACTGTTATCAATGTCACAATTTTTGAAATACTTTGTCAAGTCATCTGTCATTACAAAAATCTAGTCTACCCAGTTGTACTGGATAGAATCGTCTCCAAGTGTATTTTAATGTCTCCATGTGAATTTCGAAAAAGATCTATCAAGCATCTGTCATTTATTTTCGGTAACAAAATCTGTCTGGCTTTTATGTTATGATATGCTGAATTATAGTTGTCATAATCTAATGACGGATCAAGTACAGGATTATAATCACCACTCATGATAAAACTGTCTTAAGCAATGAAAGTATCAATGTTTCTGAAGACCCTAAGAAAACATTTGGGTCATAATTATTAGGGGCATACATGTTTATCAAAACATATTTTATTTCAAAGAACATTACCTCTATTGAAATAAACTGTCCTCTATCATCTTTAATTACATTCAGTACTTTAATATCATTTTTTTTAAATAAAACAGCTAAACATTTTACATTTCATTTTCCATGGCTAAAATAACAATCCCCATTCCAATCAGAATATATTTTTTCTTATCTATTTAAAGAACATAAGTTTCTTGCAATCATAATATATCTACTATAATATATCTATCCATAAGCGTAATGGCACAATAATATGTTTATTCCATTACCTCAATTATCAGAGAACAAAAAGCTATATTTTAGTCTGAAAAAATAAAACATGCTAGTTTATATATAGGTAGTATCTGTAGGAAATATAAATGTGAAATTTATCCATAAACAGTGTACGAAATTGTGAAAATACAAAGCGAACAAAATATATAAAAGTCCGCAAACTCTCAAGTTTTTGCATGAAACCAAGAAACGTTTCATAAAATGGCTTATTGCTACCAGAATTTATTTCCAGAATTTTATACAATAAATTCAGACAATTAAAGGTATGAATCATACAATAAATACCAAGGTATACTTTCTGAGGCAAATTAATATACATTTATATTACTACATACACTGTGAAAAACTAACTAAAAAAAAAGGCATGATAATATTGAGGAAACAAAATAAAAACAAGTTCTTGCAATGGAAAATGTATGCGAAAGACGCTCATTGTCATCTCAAATTGTTTTGATTTATTGAAAAAGTAGGTCACATGAGAATTTTTTTTATAAAATTTGAAAATACAAAATTTGAAAATCTTCTGAAAAACTGCAGGGCCTAGGCTTAGATATTTAGGATATTTAGTAATGTGTAGCATTGTCTTATGGACCTCCACGAATTCTATTTGAATCTTGAAAGTAGCGTCAAAATTGGCCTCGCGCCTTTGGTCATTTGATATTATCTTGACTTATATAGGTATAACTAGAAAAAATCATCTTGTTTGAAACTACAAGCCTGGAGTTTACATATTTAGTGTGCAACATTGCTTAATAAACCTATACCAAGATTGTTCAAATGGACCTATTCAAATGTTTGGTCAAATTTGGCGATATAAGGGCAATCTTGGCCCTCTTATTGATCAATCATTTCATAATTAAATTGCATAAGTAAATAACAACAATGAATTCCTTAATAATTCATTATTTTATTGCATCAAATAAAAACAGCTTACGCGATGGCTGTATGATAAATGGGATCTTAAACATGTATTTGAATTTATTGAATTTTGCAAAATATCAAAATTGTTGCCTGAATCTCTGAACTTACCAACGAAATATTATTCAAATACTTCAGATCGCCAATAAAATCAACGAATTCATCGGGAGTCATTTTTCTTCTGGGAAGATAAGAGTTATTGCTGAGCCAGGAACATTTTTCGTCATGTCGGCTGTCACAATGTGTGTGAAGATTGTTGGCAGAAACGTTTTCAAGGAATACTGGGAATATCGACAAGGTCGATAAATAGTAAAATAATATTGTTAATAAAATTATATTTCAATGTTGAATTATGTTTGCAGTCATTAGAAATGTAAAGAAATATCGGATTTTAGTGACATTTATCATAACTTTTAAATGAATCAGAATTTCTATAGCATTTTCTTTACGATTTCTTGATTATTACTTCATAATTTTAAAGTTACCAAATACTCATATCAAATATTTTATAAACTAACGCAAGTGTCCAATAAGAGGCTTGGTGAAGTGTTTTGATATTTTATTTTTCTAAATCAGGTGCTGTCGAGACAAAGCCGGATATAAAATCCATCATGTATTTTCTCAATGATGGATTACATGGGCGGTTTGCAAGGTTGAAATGGAAGTCACCAGACTACATTACATTTGAAACACTAAAGGTTAAATCAATGGTTTCCTAAAATTAAACCTTCTATTACTTTTCGATTTGGAAATTTTTTCTGAGTTTTATGATACATATAATTTTTTTAAGACTGATTATATCAATATACTCGTACATGTAGGCCAAAGTCCTATGATTTAACAAACTTACGACTTTTTCATATAATAATATATTGTTATTTGGTTACTCAAGGACAAAAAAGGACTTGAAATAAAGTTTTTGTGTTTGTTTTCTTTAAAAGAAAAGGGAGGGGTGGGGGAGTTGAATTGAAATCTTTTCTTCTTGTAACCAGTGTCTGATGCCGTTGGACTTCTTGTTTTTTAAGATAAAAACATGTTCGTTTTAATTTTTATTTGAAGTTTTTAAAATACCTCCCTTAACATGGTCTACGTAGCGGCGACATTTTGTCTTTTGACGAATATATGCTTCTCTAAAGTAGAGTGATTAAAATTGTCACTGTTTTTTTGTTTTACCTACAGAACAGTTCTGCTTATATGACGCTGCACGAGACCAGCATAGCTGGTCCCACGTGCTCTGCTATGGATGTCATTCAGAAAGGTTTAAGGCTGCCTGAACACCAGATAGGGGAGTGGTTTTACGTTCGAAACTTCGGATCGTACTGGATGGCTTTAAGCATGAATTTCAACAGAACGCCTACGCCCAAAAAAATCTTCTTCACTTCCGATATAAAGTTACTTTCAAAACTAAAGAAAAATCAAAACTAGAGTTTGAAATAAAAAGGAACAGGAATGAGGGAGAAAAACAACAATTTAGTTTCCCTTATCTATCAAGATAAGGAATTATTCATATTAAGAGTTTTGAAATAAAATTGTTTTTATATCATTTTTTGTTGTTCAATTTGTGTTAATTTAATAGTACTCACGAATTACATGTAGCATGGTCAAGTTTGAGCTCGACTCAAGATAGTTTATGTATGTAAATAGCGTTTTAACAAATGCTCGTGCGTGTTATTCGTATGTTTTATTAGTACTCTTTTCCCTTTGTTTCATTACACGTTGTGTTAAAGGACTCGTGCTCAATGTTACGTAAAGTCCCGGGGTGAGAGATAATCTTGAGTGCGTGAGTGAAAACAAATTGTTATGATGTGAGTGAATGATTTTCTATTTGATTGGTCAGCCCAGCCCTTTTCTCACCATAACAAGATCTGGCGCGAATAATTCTACCTATATAACATTTTATCGTATTCGGTTCGCTGTCTGCAATCGAACATGGATAAGAAATTCACACATATAATGCGGAGGTTCGATACTCCTAATACCCATAGTTTCCCTGAATTTTCTTCTCCTCCACCCCCTACCCAACTGTTTCAGTGTCCAGCTCCACATGTTTCTTGCCCGCTTCCCCAGTCTGCGTTTCAGCAACATCCACAACGGCAGGCTAGACAGGATCGAAGGCGCTCAGGACTTGGCCGATTTAAAAGTGGACCAGCCCATTCAAACCACCCCAACACCTACCTCGGTTAGCGGCCGCCCTGAAGTGAGCGACTTCCAAGGCCACTCTTATGCTGTTGCCCCTGAATCTGAAAATCTTGCTGACCAACTCGCTGGTGATTCTAATATTACGTCCATATCTTTTAATAAAGTGACTACTTCCTGTCTCATAGACAGTGGTTCCATGGTTACAATTGTCGCAAGTCATTTTTATCAATCTTTACCCAATGAACCACCTATATAAGATTTATCAGATTCCTTTGTCGATCTAAACATTTCTGTTGCAAACGGGAACATTTAGATATCTTAGGATATTTTGAATCTTAGTATCCCGAGTAGGTGCCTGGTATTCCGAGGTTCCACTGTACCTCTTTTCGATTTCGAGTTGTTACTACCTGTTCTGGTTGTACCAAATATTGATTGTAATCGCTCCTGTCTAGTTAATTTGGGTACCAACATTATTCGACGTTTCACGTCGGTAGTTACCGAAGTTTCAGATTTACCTGACGCTTGGAAGATGGCATTTGACTCTCTTGTCTGTCACCCAGTCACCGTTAAATCTACCAACGAACAAATTATTGAACATGGTCATTATGAATCATTTAACCTGACAAGTATAGCAAGAGGTATCAGTCATTCTGTTGAGAGAGTAATCACTGAAAACATATCTTCCAGTAACCCTTACCTTGTTCGAACCTAGGATGTGCAAATTCCCCAGCACGGTAATTGTGCCAAGATTCCGGTTAGATTGTATGTCTGCCAAAACTATTTACATTAAGCCGAAATCTGACCTTTGTCTTATCAATGAGGTCAAAGTAGTAGATGATCCAACATAGCACCTCCGTCTACTATTTCTGATTCTGTTGAAGATCTTGGTGTGAAGATTGATTCTGAGAATTTGTCATCCGAGCAGTTACATCGTGTTCGCCAGTCACTAGGTACCTGGAAGCATATATCCGGCCCTACCGATCTTGGTTGTTCAAATCTGGTTTAGCAGAAAATTGTTCTTGAAAATGACAATCTTTTTAAACAACCTTATCGTAAGATTCCCCCAGGCATATACGTAGAAGTCCGCCAACATTTGCGGGATATGTTTGCTAGCGGTGCCATCAGAGAAAGTGATGCCTCATTTTCTTCTAACGTTGTTTTTGTAAGAAAGAAGGATGGATCATTACGTTTTTGTATTGATTTCCGGATGTTAAATTTCAGGACTAGAAAGGACGCGTACATGCTTCTACGGTTTGATGACATACTGTAAAATCATAATATTTCGTGGGTGATTATTTTTCGTTGATTTCGTAGATGCCACTATCCACGAATTTATGTCCCCACGAAAAGTTTTCATTTATCATGTCAAACAGTTCGCCGATAATGACGACCTTCTCCAATATCCCAACAGATTCTTGTGTAAATTGAGTTCAATGATATATATAAAGTTTATGTTCTGGAATATAATGTATTAAAAAGCAAACAAACAAATCGCCAAAGAAAACATCATAATGTTAGTTGTGTTACTAATTGTGTTTAATGTACAACTGCAACTAATTTTTAGTTGGTTTCCACCATAATTTACAGTACTCCACCCATTTTTTTATACCGCGGTCGCTGTACTAGTCGTGTCTTATGGTACATAGTTTTATAATATAAACATGATGTATATCTTATACTTTCATTTGTGAAGTTTTGCTTCTTTACAAATTGTGTCGTAATTTTTTTGAGTACACAAGTGTCCTCAAATTCCTGCGTAGATAAGTTGCATGGGTAGGAAAGATCCTCTCTGTATTATGGCCAATATAACGCAGTGATTTGTCGTTGTCATCAAGACGACTGATTGACACCTGCTGTGTCCCCATTGTCCACTTGCCCCCAGGCACTACATGGTATCCTGTCTAGCCCCAGTTGATGACGAGTGGGTCCGGGATATCACGCTGTGCCACAATCCACGAATTCTTGTCCCAACGAATTAAATGATTTCACAGTAGTTGATCTTCTTATTGGATCAACGTTATTTTCAAAACTCGACCTCCGTTCTGGTTATTGGTAGGTCGAACTTGAGGAGGAATCCAAGCCAAAACTGCATTTTCTGTTGGTAATCTTGGTTTCTATGAGGCAATTCATATGTCTTTTGGGTAGGTTAACAGAGGTGAAAAATTTAAGCGGCTCATGGAAAAGTGTATAGGTGATTTGTTATTGCGTGAATGTCTAATTTTCATTGACGACATTTTTATCTTTTCCTATCTTTCGAAGACCATGTCAGTCGTCTCGAATCTGTTCTCAATGTCTTTTTTTTAATTATTATAAAATGTAAATGATTTCGATGAAGCGGGAGAGCGGACATAGGCATCAAACATCTATTGTTTGAGGTATTCTGGATATCCCCATAAAATATAAATGCGATATATATTTATGTATACTTTATAGAACTTTTTATTATACTGCAAAGGAAAATTCTCTCTTCTGATTGGCCAGTAAGCCGTGTATGTTATTAGTTATACGGGTTCCTGGATATTTATTCCCGGCTCTAGAAAGTCATATGAAAATACGTCTTTCAAAATAAAATTTTAAACTAAAATGAACTAGATCTCTTTTATGAAAGTTCGCTCTGTGCACGGAAGGTATCCCGTTTCAAGGTCACGTTCGATCAAGAAATATAGATGCTGTTCTAAGAAGATATACAGCGACCAAGGGCTATAGTAATGAAAGTCCGTGTATATTCGTTTACATTTTTTTTTATTTTCCCTATTTAATTAAAGAAATATCTTAAATAAAAAGACGATAATTGTATAAAGAATGAGCTAAAAAAATTTTATCAACTAGGCGAAGCGGGAGAATGTTGATGACAGATACACCGATAGGTTGATAATTTGCAACATTGAGGCAAAAAGGACACATGTAGAAGGATAAACAAATGGTTAGTTTGTTTCTGATTCTAACAAATTCACGTAAGAAAATCATTTTGGGCGCAAAATTCTCGGACTGGTACAACCAAACAGCAGCAAGAAAGACAAAAAAAAACAACACACAACAAAAAACGTATTCGCAATCACTTTTTAATCCTCTGTCACAGGTTTTTACACATTAGTTGTCATCACATAACATTCAACGCCGATGTCAGCGATTATTGCAGAATCTTAATTGGCTTTGATTTTGATAAAAAAAGAGGCGTGTGTGTAAGGCGAATAGGTAGATATGTTATGAAGACTGTGCGGTGACTAGATTGTGAGGTGTATGGCGTTTAGTACCACACATGCGTGTTCGAGATGGGGCAGGATGAATACGACACAATACATTAACAACCACAAAGCTGTTATACGTTAATAAGTATACATTTATGAAGTTATCTCAACAGGAGAGATGCTCTATTAATGAATAATATTGCACAGAAACGATCACGCCTAGATGTTAAAAACCGCATATCTCATAACCCGGTTTTAGTCTGGATAAAGTGAAACAATTGCGTTTAACTTGGCTACTCTAGCACTGTGATTAATTTTCTTTAGCGCCTGGTTTAATATTTTTGTGCCACAATAACAAATATTTGCGTAAATGTTATTGTTATGTTTAGCCCAGTTTAAACGCAAAACCTGTCATTAACTTAGCTACTCTGACAATTGTACAATATTTTATCGCACAGCGTTCCCATAATGAGCTATAAGAATGAACATGTGTTCGGCGTCTGTGCGTTAGCCCTTCCGTCGTCAGCAATTTCTTTTAGATAAAATTTTATTTTAATAGGAAAGCTTGTCCAGTTTATCATTAGCCGGTCTATCCAAATCCTCTGTTGCCTGTTCAATTCCAAGTATGATAACCAAGTACCGCTAAATTTGAATTTTACCGTTTAAGTTTGAATTTAGTTTTCAAGAACTGTTCGTACATACTTACAAGTGTTGTTTAATACAACATGCATTGATATGTTGATTTACTTACATGTTTATACACTCTTACTCCCAGGCTTATATGCAGTTAGTATTTGTACAAATAGAAATTGTATATATGGGAAGCACTAATATTTTTGTCTCATTCATCAAGCAATCCCAGCCTCATATTTATTTAGATAGAAATTTAAAAAAAAATCAGATTAAGATCTATACAAACATTTTTTCTCCCTTCTTCTCTTATCATTTCCGTAAAAAAAGTTTTCTCCTCTATCAGTTAACTTAGTTTTGTACAAATAGAAATTGTATATATGATATATATATATATATATATATATATATATATATCACACACATACATATACATATATATATATATATATATATATATATATATATATGTGTGTGTGTGTGTGTGTGTGTGTGTTTTTTTTCATTATATATCAAGTGTTGCGAAAGTAAAACTTTTATGGGTTTTTTCTTCAACTGTATCTTGTGTGTTTGTGGATCTTTTTTTTAGTTAGTTTGTTTGTTTGTCGTTTTGTTTATCGGCGCTGATATTGTTCTCATTTTGTATATATTTTTCAGGAACTCCTAATATAACATGATAGTCTTCAAAAACTGTAATAATGTATGCATATTGTGGTTAAAAATCCTTCTAAAAGCTCTGATGAGTTAATTGAATATATTATCATTAAATTGTAGGGGCTTACAAGGTAAACGAAAACGTTTGCAGCTATTTGAATATTTGAGGGAAAAAAACAACTTAACTATGATGTGTATTGTCTTCAAGATACTGACTTTATTAAAGAAGAAATTGGGATCAGAGAGAGGAAAATAACTCTTGCGTCTATATACGGTCCAAATTCTGACACCCTTTCTTTTAATGAATCTATTTTCAATCAAACAGACGAAAGCAAAAATGATTTATTTGCCATATGTGTAGATTTTATGCTTGTCCAAGATCCTAGTCTTGATAACTATAACTATAAACATATAAATAACAAAAGATTTAGAGCTTCATTTTTCAACAAATAAATGAAAGGGGCCTAATTGACCCCTATCGACAAAACGTTTCGCTTACAAAAACATATACATGGAGACGCACCAATCCACTTGAACAGGCAAGACTTGACTTTTTTCTGGTGTCACCTCTTTTGCAAATTTCCTTTCAGATACATCTGTAAAACCAAATTTCCAATCTGACCATTCTATTATAACGATGCACTTAAACTTTATCCAATTTTCTCACGGTAAAGGCCTATGGAAACAATAATTCGCTATTGAAAAATATAGAATACCTAAATACTATTAATAAAAAAACGATGTAAAAAAGCAATATGCATTACCCATTTACAATTTTGAAAACATTAACAATGTACCGGAGAGCGAATTACAATTAATGACCAGTTATTTATGGAAAAACTATTGATGGATATAAGGGGTAAGTCTATAGCTTATGGACAAAAAGAAACTAAGCGGTGAAAGAGAAGAAAACATTAAAAGAGAAAATGACGAAATTGAGCAATCATTAAATCATGAAAATGTTGAAAACTTAGAATGCTTACAAGCTGAACTTAATGTCTTACAAGAGAAATAATATCAAGGCTACCTTCTAAGATCAAAACTAATTGGGTGACAAATGGTGAAAAGCCAAGTATGTACTTCTGTAACGTAGAAAAAAAATAATTTTGTCACCAAGACAATAAATAAACTAGAAAATTCTAAAGGAATCAAATTACAGACCAAAGCGAAATATTAAAAGAAACTGCATATTTTTATAAAAACTTTTCAGAAATAAAGACACAGACTCAGACACTGATAACGTAAAAGCTTTCATGGAGGACATTAAGATTCCAAAACTATCTGTTGATGAAGCAGCCAAATTAGAAGGGTTATATCTCGATTGATATCTCGAGCCTTTATATATATATATATATATATATATATATATATATATATATATATATATTGTATTGAATTTGTGTTTCAATGATATGTACGGTATGACCTATTGACGAGGAAAATAAAGTTTATCTTTCAAAACAACAACAACAACAACTCAAAAAATCTTTTGAAAACGGCCGTGTTTGTTTCAGCGAATTTTGCTGTTATAAAGAAATGGCCATTGTAAAAAGATAGAGACATAGAAGGATTATGCACTTTAGTTTTCAAGACTACTGATGTTATAAAGAGGATGTTATTATAACAATGCCGTTGTAAAGAGGTTTCACCGTATTATAATTGGGTTTCTAATAATATATGGTTTCCAGTTATGTAACTGTTAAAAATCAAAGCAGAGTACCAGAAATCGAAGTTACATTGTAACATGCTACATAAACGTATCGGTCACTAATGTGAACGGTTGCACCCCTGTTTTATCTCAGCGTATAGAATGTAAGCAAGGTAACATAATGCTATTAATAGCTATTGTTAGCTAATAGTCGCCTTCAATAAACGTACGGCGGCACTGGGCTTTTGTTAATATCCACAATTCATGTGAACGAGGATAAGGAAAAAAATAGTAGGCATGCGGCCGATGTTTATAGCCAACATCTTCTCCTATACAGCTGAATGGATTTCTCCAATCTTAACAAGACTGATCCTTTTGAGACACTTTTTCAAAATTGTTCAAAATGTTTTGATTGCACGAAAAAATAGGTCACATATGTTAAAATGCATTTAAAAAACATTGAAAAACTTCTGCAGAACTGCAGATCTTAGATATTTGTCGTGAATACACAGAGTGTTAAAAAATATAGATATAGATACCTGCCGTTATGATTTAAGTAAGTAAACTTATTTATCTTGTGCTCTGGAAAGCAATATTTTCGCGCATATGTTTACTTTTAAGCAATTTGTGATAAGTTTCAAAACAGCGAACTTTGTATTTTATTGTTTTATTTAAAAGATAGCATGTATATTTATAATATCCAATAAGCATAATTTGTAATGAGCGTGGCTCAGTAAAACTAACTCTATACTCTTATTGATTATATATAAATCTATTATAATTTTACCAATTTTTAATTAACAACACCTTCAAGAAATGAAACTGTTGACGGAAGGTTGTGTTCTGGTATTTATCTGATCCGATTCTTTACTGGTGAGCTAGACATGTACCATAATAAAAGTATTTAATGATTAATTCATTTATGATGAGACCAGGAAGCAACCACTCCTTTATAAATCTGATCTTACCAGTCTAAATGCGTAGGAAATAGCTTAAAATGATACATCAATGTATTAACAATCGTATTTAGCAATGACATGGACAGTGAATTGAGAGTTTCATATCTTTGTTTATCAAATTTTTATTGATATGCTGTCACAAGGCAAATTTTGACAGTATTTTATATTTGACATGTTTGATATTTAATTACTTACAGATATCAATAATTAAGTTTTGTGTTGTAGTTTGATACATATTTTCTTTTCATTTAAACTTGTATTATACCATTTTTTATAAAAATGTTAAGAACTTTTTTTTTAAATAGATTGATATTTATTTACTACTGGACTTGCTTTCTCCCTTAGACATATTAATCTTGTTTTATTTACAGTTGTCTAAGAAGAAACACAGAGAGGTAGCGTAAAGTAACAGCGGGTGAAAGGCAAACCTGTTACAAGGCTCAGGAAGGCCATTTTGATTTTAAAGTGCATATTGAATACTGGACCGGATATTATTTATCTTTATTATTAAGGAAGCAACATTTTTTTAACCCGTTTTGACATTCATATTTATTCAATTCATTACTTGGTTCTCATTTATTATCAAAAAAGAACTTTTAACACAAGAAAACTTAGATTAATTTACACATTTAATTGTTAAAATAATTTCAACGTTTCAAGAAAAGAAAAAACTACCTACCAAATTAGTGTATGTTATCATTTTCTAAATTAAAACAGCCTGGATTTGCTTTGACATATTTTTAACTTGATTTATATATTGAATAAAATGTTCTTTGCATTTCAAGAACACCAGTCATACAGTGACAGTACATTACTTTTTGTAAGCCCCATTTGTTTTCTTGGGAGCATTTTCGATTAATTTCCTTTTCACTCATGATCGCGTAAGTGTTTGCACTTTTCCCTCAAAACCCGGCAAGTCAAACGTATGATATCTGTTCAGAAATAAACATCAATATATTATAACTGTTTAAAGTTGCTCATGAAAAAATTCCATGTGCAAATCAAATCGTATCAAAAAGAAATGCAAATGCTTATTCGATTTCTTCACCGGCTGAAGTCGTTGAATATATTGTTATATTTTCTCATTACAATGCATAAGGCTACATATTTTCCTTCAATTAAGGTAGAAATACTCAAAATATGGTTCTCTTTGAAACCCACAGATATGGTAATGTCACTTTCCAGTATATTTTGTAAGTATGTTTGACACAGTCCTAGTTGCACCTTCCTTTCAGGACATACATGTTTCTGTTTCATAGGATCATATACCTTCGTTTTTACTGTACGGTAAGCTTAGGTACTGAACAACAAAGAATACAAAAAGAACCACGTTCTTTGATGTAAAATGGCATATTCAAGCAATACTAGAAACTGAAAACAGTAACCTACTTATCCTAATAGTTTTTATATCCTACTTTACCATTTATGCAAATTTACTTATTTCGGCTTTCTACTGCAACACTGACTTAAAACACATATTTCAGAGCTGTTACTATATTTCATGAAAATGATGCTAACCAACACATAAGGATTAAAAGATCTGATGTGGAATGTAGAGGGCAAACGCAATATCTTTACTTTACCATAAATTCAGATAAAAAAGTCTGTCGATTTGCAACTTTGCTGCAACCCGTTTAAAAAAACAAATTGATGCAATAAAAGTGGTACTTACCTGTCTAGAGAAAGGTACTCAATAGCATAGGCCTTTGAATTAATCGAAAACTGTACGTTAATGAAGCAATTGGCTCGATTTTGAGGAGAAAACCCATTCTGTAGCCATTTTATTTCATTACTTTATCCAAACAAATGTGACCTGATTCTCATCCATGATAAATTTAAATGACGCTTTACATTTTATTACTCTATCATTTAACTCTAAAATATTTGTTCGGATATCTGAAACATAGTCACAAATTTAGCTACTGGATAAACTAATAAAAATTGATGTTTTATGTTTTACCCTTAATTTTGATACGTTAAGAAAATAAATTATTTCTGTAAATCATTATCATATGCAAGTTTCAAACATTTGTCGATAACGTTTTTGATCTATATTGGGATAGAAATTTGTTATGAAAAGAAACAACTATAGTTGGAATAGCAATAACGCACGGATATTAGATAAGTAGGTAGCCGCCTTTACTGGACCGTATCGTTGTAATTTAGCTATTTAAAGACTTTGTTACTAAGATTTAATAATTATTTTTTATTCCAACCATGTCAGACCATTGAAATATAAACGCGTTGCAAAAATAAATATATCAAAATAATTTTATATATACAATAAACAGATAGATAAGTATCCGTTTCATCTATCTGTCGAAGGAGGTACATCTTTTCTTGTTTGTAAACTTCCCAGCTTTTATACATATAGTTTTATTTTAACATATATTGAATCACAGCGCTGACAGAAAATAGGTTTTAAAGCAATTATACCACATCTATTGTATATTTTAATAACTTTGATAATATAAAATAGTGTATACCCCAGCAGCCATATTACAGATGTTACGGGTAGATTCTTTATCTTAATGGCAAATATACTCCTAATGGCTGACATCCAGTCGCACATATAAACAGACTAACATATTATAAACTTTACTGAAACACTAGCAGACTCAAGGGAGCCACGTTGTCAATCATAACACCAAATATGTCTTCCTGGAAGACTTCACATGTCTCCTGATTATTCTGGAATCCTTGCGGACTTTCAGGAATTTCGGTTCCAATCGAAATTAAACCTCACTAAATCAGGAATGCAGAAGAGTAGGCAAGAAGGGTGAAAGCTGGAATGTCCCAGAAAAAAAGTTGGGTGCCAAACTTGTAAACAACCCTAACTGCCACTCTGTAGGAAAGGAGGGTCATTGGAATATACTCTATCAGCCTGTAACACAGCCTATACACAGGGAATGTATCGTTGGTGCCATGATCAAGTCCTCAGAGAGCTCGCCAACATATTTGAATTGGAAAGAAGAAAGAGGCGCAACAAATCTATAACAAACCAGGTCAAGTTCGTGAGAGAGGGAGCCAAGTGGCCAGCTGTAGAAGTGGAAGTCTGCAAAAAGCTAACGGTTGGCAGTAGACTATGGCAAGAAACGGTCATTTCCAACTTTAGACAAGACAACTCAACGGCTAGTCATAGTATATTATTTCAACAGTAACCAAGTGCCTCAACAGGAAAGAATCAAAAGTCCCATGAGATGAGAGACGCCAGTCTGCTCACGAATTCAAGAAGGCAAAGTACTCTAACCTACATCTTACTTATATGTGTAAGGATCGCAGGTGGCAGTCGTGACTTTTTCCTGCTGAGGTGGGTTGCAGAAGCTTCCATTCATATTCAGTGCGTACGACACTAATCTTCCTGGGCAGAGTGACAGCTTGAAAAGACGGCGGAGACAGCCAATAAGCTAGCTACGGAGCAAGCGCTTACAGGTGAAATGGAAGTCAACCTCTGAAGTGTAGATGAATGATACTAGATCAGCACTACCGCCCCACAGTCCCGAAGTTATACTGGGTTTAGAGGGCCCCAGCCAATGACCTCATATAGCTTCACTACTATATTCTCTATAGTCGTACATCATTAAATTGGTCTACATTTTCCACTACTTTAATCCCAATCAGCTCTGTATATCTTTTAAAGAATATATTTTGTTTAATTTAAAGGTGATAATAATTGATTTATAAGATTGTGACTTATGTTATGAAATGATAGCAAAAACCATAACTGACATTAAAGAAAAGTAATGTAATAAATTGGAAGTTCTAGAGTTTTCTACAAACAAAAAAGACATCGTGCTAGTTGAGTGATCAGTAAAATACTTATTAAAACCACAGTGGCATCTAATATTCGTATGTGTTGTTTGTCTAGGAAGACACCAAATGATTTCGACTTGTAGAATGTTTGTATTGGTTAGGCTATTTATGTATGCATAAAATTATGCAACACAGATTAATATTTCATGTACGGTCATATATAAGCGTAAATTAGATTTTGTTATGCACACTGAATAAAAGGTGGCTGGGGTTATGTTCTTTAAAAAAAACAAAACAAAAAAAAAAACTTCGAAATTAAACGCTGGTCCCTAGCATTTCAAATAACCGAGATTCAACTGTGTCAGGGGAGTGGGTCGCGTGACCCAAGAACGTGTAAATACTGCTGGGTAGCATAAACAAATTTAAGTAATGTTTTTGCAAAAATAACCATGTTTATCTTTTATCTTACTTAAATGAACGAAGCAAGAAGGTTTAGGAAAATGCAGAACATTATTGTTGGTTCACCCTTAAGAGAGCTCGTTCATAGATAACGCTAACGAAATCTCTACCTGAACTGATGAAGACGCCATGTTGCGGAATGTGTCACGTGGTACCACAAGCACCTGCCTCTGATATACCGTATTCTATATCTAAACAATTTCGTCGAGGTTGCATTTACAAAAGTAGCGTTTCCCGTATAATGTGACCTACACTTGCCTAGTTTATTTATCAAAAAACGAATACTTCACCAACATTAACGAGGGAGAGTAGAAAGTTATTTTTTTTTTCATTTTTACTACCCATCTGTGAACGAGCTGCTTTAACGTATGGAGATGAGTTGTATTGCCATGGTAATTATGCAGGTGAAAGACAAAACCGATGATGGACGACGTCGCGGAATTGGAAAATGAAGAACCTGGTTTCAGATTACTCTCATTAGACGAGGCTATGGATGACGTCATAAAGGATATGACGACACAAAGTAACAGAATTGTAAGTGCTTTTTTTAAGTGTGACTGGAAACTGCAAATCACCACCAAAATATAAAAAGAAAGTAACAAATAAAATCAACATAATCCGATAGAAATCATTTTAAATGTAAAAATACTGACTAGGCTAATAATAATCTGAACCAACTTTATCAAGCAAGGTATTTGTCAAAATAGTCCGTATATACTTTCAAATCTCCTGTAATGAAAAATTAATACTTTAATTTATTAAATGCTTTTAAATCTGTTATTCATGTTTTTATTTTTATATGTTGTAATTTGTATGTTTTGGAGTTCAGATAATATTTCATAGCAGCTAGTACACTACTCTAAAGCTTTTTGTGAAAAGAGATTAATCTCTCTAACCTTCCAGGGTAATGACAGATCATTGATGTTAACAAACCTAGATGACGTAACCAATAAGTTTAAATCCTGGAAAAAAAACATTTACCTAACGTTACGCCCTACTACGGTAAGTGAGTGAAGTTTTCCATCTCTGAAGCAAATTTGTGGTGCAGGTGCAAGAACAGGGCAAACGATGTCTAATAGTTTTAACTACATAGCTATAAACTATCAGTTATGATGAACTATTTCAGATTGTTATCAACTCTGACACATCTGATTAATACAAATTACATATACATTTAGGCAATACTAAATCATGGTGCTACTTATATTTCAAATTCAGGTTGTATCGAACCATATGTAAACAAAATATTTTCGGTATATGGCAGACATTATCGCCGTAAGGCCTATAAAAACTGTTTTGGGCAACCCAACCCCTCCTAGGGATAACCCGCCGACCCTAAAGTTTTTAAGCGGCCAACTGGAACCACCATTTTCCGTAAAATTATTTGTCAGCGATTTATTCTTCAATAGAGTTAATTTTGAATTATTAAATAATGTATGTCGAAAAGGCGCTTTACATGCTTTGGTTGTATATTAAACAAGCATTCTGATGATGCAGACAATTTATTGACGGAAGGCATATCGATAATATTCAATGTCTTCTGACCAAAATGTGTTAATTACCAGACATGCGTATTTTGTATCAAAGACCAAATTTGATATGTGAGCCGCGCTCCAGTAATGGTTGGCAAATGCATTGCAAACATTGCAGACCCAGTCCAGACGTGTCTCCAACATGGCGTCTGATCTTGATCTGTACTGTTTGCAAGGACAAGGTAATAAATACAGCTGATTCTGTTGATTGTCAAAACGCGTGGACTCTGATTAGATGCAACGATGGTTGATCTGGGTCTAAATTGTTTGAAATGCAACAATACCCATTTTCCAAGAGCGCTGTAAGGGTTTGTTTAATTGATAGTTAAACGATTTAAGACATTCATGTTTCACAATCAATGTAGATGTTAAACTAAACTAACAACATAGAATTAAAGCATTCGCTATTACAGTTGTTACATAGTACACCTGTCCTAGTTATGTAGACACTACACTGTAGAAGGAAATCCCAATTTTAAGGATAACATGTTTACTTGAATTGTTCTAGATGTTCTATTAAAAAAGATCCCTATTCTAAAAATAACTAGTTTACTGGTATATCTGTGTACTGGAATTTTCTTTCTTTCTATGGGGAAATTCTAGAAGTATTATGTAACATGTTTACTCTTTAGAACATTCTAGATTTCATCATATTGTTGACAAGAGGGTAAAGTTTTTTTTGTTGTTGTTATTGTTGTTGTTGAAAAGATACAATTTGAAGTTACTGCCAAATACCTTCCATGACCATGTTTCCAGTATCTTTATTTCACTTGTATGTTTATGTAAAATGTCTAAAGTCTCTAAATATGTCGTATCATGATAATTGTACTACACTGTCATAACAAAAAATGAGGTCTATGAATATATCATATCATGTTAATTGTTTGTTTGTTGGGTTTAACGTCCCACCGACAGTATTTCAGTCATTTCGAGACGATGTCTACTTGAGACAGATATAGTGCTGCCACGCTGCAGTATCACGCCGTAGACATGAGGCATGATGCCACACCCAGTCACATTATCCTGACAACGAGCTATAACAGTACCATTTTTTTTTCGACTTTGGTATGTCGCGGCCGGTGATCGAACCCACGACCTCCCGCTCCCGAGGTGGACGCTCTAACCACTCGGCCACCGGAGACGGTCATGTTAATTGGACTACACCGCCATGATAAAAGAAAATATAAGGAAAGAGGGCAGTTAGCCAATGTGAAAAACACACACTTATATATCCAATGTAAGTAACATGCTAGGTGCTGAAATCGTGTTAAACGCTTAGAATTTTACGGACTTAACAAAAAACCCTACCTAAATACATGAAATTAAATGTCGGATTACAACAGGGATTGAAAAATAATTCGCACAGACACATGGTAATCAAGTCCTTGGATGGGATTGGGTTACTAATATCACTTGTGTGTAAATAAATAACTTGTGCTTACCAACGATATAGTATGCAAATACTTCAGATCGCCAATAAAATCAATGAATACATCTGGAAACATTTTTCTTCTGGGAAGATCAGGGTTATTATTATTTTTCGTCAATGTGTGTGAAGATTATTGGCAGACGCTTTTTCAAGGAGCATCGCGAAGGTGAGCAAAGTCGATATATATAGTAAATTATTATTACTAAGAAATTATGTTATATTTCAATATTTTATTTGTTACGCATCAAATAATGTTTGCTGTCATCAAAATTGTAAAGAAATGTCGGATTTAGAAACAGTATTTTCATTTTCACGTTTATTACATGTATTATCTTTGCGATAGTAAGGTTCTCATATAACTTTGATGTTTTAATCATATCTAAGTCAAACGGAATTTCTGTAGCATCTTCTTTGTGGTTTTCTTGATATCATTTCACAATTTTGAAGTGATCTAATACTGATAACAAATATTTACAAAATAATGCATATGTTGGACGCTTAGGTAAGTGTTGTTTCCCCATTTGTTTTCTACAATCAGGGGCAGTGGAGACAAAGCCTGATATAGAATTCATCATGTATTACCTCAGTGATGGACTTGCAGCTTTAGTTTTTCTTTAGTTTTACAAGGGAGAGATTGGCGAGATTCCGTCGGTCAGATCTCTTCCGACCAAACACGTTTTCGACTTCGCGGACTGTTGTAGCGCGATTCCTTTGGCAAGGAGGTGTCCGATAGTCTTTATTCATCCCTTCCACGCAAAATAAGACCAATTTTAAGATCTTTCTTAATAAAATCTTTCAATCATCAAATGAGTTATGACGATTGAAACGACATAATGTACGTTTTCAGTGGAAGAAGTTACCTGCTTATTATATATAAGGTCATTGATTATTTTTAATTGGCAGCAATGTACCGGGTACCTTTGGTCTTACCAACAGGACCGTTCCGCATGCAAAACGCTGCACGAGACCAGCCTAGTTGGCCCCACGTGCTCTCCTATGGATGTCATGCAGAAGGGTGTAAAGCTGCCTGAACACCAGATAGGGGAGTGGTTTTAAGTACGAAACTTTGGGTCGTATTGGATGACTTTCAGCATGAACTTCAACAGAATGCCTACGCACAAGAAATATTTCTTCACTTCCGATCCAAATTTGCATTCGAAACTAAAAAAAAAATAAAACAACAAAACTAGCACTTGAGAAAAAATTGACTGAAAAACAATAACGCTTATCAATAAGAGAGGATTCATATTAAGCTACGCTGTAGTTGAAGAAGAGCAACATTCATAACAAAGTCCGTTTTACCTAGCGAATATGTATCGAAAACTAAACAGTACTTGCACCAAAAAAATAAAGAATTAATAACAACAGTGTTTCAGCGTCTCTGATTTTAAAAGGCCCATTATATGTCATACTAATACAATTTTCAAGGAAAAAAAAAGGTGAAATAGCATTGACATATTGTAAACTAACGCAAATGGTACGAAATGTGCAAATATCTGCTGTAAAATTTAAGTAAAACGTTTTGAAAATGTTGAGAAAAAAATGTTAATTAGTATTTTGTATGGATGTGAAAATACTCAAATCGTTTACATTTTGGATAAAGGAGTATTCTCGAAGAAACTCCGTAATCGGAAATAATTTGCATTTGAAAATCCGCCGCCGAATCACAATTTGTTTATCTGCTACGTCATCAGTATATGTACTAGCGATTCGTTAATAGAGATATACGGAAGGTCTATGGAAAACTTCAGAAAATTAACAAAGATATGTGGATATGTAAATCAGGTATTATTGATTCTTTCTTATTTTTTTGCATTCTAGTAATGTTGTGACCAACTAGTTTCACTAACTGCATCTCATAACAAATCATATTTTGTTTTTCTGTCCAACGAATATACGCTGCTTTTGGAAAAATAATGGGTCTTTGATAAAAAAAATCTTAGTACATGTCAATATAATTTTACCATCATTGTACTGTCAGCATTTACTTATGCAATGTCCTCCAGTGTTTTATTTATTGTACACTGGACGCATGTAAAGCTTATGGTATGTATAACTGCTACTATGTATACACGTTTTTTCTACGCAGGAATTTCATTTCATTTCTTTTTGTCATTTTCTTTCCAAAAAAATGCATAATACTAATTTGTGTGTTTGTAAATTCGTTTCATCCTCAATTTTCTTTAATAAAATTACCAAAAACGAAGGTTATGAGAAATATAGATAACCACGTATTTCTGTTTTTCAGTCCTTCATCTGTCATTGACACTATAAAGTCATAATTGGCACAGAGCCATTACCAAAGAGTTAGTGGACATTGAGTCAATGTTATTTAACAAGGTCAAAGCCCAAGGCTTTTTAATTTATGCAAATCCCTTAATTGTATAACCTACTGGTCATATGTGATTATACTCAAGCGTGCTTACAACAAGATGTGGCCTGACCTTGAACCTAAGTTATTTGCATAAAGTCAAGGTCACAGGGTAAATCGTTTCTAAATTTGTGTCCGCCCCATAACTTTGCAACCACAGACGCTCAGCATCAAGACCTTTCACCGCACTCGGCCTTACTATGTAACTTTAGGCGAATGTAGTATGCGTAAAGGAATGCGATGAGAATAAGGGTAAAGTGTCTTGGCGTTAGGAAAGGTCTGACTATGAACACAGGTTGCTTGTGATCAAATGCTGTGTCATGACCTTGATCCAATGTCATTTGCTTAAGGTCAAGGTGGATAAGTTTTGAATTCCTGTCTGTCCCATACGTTTGTAATCCACTGGCTTTAGAAGTGTATGCTTTACACAAAGCTTACTTATGATAAGGAGGTGTGTCATGATTTGATTCAATGTCGTTTGCATATGGTAAATATCACAGGCACATACTTGTATTTTATCCAACCTATACATGTTTAACTTCTTAAATTCAGAAGCTTAAAATTGACATAAATATTGCATTAGCTTGAGGGTCTCAATGTCAAGGTCACATGCTGTGCAAATACATACAGGTGGGCAAGCACATTTCATTGGTATTCACCACCTTCGGTGATTGATCAAATCATTTCTCTATTGAGGACAAATACATGATCATACTGTAGTGCCATACCGCAGTATGGTCATTATACCACAGCTTGTAAATTAGTCTAATACCAGGGGTGACGAGTCCTGGATTTAATCTTAAACGAATTCTACACAAGGCTGCTACATCAGTTCCGTTATAACAACATTAGAAAATTGAGCATGAAAATGTTACACTTGTGTGTCACTTGTGGTGTAAACCTCATTGATTAATTTATAAATATACTTTTAATAAGAATATACGCAGCATGATTCGTGTCGCACTGTTGACGAGTCAATCTCACTTTGAAAAGTAAACATTTCAGATCTTGTTTGTAGAATATAAACTGATGCTAATGTTTAACCAATCAAAAGGACTACTCCAAACAAACTCCTAGAAACTGATTAAAAGCAAATTATATCGTTTATAATACAACTTTTTATACAGTTGAAAACAGCCATTTCTAAATTGTTAAATATGGATATTTGAGGAGGATTTCGTATACCATGAGATGTTTGGAATAATGGAATTTTGACAGGCATTTGTAAAGAAAGAATTTCGCGCCGTTCTGCTGCTCCTTCCGATGCTAAAAATCTTGCCGCTCTGAAGGCTAAAATTTGACCCTGACCTCTCCTTCCTTGGTTGGAATGCATTGCATCAATTTCTGATATTTTTGTAAACGTTTAATTTCTGACGAAGATAATATTTTAATCTACGAAATATTCGATTGTCCAAAACCTCT
This sequence comes from Solen grandis, assembly GCA_021229015.1. NCBI lineage: Eukaryota > Metazoa > Mollusca > Bivalvia > Adapedonta > Solenidae > Solen > Solen grandis. Next base: position 45,421,790 of record CM037789.1, on the reverse strand, counting down.
CGACATTTCCGTTTTATCATGACCCATCGGAATTTGAATTCTATATAAGTTTGACTTTTTCTGTTCAACAGTTTTTCCTTTGAAATCGAAATCATTGACGTGATGTGTTTCATTTATCTTTACCTTCTTTATATATTTTTACCATCTTAAAGGGTCATAGCCTGTCCTGTGGCAGAGTAAATGAGTTTTGAGTTCGACCTTCGTCATGCCAGTACATGCAGTTAGTTTAAACTATTTCACGTCGAATGAGATACTAACCCTATTGACAATTCTTGGGTTAGAACAGTACAATGTGCCTGTTAAGGCATTGAATAAGCCTTGCCCCCAACGGGGTTCGAACCAACAAACTTTGTATTCACAGTAATATCCGCTACAACTGGACCGGGGCGCCCTTTGCGACACTGCCAAGAGTTGATCATAATCATCCTCTTCTTTCCCGGTAAAAGAAAATAGATCACTCATACAATCAGAACTTTAATTTTCAAAGAGAACACAATATACAAGCAATGAATTTTATTCATTCATGCAAAGGCTGAGATCTGTCCATACGTTTATTTAATATTTCGACAAACAATATTCATATTAAATGTATGACACCAGCTTCATGTTCTATGATGTTTTAAACATCATTCTCGTCTTAGAAAGAGAAATGTAAGCGTCATGATGGATTTTATCGCTTAAGTATCTCCAGAACATAGACGTGTCATTGACTGTACCGGGGCTGAAGTAGTGGCCATTGAGGTTGACATAGGAGCATGATTTGTACCACCATGCCCCACCGTATTGAATTGCGCAGTTGGTTGAACTGCTGTCTAGGTCCCTGTCGTATGTGGAAAACGGAGAACCGTTGTTATACGCGTAGAGGCCCAGATTACTGTCATCTCCTAATTAATGACGCAATAACTTGTAAATTGAGTGTTGTGTGTGTATACAGAACATTACCGTGACTTCAGGTCACAGGTGGTATTATCTGTTAGTTGAATGTAAAAATACCAAGGACCGCGTAAAAAAGTTTCAAGCACTAGTAGACCGAAAAATCAAATAAAATGCACATATTCTTTTTCCGCTGATAATGCATTTCTATAAAGCCCGAAAAAAACTTTAAAAACCCTATGCGTTCTAGAAAAAATACTCTCGGTGAAATAATGTTTATAAGTATATGTAGATAATTAAAGCTTATTTGACTGTGCAGCTGGTATTTAGTTTATTGAATCTAATGACGAAAATACAGCTAATGCCATGAAAATAATGATGAAATATCCTGTAAATCCTCTATGAAGTTAGAGAAAATATTAACTTGTAATATAACTGCGTACATATATGTTTCGTTAATTAACGAGCTAAAAATGTCATTTAAATCCTAACGTTTTTGATATTCTAATAAATTAAGAATATATCATGTGGCTAAGACAAAATGTTGAAAATAGCAAACCGGGTTGAAAAATGTTATGAACATATTGAGACTAATTTCCAAATCAAATAATGAAAATATATAACAAAAAAAACAAAAACAAAAAAAAACATCCTACTGGCAGTCATATGAAATAATTAAAACGATATCTAGCAAACTTTCTTTCTTCCTGAGAGAACTAAAACACATTGTACAATTAATTCATTTCGATTTTATTTAATCCGAAAACTTGAACCACACGGAACTTGAAGCTTTACAAGAAGAATTTAAAGCAGGCCCACAAATAATTCCGACATGTAAATACAGTCGAACTTCGGTGACTCGAACACGGAAAACTGGAACACCATACTTTACTCGAAATTGTTTCAAGGTCCCGGCAAAACTATTCTTTATTCTTTATTGTTCGACAGTGGGTAAGTCGAACACTGATGGCTGGAAGTCTCGAACTAAATTTCCGGCCTCAGGTTAAAAGTGTTATGTATTTCACACCTATTGATCGTACCAATTAACATCCTACATGTGATGTTCGCTGGTGATTTAATTGCATTCTGCGGTGCAGCATGTTTTTCACACATTGTCAGATTTGAACAAGCACTATTATTGTTTAATTTGATTAATTATTTTGTTAAATGCTGATATTTATTTTATCTGATGATGCTATATTTGTGGATTATTCGTTACATTTTTTTATTTCGTTTCTTAAAAAAAAAACAAAAAAAAAACAACATAGTAGGCAGAAAATGTTACGAATTAAACGTTGGCCGATGTATGTGTATGTGCTTTGATAATTAATTTTGTCAGCTGTCATTAAATGGATTAATATGATATTTAAAGAATAAAAGAATTATTTATTTAATGATACATGTAACATTATTTTGCCAATGTTAAGAAAAATGACAATATACGATCATCTCATTTAATCAATAAGTGCTTAAAAAGTCTAATAATAAATAATAATTTTTAATCTACAGTTGGATCGAACCACCGATGACTAAAACAAATTACCGTTCCCCCAGCCTGTTCGAGCCACCGAAGTTTGACTGTATTTTGATTATATAACCCTTAAATGTATGTTTTGTACACCTTTCGAAAGCTATGGAGGTCAAACAAATTTTTTTCCGTTATTGTCCTCCATCCAGTCTAAATCTTGACGTCAACTCGTGCGAAAATAAATGCTCTATGTGATTGAAACTTTGAAGTCGTATATTAAAAGTTAATTTATCAATCCTTACAGGTCGAACCATTATTTTTTTGCATAATGTAAAAATCGGACTCAACTTACTTTGTTATTATGATAATCAAATGGTAACATACGATTGAATGCCAATTGTATTATAATTTCAAAAACTGAATGATACGCGTCTCCGAAATATATTTCAATTAAGAGGTTTTGTTAACAAATCCTTATATCAGTACTGAATTAGAGTACATGTACTGATTTCCTTTCCGAAATATACCTGTTTACATACGTCATATACAATATAAATGCTCATCCGTTATCTTGTTTTGTATCTGTTATTTGGAATTCGCTTTCAGGAGTATAGGCGGCGGTTTGAGATCAAATAAACAATATAATCGTGTTTGACCTAGTTACTATTTATAGCTTTTTATAGTGACTAATTAGTATATAAAAGTTCAGAGTATTGCGTATTCATAACAGCCATTTTGTTTATCTATAATATCAGACGACCATTTTTTTAATTCAATGTCTAGGATGGGAAGCTGACATAAAGCAAACTGCAAAGATGTGTGTAAAGCAATATGGGTGTGGGAATGCTTGTTTGTGTAAATATGTATGCTATAAACATTTCTCAACTACAATATTTATATTTTCCGAACTGCTATTTTTTATGATATGCTGCGACCACTATCCGCTTTTTTAACTTCCAACACACAACTTTGACTGTGGAGCTCTTTAGCTTTATTCATAATTAGAATAGGCATGGTCCACGCAACCGATAATATGTCAATACTCCCACTTTCAAATAATTGACCTTTGTTAATGCCACCGGGCTTTGCGGTTGACACTACAAAGGAATACCGAACACATTATCGTCCCATAGTGCCAGTACAGCGGGCATTAATAGACCCGAAAGGAAGATATTCTCCAATGGTTCCATAATACCACTTGACAGGAGGTTCATTTGTCAGTATGGTGTTGGAAATTACGCATCGCAAGTGACTTAATCATTCAACCGCAAATATCTGTACCTTTTTATTATAATGATTTATTATCATTATTATTTATAAAATATAAATTTATACATACTTATCATTATTATATCATTTTGCGGACGTTTAGGGGACCAGACTATGTTTGTATCATTTCACTTTGTTTTCCTTATTATCGTTACTCTTTGTATTATTATTTTTATCTTATTTCTATATGTATTGTTACAAAACATTATATTTATATATTTATAATTATTAGTATAATGGTTTATTTTTTAATTTCGCTACGTTATAATTTTTGTCAAAGAATCTCTTTCATTTGATCCGAAAGGACAATTTCCATCTTATGTATAGATTGAGTATAATCTGTCTGAGATTGAAAGGAATTGTACACGTCATTATATGTTTACGCCATGATTTAAAATGGCTGCCATCTCCAAATAACGATTTTCAACATGAAACTCCTGATCACAACACTGAACTACAAAATGGCCGTCTGTTATTATATATAGGTCGTTAAATGAACGCTCGTATGCAAATGAACTACTATAAATAGCATCTGTGTTTCTATGAATAGTGCCGTAGTCATCCAAGCTGACATCCGGTTGTTTTACCTTAAATCTGCGCCTATAGTACTACTTTATTTTTTTCCATTATATACTGACAAAAATGTTAACACAAATTTAAAAAGT
>CM037789.1:45367415-45417415 GCA_021229015.1 Solen grandis | reverse complement strand
ATTTGATTTGGAAGGCTGAAATGAGGTAGGGGTATCGGTGTAAATTTCCCAAAAATTTTATATAAGGCCTGGGTAGAGATCCAGAGGAGGCCAATACGAAAAAAATAACCAGAGCGGATCTCAGTAGAGCTTAGGTATAAAGAGTTAATGTGTCCTGGGGGAAGAAGACAGGTTTTTAAACTAAGTACAATATTCAGTCCAAAGGAAAGAATTTATTATACAGTGGAAAAACTGTCTTCTCCACAAATACATTGTAACTCATGAGATTTTTAGACGTTTCGGTATATGACCAGTTCGGTAAATTGATTTTATATAGTAATTGGTTTGGACGTTTCGGTAAAATGATTTTTTAGTATGTACCTATGATATGTATATCACAACTAAACACTTGTTTGAAAATAGATTGTTTATATGAAAATATCATTAACATAGGTATTAATGTAAGTTAATTAAGCAAGATAGAGGGAAAGATGCATGAGAGAGGAAGAATGAAAAACTTTTTCTTAAACATTTTTTTTTGTATTAAATTTTTTTTATTAATGTAATATGTAAATACATTAAAACAATAAAAAGGTTATATATTGGTCATTTTTCTTTTAATTAACAATAAGTATCAGCCATTGTTGTGTTAAATTTTCAGTAAATCTATGTTTAATATTTGGGACTTAACAAATTCAGCAGAACCTTTTACTTCTTAAGCGTAAAGAAATATTAGAAATAAATGAATGAATGAAAGAAATGTGTAATATACATAGCATAAGTAAACAAATATCTTTCTTTACTCTATCACGCTTAATTAAAATGATACATCCCGATTAAGCATAAACAATCTACTTTCACACATGTTTTTAGGTGTGATATACATATCATAGGTAAATACTATTAAGAATCATTTTACTGAAATGGCCCAACCAATTACTTTATAAATTCATTTTACCAAACTGGTCATTTACCGAAACGTTTGGCTTCCACTCACAATACCCAACTGAAAACAGAATATGTAACTGTGTTTTATTGCATGGCATAAATTATATAAATTTGTATACATTATTTGCATAACCTCATGTGGAGCCCCTTCTGGTAGAGAAAAAACAAAAAAACAAAAAAAAACATGTTAGTATCCTGGATACTTTGTTGACATCATCTGTCAGTCATTTGGTATGCACACAAAATAATCTTAGTAGACTGTCAAAATGGAAGCTAGCACCATGAACTCCTGATCATTGCAGAGGGGATGGTAAATATTGTTCTATCAGAAGCATTGAATTAAGACAATCTCAAGCCCTTGATTATTAATATTGCAGTGGGGAGATTTTGTGAAGAAGTAACAAAGGATAATATCTTGCCCTCATGGGAATTAGATGACTAAAAATTGCTTAATGCTGTTTGTTGATTGGGTTTAACATCCTGTTGACAGTATTTCAGCCATTTGGAGTTTAAAAATATTGGGCAAAGCATGATAATAATTTGATGACAACCTAATATGGTTTTAGCATCGTCATTACTGTAATCAACCATAAATAGAAAATCAGTAAATTGTTGTCAGTTGACAATGTTTTGAATTAGTTTAATTGTTGACAATACTGTTCATTTATCTATTATTGTATACTAAAAATACATGTATCAAAAAGTGACTTGTGAAATACCAAACTATAAGGGGTCAGCATTTTAAGACTGTTAATAATAAACATCAAGGCACAATGCAATTGCAAGTAGATACCAGTGGATACAAGTTGCATTTCATCTGACTTATGGAAACAAAAGAACATTTGTCACATTAAGTACAATTGAACACCAACTAAACACCTTGTGCCAATGCCTCGATAAAAATGAATACTGCCTATCCCTCTGGGATTCTTACGCAAGAAGGACTCAATTTGTGATTGGTGGATACCCTGATGATTCATTAATGCTTAACAGCTTATCCCTCTCTGCGTTATGTTATATTTAGGAATGGAATTCCCCTCTTTTGGGCATGGACTATATACTCTTTAAGCAGACTGTACTGGGCGAGGCCAAAAGGGCGAGTTTGATGGCTTTTATTTATTTATTTGAATTATGCTGAATGTCTTGGATAGTATATTCATAACACAGCTTATCACATGAATAAATAAATATAGGTTAATAGAATCTTAAATTGTGTTCATGAAATGAGTTTTAATTAAACATTATAGAACTCAACAATCTCATTTTGTACTTTTTCAGCCAACCATTTTAATGATTTCAGTGATCTTTGACTTCTCATGTAAGCTCTCCATTCTAGCCAATCAATTGGTTAAGTATTAAGCCAATATATAAATGTATTATATATTATCTATTTTACAGATGGACAGCTGGAATGGCCCTACCGATTGCTGCCACCATATGCATTATTGTTGCATGCTGGGTCTTGCTTATTCTCATCTTATTCGCTGTCTACCAATTTATGAAAGTAAGATTTAAGCAATTTTTTATGCCCCAACCAAAAAAGGGGGAAGGGGCATATGGATTTGCCTTTGTACGTATGTATGTCCCGAAACATGAAATGCATAACTCTGAAAATATTGGTACTACAGACTTGAAACATCGTGGATATTTTATTCAAAACATGAACTTGTGCACCTGGGCTTTTTCATCACCATTGTCGTTGACAGAGTTACGGCCTTGAATTTGTGAAAATATGGAATTATATGTTTGTGAAACACGTGACTTTGAAAGTCTTTGTACTGCCAACTTGAAACTTCATAGATATATTATTCAGGACATGATCTTGTGCACCTGGGTATTTTCATTGAATCACCGTTGACAGAGTTACATGCCTTGAATTTGTGAAAATATGGAATTTTAAGTTTCTATCATTATTCTGTACATAAATTGGTTAGTTGCCATTGGCAAGTATTTGCCCAGTTTTTACCATTGTAACTAACAAAATGAAAGATTGGGACATCTGAGTCCTGTGGACACATTTCTAGTTGCTATTGATACATTGAACGGATAAGAAATGAACTACTTTATTAATATTAACCCTTTCCCTCATATAGACTCATTTTGACGCCCTCAATAGGTACCACATAAAGCCTAATCTGCAGAAAGCCATACTCAAACCTTACCAAATTTAATTACAAAATCCTCATTTCCAGACCACTGAGGAGCAGCGAACAGCATAAAACCTGATCAGCCTGCGAGTTACTAGCAGGCTGATCTGGTTTTATGCTGTTTGCATAGGTCTTTTCATGGTGTCCTCTATGAGGGAAAGGGTTAATTCTTGTGCATTTTGCTATTGACCTTGGTCTGCCGAAGCTTTAATCAATCAAGTGTTCCATGACCCACTGATATTGTACATGATTCTTGATTTGAAGATTGTCTGTCCAGGCCCGTTTGGGGGGCAAAACTTGTTTATAACCTCAACAGACATAAAGTATTGGGTCCAATGCAGGAACCATTGAGAACATTTAGTGAAAGTTTGGGAAATTTTTCCCAGAAGAATTAAGATAAAACACACAAAAATTAAAGCAATTCAAAGCCATACAAGGTCAACATAGTTTTGTGTTAGCCCATATCATTTTTGTTTTAGATACTGTGAAATCATTTTATTTCGTGGGGATGAAATTTCGTGGATTCAGTGAAAAAAACATGTTCGTGGCGACAAGAATTCGTGGATTCGTGCGTTAGAAAATTATTTTTTTAATTTATTTCAACGTTATCTGGACGTTGATTTGGAGACCTTTACAAAATTTAAGTTGAAAAGAATGCAGCCTAATATTGATCATAATATGTTAATGACATGACATTTAGTATATATATGTTAAGATCTATTTTCAGAACTTACTTTTAGGGAGCGTTAATCAGACCACAGTAAGTGTAAATAAATCTAAGCTTGTGGCCATATAATTTTCGTAATATTTCAGCCATGTATTGCTTAGAATAAAAACCGAGGTCACCACAGTTGTGGCACAGCATGATATCCCGGACCCACTCGTCATCAACTGGGGCTAGACAGGGTGTCCTGTAGTGCCTGGGGGCAAGTGGACAATGGGGGCACAGCAGGTGTCAAATCAGTCGTCTTGATGACAACGACAAATCACTGTGCTATTATTGGCCATAATACAGGGTAGATCTCTCCTACCCATGCAGCTTATCTACGCAGGAACTTGAAGACACTCGCGTACTCAAAAAAATAATGACACAATTTGTAATGAAGCAAAACTTCACAAATGAAAGGATAAAACGAGTAATATATATACATGTACATATATCATGTATATTTTAAAACTATGTACCATAAAACACGACTAGTACAGCGATCGCAGTATAAACAAAAGTGGGTGGAGTATTGTAAATTATGGTGGAAACCAACTCAAAATTAGTTGCACTTGTACATTAAACACAAAAAGTAACACAACTAACATTATGAAGTTTTCTTTGGCGATTTGTTTATTTGCTTTTTAATACATTATATTCCAGAACATAAACTTTATATATATTAATGAACTCAAATTACTCGAGTCTGTTAGGGTACGGGAGAAGGTCGTCATTATCTGTTTGACATGATAAATGAAAACTTTTCGTGGGGACATAAATTCGTGGATAGCGGCATCCACGAAATCAACGAAAATTAATCCCCCACGAAATATTATGATTTTACAGTAATTTAAATACATGTAGTATTGACCTAAACATTGACTTCTTGGACCAGAATAGACTTTTGTTCAATTTTCTTTCAGTCGCGAGGGAACTGCAACTGTGAATGTACAGTGTGTGGGAAGGATGACAGGGGAGGGTGTTGTGAGTGCTGCCAGTCTCTGTCTGACTCCTGCAACTGTTGTAATCCAAGTCTCAATGGCTGCCTGAACAGCCTGTGTCCCGGGAAGAAGGTAATTGTTACTTTGGAGTTATCTACTCTCTATTATGTAGAGGGAGTTGTTTAGTACTTACTGATGAGTTCCTTTGTATTCCCTGTACTTGTGTTATTGTGAAATTTGTTATTTACTCAAGTGTCGTTAGAGGCTGCATCAGGAATTCCTGCTAATCCTGAAAGACTTCTACTCTTGACATCTTAAAAAATAAATAACAGTTAAATTGTTGTATATAATAAAAGCTGACATTTGGGTTAGTTTGATTTTGATATGCACAATTTTATTTTACAGAATGTCAGTTTGCTACTACAGAGTGCTACTTTGTTGGATATTATTGATATTAAGTTAGAAATGGACTGGATTGGTAATTGATTTAATCACATCAGGTTTAGTTTATAAAAATTTTCATCCTTGTTCCAATTGGATAGGTGGTAAATATGTATATATTTTTTGACTGATTTTCCTTGCTAATGAGATATATTGAAAGAAAAAAAATAACATTATTTTGTATTGTTGAAAAAAGCATGTTTCATCGATCATAAAATAGTTTCAAGCGGTTTTTATTTTATGACCAATACTTAACCCTTTCCCTCATAGAGGAAACCATGAAAAGACCTATGCGAACAGCATAAAACCAGATCAGCCTGCGAGTAACTCGCAGGCTGATCAGGTTTTATGCTGTTCGCTGCTCCTCAGTAGTCTGGAAATGAGGATTTTGTAATTAAATTTGATAAGGTTTGACTGTGGTTTTCTGCAGATAGGCTTTATGTGGTACCTATTGAGTGCATCAAAATGAGTCTATATGAGGAAAAGGGTTAAAAAAAATAGAAACTTTGTTTGCTTAATTAAGCTGTCCATCCATGTAGATAATAATAATCTTGAGGGAAACTGGAAGTTGTTGTCTTTGTAATTCAGTTCAAATTTAGCATGGGTAAAACATGTGAGTGAATTTTGAATGTTTTGTCATACAACAGAAGGTGAGCTGCGTTGACCTGATACTGTGTCAGTGTATGGCATCCCCAGGGGAGGATTCCTGCTGTGTTAAGGTAACCACACCCACCACGCCCTCCAGACTTGTGTACTGTTGATCAGTCGGTGTAGCTTCAGCTGTCTTGAATGATCATATTGGAAGCATACCCCACCCAATGTTTCAGCAACAGCCTAAACTGTTCATAGAAAAATCAAGGGACATTTACTGATTTAGTGTCCAATACTCATACTTGAATACTTTAGGGGGAGGACACCTGATAAACTAGGAAGGGGAAAAATGCACTTATGACATTATGACAGTTGGGGCTTAACTGTTTCTGTTCCAATTTTGTTTAATGTTATTGTTATATTTTGTTCATGATTTGAAGAACAAAAAAAAGCAAAAGAAAAAATCAGGAGGAAGTATTTTCATTTTAATAGATCCTTACATGTTTTAAGTACCAAAAAAAATGTTCTGGTCAAATATGACCATTGCGATATCACATCATTGTGATCATATTTTCAGTGTAAATGAGTATAGACAAATATATCTTAGTAATGTTCAGACTTTTATCTAAACAAATATGATAATTGTTGTCATGAAAACTGACTTTTTCAAGATAATTGTGTATATTAGGTATGGGTGAAATACAGTTTTCTTTTTTTTTTCAAATGATCAGAGGTATCATACTGGTAAATTAAGAATTAGATATGAATATATGAAGTTATCAAATTTATTTTAGTTGTAAAAAAAGAAAGAAAAAATATATATATAAATAATCTTGTATTAGAATAATGCATAGACGTATAAAATAAGGTATGTACTGAATAAAAATTACAACTCGAAGCTGAATTTTCAGAAATTTGTTTCATTGAAACTATTTAAGATTTTCAGGGTTTGTGGACCTTGCTGTAAATTGCATTTCTTATTCAGATAAATTGATATTTTGGGGCAAACTACCATAGTTTTTTTGTAAGATCAAAAATGCAATATAGGATAATACTTGAAATTGATTTGAGTGTTTGCAGATGAAAAAACTTATTATACCTCACTCTAGCCCTCTTTATGGAACTAGGGGATATATAGGAAAAACGCTTGTTGCGTCCTGTCATGCTTCGTTCCGTCACATTATGTCACATCCTATACTTGACTAACCTGAAGTCAAGGTGGGATGTGAGGGTGTTAATCACCTTTAGCAATAGTTGTAGATTATATTTATTACTTGAACAGCGGGTAAGGGTACTACAAAGCATGTTGTAGAACTATTGTATGATCATTTGTATGTCCGGCACCTGGTGCTTGCTGGCATGTTAAGGTTTAGGCTTGTAGGAGAAAAAACATTTGCATGAGTACACATGCCATTTTCCATTTTTTGCCTGCTGCTAATCTTTGTTAAACCCATCTTTTCTTGTGAAGGTTGTGTATTTGTTGTTTAATTTTCATCTGCCCTGTATTGATTGCCCTGAAATATGTCATTTTGTTTGCATGATGAAATGCAGGCTCTCTTTTTTTTTAATTCTAAGTCCTTGTAAAATGCTTGTCATATTGTTAAAAAAAGTGATATAAAACTTTTAAGCACTCCGCTGGATCTGTTATTTCATGTTAGTTTTCCTTAAAATCCCGAATCAAAACAAAGACTAATGCTCTAGCCTCAGAATGTTAAAAAGCTGTCAGTTTTAATACCTTCTGACTGAAATAGATCAATCTCTTAGACAAGAGTAAATGAGGGCCCTGTGATAGAAATTGTGGCTCTAGCTCTCTTTCATTTGCATATCAATTAGGATGCAATTGAGATAAACTGCATAGCCCATTATGATAGCCCCTTCTCCATTTGTAGAGAAATTTTGATGTACTTGTTTACTAATAGGCATACATTCCTTGTTCTGTTCCCCTCACCCCCCATTAAAAAAAAACAAAAAAACATACGGTAAATGAATAAAACCATATCCAAAAGGCAATTTGTATTTAAAATTTTGTGGAAGAATTGTGGATTAGAGATGGATTAGAGGTTTTGATCAGCCATTTTGAAACTGTAGTTTAATAAGGGAAAATGTCAAATCCCTGGGGACATTTGAAGGGTGTTATAAATACAGAAGTTTCTTGTTTGCTAACTAGTATTATTTCACTTTAATAGTATGAGTGAAACAAAATGGGAGAAACTGTGTTACCCAATAAATTGTTTGATTGATTACTTCCCATGAGCATGTGGTCCCTGGGTGTTTTTCCTGGTAACCCATTCAGTGTATCCTACAACTGAGGAGAAAATTGTGTAGACTTGCATTCTGGTGATATTGGATCTCTTACCCTGTTAGCAAAGGGACCTGGATTCAATCTATGGTCTGCTTCAATTCCTTTTCCTGTGGCCATTTGTGCCTACTTAGGAATCAAATGACCACACATAGATGTCCAAAATGACCCCAGTGCATTTTCCCTGTTGCATGACATTTTTCTTTTCTGTCTGTTTTCCCACCCAGTGTTTCAATGACCTTGGTTCAACTCAAAATCAGACGCCTACTGGCCGCTAAATTTGTTCATGGATGAATGGAATCATTAGTAACATACACTCATGTGTCAAATTAGAGTAAGTATGAACTTTATTGCATCTTGCATGTGTCTGGTATCCTCCAAAATTTAATAAAACATTTTTTATTTTTTTTTATCTCGGTAATTATTTTGATGGTGACTTCCTGTTGAATGGTGAAAATGAATGCAAAAGTTGGGGATTTACTTTGGAAATAGAATTTCTCTAATGAAGAACAATAGTTTTTCATCGTCCGTCTGCCTGGCTGTCTGTCACACTTTCTCCGTCACGCTTCAGCAGGTGACATGTGTTCCAGAGAACACTCTTGTATTGAAAGTACTTTTCTTAAATGTTTCCTTAAGAATGAACCAACCTGTTATAAGCAGCCAGCACCCTCATCCACACAGTAGCATCTCATTAGAATTTGTCATTTACTTATCCATCACTTTAGTAGTCAACCTTTCCAGCATTTACAGCTATATTTAAATCATTTCAATTGTTAAATAAGGGCACTTGGATATCACATGATCAGTGATTATCCAATAGCAACCCTTAGTTCAAACTTACTTATTTTACGTTGATTTGGAAACAAGTTCTTACAACTTCTCCTAATCCCTCTTGATGGTTCCTGGGTTGGACCAGTACTTTGCGCCTTGGAAGGTTGTGAAGAATTCTTGCCTCCAACAGGGTTTGAACCCACAACCTTCAGATCTGTAATCTGATATGTTACCACTGGACCAAGGCACCCTGAATATCACATGATTAATAAGTATCCAGTAGCTACATTGAGGCATGATGTGGTCAGTGATTGACATATTTTACATGATACTGTTTGTAAACAGCTGACCTTGTCTTGAATGGAAAACAATTCTTTGAAAAATTGTAACTTTAACTCTGTCTGCAAACACCAGAATTGGGTATTTTACACTGCTAAATATCCCTGTTCTTAGGTCTCCCAGTTTGGTTGCTTAGGACAGGTTCAACTGTAAAATTAACATCTGTTTCACCAAACTCTTTGTGGAGAAACTTTTACACCCTCTTGACCCATATGAGTTTGAACAATAATTATATGCAATATTTTTTTTTTTTTTTAGCAATGTTAGAATACAGTTTGCATGTTATACACAGGCTAATCCAGTTCTATATTGGTTTTAGAGGTAAAGGTAGTATGGCTGTCCATAAAGTAAAGGGTCGTTAATAAAATAAGCATTGCAGGTCAACTTCTTGATCTTGATTTTTTCCCTGAATCTCTCTAGTTTATCCCATTAGAGGTATCTCCTTTAATCACCCAATAAGCCCTTTAAAAAAATCAAATCTCCTGACTGTTTCTATTATTGCTAACATGTTTTCAACCCTATACCTCAAATAGACATAATTTGATGTCATGCCAGACAACAGTCCCAGATCAGACAGTACTCTCTAGAAGCTGCATGTCTGATTATGGTCTCCTCTGTTTGTTCACATAATATTGTATCTCAAATTCTACACATCTGCAGTGCATAAAAAAAAAAACAATGTTTCATATACAAGTTTAGGTTCTGTAAACTAATATTCATGTAGTCATGAATTCTACATGAATATTCATGTAGTCATGAATTTTACATGAATATTCATGTTGTCATGAATTTTACATGAATATTCATGAGGTAATGGGTTAAAAGAGTCCTTACAATAAAAATCTTTCATAAATACACATCATTTCAATCTGTTTCTAGCTTTTTTTCTACAGCCATGTCTTTTCTTCATGTTACTAGTCAAGTCATTGGAATTTTTTGATAATTTAACCAGGCCTGCCACATTGTGTCCGTTTGTGTTCCTGCCCATTTATGTTACGTCCAGTTTCTCAAATCGGAATAGTACTCCAGTGAAACATTGAAAACTTCTTCAATGTCACAAAATCTAGCTTAGAATTGTACTTTAGAAGGGGTTAAGATTCTTTTGACGATATATAGAAAATTAATAGTTACATGAGAGTTTGATTAGTGACAATTTAATGTTGCAGGAGAATTGAAAATATTCATTGACAACTAGGTTTTAGGAGATTGGGTATAGGGGATTCAAAAAAAAATAAATAATGAAAGAGGTTGTTTCTAAAGCTTTTAGAATTGATTTTTGTATGTATGTAAATGTAAATAATGAACATTTAAATAGAGGAGAAAAAAAAGTTTTGGAGGATACTAGACATACATCTCCAGGTGTGGATACATCATGACCCTCTCTCACTGTACTTAACTACATGTCATCCTAGCTAGACTAGTCTCTTTGTTGTAGCTGTAATTCATTGTTGTTTACTTGTAATAAATAGATGTTGTCTGCTTGTACTAAATAGATGTCTGCTTGTACTAAATAGATGTTGTCTGCTTGTACTAACATACAGATCTTGTTGTGTGACTAGAGATTTACACGAGTGTACAGAAATCATCTGTTAGGTGTGCCTTCCAAATGGATGATTTTGATTTTTTTTTTTAAGTCACCATCCAATCAAAACAAACCATTTTTGTGTGACCTGCTGTAAGCAGAGATGACACACAGGGATTACTTTTCCATTGTCCGTGCACCCGTCTGTCTGTCCATCACACTGTTTCCATCACTCATCAGCAGGTGAAACATTTGTTCCAGAGAACACTCTTGTTTTTGACACAAAACAATTAGTAACAGTACAGAGCAGTAGATATGATGCTTTTTGAGAGAAATAGCTTTTCTTCTATTTCTTATTTTTGCAGAATAATGTAAATTTTTTGTAGATATTTCTTCTCTCTTTTTTTCAATTCAAAATGTATGCCTATATATTAGATTACACATGATGATGTGCCATCATGAAATTAACTTCTTTTTACATTGTTTTATAGACAAGTTATCATAATTTATACACATCCCTCTTGATAATACCTTGATTGGACCAGTACTTTGCACCTTGGAGGGCCATGGAAGATTCTCCCCCCTAAGGGGTTCAAACCTACAACCTTGAAATTTCAGTAACATATGCTACCACTGGACCATGGTGCCTTTGAAATGAGGTCAATATTATGATTCATGAATAGTTTGATCTATTGCTGTGATGTGAGATTGTTATCATCATCCCAGTTTACTAACATTATAATGTTGTACAGTGCAGCTCCATTGTAAAGCTTTATTTGATGTCCAGGTGTAGTTACCTCTTCATAAAGTTTAAATTAGATCATATTATAAACTTTATGAAAACACAATTAAGATCACAAAATATAGATATGGGACCAAGTTTGTGACACGGTTATATTACAGTGGAACTGCACTGTATTCACCCCAGCGTCAGATACCCATAACTGCCTATTACATCTGTCAGCTGTGGGATACTTGGCTAGCACTTTATCGTTATAAGGATATTCATAAGAGGTATGTGGACCAATCAAAATGCTGCTTACTCAGATGAGTACTCTTCAGTTGGAGATCTAAAATTTGAAACTCAGTAACACACACCTCACAGTGGTTACGTCACGTTCGGCTTCCATAAATACGAGAGTTTCTATTGGTAAAAGAATCTACACTACCTATTGGGGCTGCGAATGGTGGCGCGCCTTTTCAAATAATTGATATCTAGCAAATGCTATCTCATTATTTCCAGTTATCCCATGGGTGATGAATGAAGTAATGGAATGAGCGCTCGTGGGTTTCCGGCACTGTATTCAATCTTACCTCATGAATATTCATGTAAAAAATTATAACTTATGAATATTGTTATACTGAAATTTAATAAGGAAGAAAAAAAAAAGAGGATTTTTCTTTACCAAGTAGACTGTGTAGAATGTGAGCTACAATATTTTGTATGAGTAAACAGAGGAGACCCTGATCAGACAATTCTACAAGGAGCTGTCTGATCTGGGTCTGTTCTGTTTGCCTGTGCATCAAATGTATCTGTATGATAATGAAGTAAAGGGTTAATTTAACACCATTCCTCCACTTTTTCGTCTTTTGACTTTATGCCCTTATTCAACTGTTTGTTCATATTCTTTATCATTCTTAAGTTAGGTCATGAAAGAAATAAAACTTTAGTAGTCTTTCTCCTCTTTAACCTATATTTCTACAACCTATATTGTTTATTAACAGATTTGGCAAAAAAAAAAAAAAATCTGTTTCTGGTCGCCTGACTGACCCTCTTTTTTAACGACCGTCCCTTAAGGGTTTTTTTATTTTCCGCCTTTAAAAAAGTATTTCCCTTTTTTTTTAACCGTTCGTTTTATGTAAAAAAATGAATAAGATCCCGACCTACCGACCCTCTTTTTTATTTACTGGAGACCAGAAACGGAACTTTTTTTTTTTTTTTTGGCCTAAGTAGAATTCAACTCATCATGTTGATATTGTAATCCGAGTCTGTTCAAATAAAATATAATCTATCCAGAGTATCTTCTTCTGTTTCTTACTCCAAGATTTTTCAACTCTTTTACACTTTTACCCACCAAAATATGTTATTGAGGCCCCTTTCCATTCATAAAAAAAACACATGATTTATAATAGGGTGTACTGTTATGAACAAAGTGACGAAAAGCTTTTGTATAAATATTTTGTATTTATTTATCATACTTACTTTTTCATGGGCGTGGGAGACAGAGTAAGAGGAATGGAGTGGCTAAGATGAGATAATTCAGTATAAAACCTAGGATGAATATGATTTGTATTGAAGATTCTTATTCAAGTATACTAGTCAATGTCACATCTGTGTATGTAACATGACCTGGAATAGAGTAATAAGATATAAATATAATGATCGGTTTAGATAAATATGATCATTCAAACCATTGCTATAAAATCAGTCCATCTTGCTTTCAAGTCTTTAAGTTTTCATGTGTTAGTCAATGCTTTGTTGGCTTCTGTTGTTACAGAATATAATGACATTGTACATATTTCTTATGATGCACCAGTGTCATCAAGCTAATAGAGCAATTTTATGATTTAATTGGATAATAAATTAATTATAACCATAAAAGGTCAATATTTATGCCATGCCACACAACATTTTCAATATTCCTTTTGTAAATAAGTGTACAATAATGAATCAAGCAGCCCTCTCAACAAATTTTTATCTTGATTTTTATGTCATTTTAGTATTAAATCTTGGTGTTTATATATACAGTTATACCTCCCTTATTTGGCTCTCATTTTATAAGCATTTGTTTCCCTTGTTTTAAGATACATTACTTCATACAGACTCATTTTGACACATTGGCAAATGATCAGACAGCAATAGGGACTGTCTGATCAGGGTCTCCTGTTTGCTCATACAATAGTGTAGCTCAGTTTCTACACAGTCTAAATGGCAATGAAAAAAAAAAATTATATTCCATTTAAAGTCAGTTAATTACAAAACTTGGTTTATAGCTGTAAAATGACAGAAAGGTTTGATATAAAGTCTGTTAGGGGGACATTTAAGCCTTTGAGGACACTGAGAACATAAACTCCTATGAAGTTAAATAACAACAATGCAGTTAAACCTCTTGTAACAACCAGCTCTGTAATCCGACCATCCATTTGCATTTTTCTTTTCCAAATTTTTGAGACACTTAGTCTCCTACACCAGAAATCTTTGAAGCCCCAAAAGAAATAAAACTAGCCCCCCCCCCACACACACACACATACAAACACAGCATAGAAATATTTCGGTATTGAGCGATGTTATTAGGGATGTCTTTTAACTGAGCTGGCTCTTCAAGCTCTCTGACTTAATTAACCAGCTGTTTTACCAGCTGCCTACCAATGAAACCATTGTTTGCCATGATTTATTCTTTAACCCTTATAATGCTATATTTTTAGTCCCCTATCGGTGTTTACACTGGCGGGGACTATAGGTTTGCTGTCCATCCGGATGTCCAGAAATCTGGATCCCGCGATAACTTGAAAACCCTTTAAGATAATATTTTGAAATTTGGTAGATGGCGAGATGGAGATTCTGCACATCACTTTTTTTTTTCTCGGACCAAAATTCTGGGATGCTTGCTGAAAATCTATTGACTGAATACAGAACATTGCAGACTATGATCAAACTGCACAAATGTGCAGGCTGATTTTGGTCTACACTGGTCACAAAGACAGTCACAAGTGCACGTAGAATAATTGTAAGAGTTGATTAGTGTAGATAATTAGAACCTCATATAGGTAAGCCCTCTTTACCACAATCTCAGTGGTGGTTTTAATATTGAGATATCACTGCATGTCCTGCAGTTGAAATGGGTATAGACCATTTGATTTTTTTTTATTGTATATCAGAAACTGATATGTAACTATATCAGATACTAGTAATTTTAACAATATTTTCTGACACAGTCACCATAAGTGATAATATTTTAAACCTGCCTCAATACAGCACATACATACATATATAACTCCCAGATTCTGCTAATGTTCATCATGGACCATAAAATCACTGATCACTTCTCCATCGATTGAATCAACCTGATAACTTTTGTTGCCATGGAAACAGCAGTGTCATTATATGCATTATTGTGTTTTGTAGGCCAGGTGTTAAATGAAATTGATTGGGTTTTTTTTTTAATAAGGCACTAGCCTCAAGTTAGATAGGTGCTTATAGCTTATAGTTTGCTTTAAAATGCTTGAGATTAAATTTAAAATAGCTTTTGCTTAAAAAAAATATAAGGAATTGATTATAAGAAAATTTGTATACAGTTGAACTTGTACCAACTGCCGCCTGTATTAAACGGTCAACCTGCTTTAAGTGGTCAATCTAAAACTGAGTTACTGCTCATTAAAAAGGTGGTTTTCAAGGTCTCTTAGCACTTCACTCTTCCATTTTCAAATTTTGCACCTGAGTTATACTGACTTCAAACCTTTCTATAACTTCATAAGCTGGAACACCTTGGTCCATTAATATATTTTCTGATTTAATGTCAGCAGCATTTGTGTTTTTTGCTTTGTCTGCCATTTTTATTCTCATTTGTGAACCTGTCACACTTCCAGAGAGAAAGTAAGTGACTTCTGAAAAAATTGATGATGACCTGAAAGGTGTGAATAAGAGTCATTAACAACAGTCTCGCTATATAACAAAGGCCTGTTTGCAACCAAGCATTCATGGTCACTTGGTTGGTTACGTTAGACAGGGAGTCGCTATTAACAGTCTCATTATATAGAAAAATGAAATGGGGAGAAATTCTAAGGTTGGTTAAGCGAACTGTTGCTAAGACAGTCTCGACTGTATGTAGAAATTTGCGTCTGCCCTTGATATGCCTGGTCCTTGTGTAACTGTAAAAAAAAGAGAAGAAATTCAAAGCTTTAATCAGCTTTAAGCCTTTGTCTCTAATCCTTCACTTGATGTTCTTCAGATTTTTTACACATTTATCATACAGGCCTTTTTTTTAGATGCTAGGGAAGGGGCCTTAATACAATATCTTGGAGAAAAAATCACTTGGGGGGGGAAAAGAGAAATCCTGTGGCATTTAGCAAATTTGGGGAAAACTTCATGAATTTAAAGGAATTTTTTTGAGGGGAAGAGGCCATTGGTCTGCCCCTGATAACGAATGAAAAAAGCCCTGTCATAATGTCCTTTATAATACCAACAATTTTATTTCTTCAGTAGATATATTATAGTCTTTTTAATTGTAATATTCTGTTATTTGATTTATTTAAACTTGAATGATTTAATATCTTTGCTTAAATTGAATGTAAAAAAAAATAATTCATAAATTGAAATATTAGTGCTGAGTAAAATTAATTCAATTTGATGCTTTAAGTTTTACTTCATTTTTGTGCCACCTGCTGTACACAGAGGTGGTGCATAGGGAGCACTCCTCCATTGTCTGCCTGTCTGTCACACTTTTTCCATGACGTTACTTTCAGCAGTTGACAATTGTGTTCCAAAGAATACTTCTTGTTATTATCAAATATCAGACAATTTCAGTATCCATTATGTCAGGGGAAGCAACATTTTATGTCTTGTGTAGTCTTTTTTTTTATTTTTTATTTTTTTTAATGTTTTCACTTTTCAAAAGTTTGAATCCATTAATCATTGTCTAGTTTTTTTTTTTTTGCACTGTGTTTCTTTTCAACTTTTCAAACCTTTCATTAACACTGACATCTCTGCCACATGAGTGTATGGAACTGTACTGAGTATAATCAGATTAATTGCATCATAACTTGATGCTTAATGAAAACAAATGTCATTAAGCAAAGAAAATACTTATATATTATCCCTCTCAGGATTGGTTAATGTACCAGGTTTTGCTTAACCCTTTCCCTCATATAGACTCATTTTGACACACTCAAAAGGTACCACATAAAGCCTGATCTGCAGAAAACCACAGTTAAACCTTACCAAATTTAATTACAAAATCCTCATTACCAGACCACTGAGGAGCAGCGAACAGCATAAAACCTGATCAGCCTGCTAGTTACTCGCAGGCTGATCTGGTTTTATGCTGTTCGCATAGGTCTTTTCATGGTTTCCTCTATGAGGGAAAGGGTTAAACATTTTCAAATACATTTGAGACTCTTATTTAATCTAATTTTCTTGTCTGTAATGCTTTTTCAGAATATTCTGCTTTATCTTATAATTTTAGATATTGAATTCTTTAAATGATTTGCTGAGTGCTGCTGATGAATAAATAGAGTAAACATTTTAGATTCTGCATTATCTTGCCCCATTATAATGCTGTATTTTGGGTCTATTTAGTCTTGATGTCACATTATATTGGACTAAACTGTGCATTACAGCCCAATTATAATGCTGTTTTTAGCTCACCTGAGCACAACGTCTAGATGCCACATTATATTATACTATCCTGTACATTGCAGCCCCACACTTTATCTTTGATACAAGTTTAGATGCCACATTATATTGGATGGCAATATAAGAATGTTGAAATGCACATCAGGTCAGTTTAAGGTAATCTATCCATCATTAAATTGTGATGATGGATGGATTACCTCAACAAAATAAGGACATTTGGATCCAATGTTTGACTGCATCATAATGGATCTACACTGTTTAACCCTGTACTTCATATACTCAGTTTGACACATAGGCAAACAGAGCAGACCCAGATCAGACAGCTTCTTTAGGAGCTGTCTGATCAAGGTCAGCTCTGTTTTCTCATACAATGTTGTACCTCATTTTCTACACAGTATCTGTTGCAAAGAAAAATACATCATTTTTATCATCTATTCAGGATCAGTCATTTAATATTCATTAAGTCATAAATTTGTACATGAATATTCATGAGATAAAGGGATAATATGCTATATTGACTCTTCATTGTGACATGCCTCCATCAGTTAATTATATTCATTTTAATTTTCTTGTTAATCAATATTCCTAAAAAATAAACATTTTGCTTACCAATTAAGGTTTCAGCTTTGGACTTTAGGAACTAGTATTAAATTTTTTATTTTTCTTGTCTATGTCATATTTAAATTCTAATACAATGTCTGACAATGATGTCCACCTATTCCTTGGTTTGTGTTCAATTATATATTCCATCTGGATCTGATATTGTACATATATGTTACTGATATGCATAAATGTAGAAAGAATGCTTGCATCAATGTCATTGAATTGTCTGTATGTGTCTATTTTATAGAATCTCTTTATATCCTCTTAGTCTTCTGATAAAGTTTTGAAAGAGTTCAGAAAATATAATATAGATACCTTTGCAACTTCTCCTTATCGTGTTGTTATGTTTTATACAAGTCTGTAACCCTTGCCTCTTAGGTATGTCATTTTACAACATTTTTGATCTTTAAGATCATGTTACATCATCCCATGATAGGCCATGTAGAAACTATGATAGATACTATGATACACCATGTTAGAGACTGTTAGACTATGTTAGAGACTATGTAAACCATGATAGATACTATGTTACACCATGTTAGAGACTGTTAGACTATGTTAGAGACTATGTAAAACCATGATAGATACTATGATACACCATGTTAGAGACTGTTAGACTATGTTAGAGACTATGTAAAACCATGATAGATACTATGATACACCATGTTAGAGACTGTTAGACTATGTTAGAGACTATGTAAAACTATGATAGATACTATGATACACCATGTTAGAGACTGTTAGACTATGTTAGAGACTATGATATACCATGTTAGAGACTGTTAGACTATGTTAGAGACTATGTAAAACTATGATAGATACTATGATACACCATGTTAGAGACTGTTAGACTTTGTTAGAGACTATGTAAAACTATGATAGATACTATGATACACCATGTTAGAGACTGTTAGACTATGTTAGAGACTATGTAAAACTATGATAGATACTATGATACACCATGTTAGAGACTGTTAGACTATGTTAGAGACTATGTAAAACTATGATAGATACTATGTTACACCATGTTAGAGACTGTTAGACTATGTTAGAGACTATGTAAAACCATGATAGATACTATGATACACCATGTTAGAGACTGTTAGACTATGTTAGAGACTATGTAAAACCATGATAGATACTATGTTACACCATGTTAGAGACTGTTAGACTATGTTAGAGACTATGTAAAACCATGATAGATACTATGATACACAATGTTAGAGACTGTTAGACTATGTTAGAGACTATGTAAAACCATGATAGATACTATGTTAGACAACGTTATTGGTTATGTTAGACTTTGTTAGAGACTATGATATACCATGTAAGACAATGATAAACCAGGTTAAAGACTGTTAGACCATGTTATAGATTTGCTAGACCACGATAAACCATGTTAGGGACTATGTATGAGCATGATTGGCCATGTTAGATACTGTTAGTCGTTTGTTCCACTTACCACTTTGTATTTGTTTCTGATATTACAGATCATCTTAGAGACAGTGTTAGATCATATGAGAGACTGTTCATGATAGACAGTTTTAAAGGCTACATTAGACCATAATAGATCATGTTAGAGGCTATATAAGACTAATAATAATCTAGGTCAGACAAAGTATGTTCCTCAAACTGAGCAGACAATGTCATGTCAGTTTTATTTCCTTGTCCTCATGGAACAGTATAAAGTCAGATTGTATCAAATTACTTCAGGCTGATTAGGTTTTAACCAGCGTAAAGTCCACCTTTTGATAAGTAGATAAAGCCTCATACCAAATCTTTTTAATCATGGTTCATACAGGCCTTGAAAAGTCCTTGAAAATGAAAATATTGAGAAATATTGAATTAAGTGTTGCCTTGAAAAAAGCTTAAAAATTGTACTGGAATTTCAGTAAAAAATCCCTGAATTTTAGTAAACAACCTTGAATATTCAGAACTGCATTAGCAGTGCATTTTTAAAACAAAAATTTATGTATTATTGAAAGAAATGAATAAACAAGATCTTCATCCAAATGAAAACTGCTGTATATTTGAGAACGAAATGCTCTTGGAACAAATTGAAATTGCGAATAAGTGTTGCATAAAACGTCAACAGACATTGTGTAAATGGTACTTTTCTTGTTTGTTTACCACATTTTGAGACAATTTTTCAGTGCTCAAACAGTTCAAAAAGTGGCCATGAAAGAAAAAAAGATCATTCCAAAAGTAGCCTTGAAAAAACAGTTTTAGCCTTGAAAAATCCATGAAAAATTTAGGTAAGAAAATCCTGTATGAAGCATGTTAATGATCAGAAATGATGTAAAATGGTGTGTCCAAGTGGTAAAGGGTAAAAAAATATGAACACTTTATTTTTGTTAGGCAGAACTTTTTCAGGTTTTGGGTTAGTGATACTGGTTATATAGCTCATCCTTGTTGATTGCTAAAAATTATCAAAATTTCCATACATAGGTCACACCATGACCTCAATATGTCTCATATTTTATTCATGTGAGAAAGCAGTTCGTTGTAGAAACTTTGTCACCAGTACTGGTTCATCTCAGGTATCAGGTTAGGATGATTTTAAGTTGTTAAATGATCAGTGTTGTTGAAAACTATGTAATTTTCAGGAACAGTAATTTATCATGTTTACACTCTTTTCCTTTGTCAGATATTTTGTTGCTGTGACAGCCATT
Organism: Solen grandis; assembly: GCA_021229015.1. NCBI lineage: Eukaryota > Metazoa > Mollusca > Bivalvia > Adapedonta > Solenidae > Solen > Solen grandis. The sequence goes on along the minus strand of CM037789.1, from coordinate 45,397,104 downwards.
GTTGTGAGAACTGTTGCACTTGCTGTGTGGACTGTGAAGGTGTCGTTTGTTGTTGCTTAGAAATCCGTCTCATTTCAAAATCAAACAACACACCTACAAAAGAAAAATACGCAGCTAGTAAACCAAAAACACTTGCTCAAAAATCTGATGCATCATCAAAAGAAAAATATGTAAAAAGTAAACCTAGAACAGTTGAGAAACAATTGGATGAGCCTTTTGAGAGAAAGTTACCAGCAAGACCAGTCTTTAAAACAGGAAAAGAAAACTTAAGGAGGAAAAAATCTCCACCAAGTACGCCATCAACAGCCAGATCAGCTAGTCAGGTTAAGTTCTCATCAGACACGGAATCCATAGTAACTAGGAAGACAACATCATCAGATAAACCTGCAACAAAATTGAAATCAAAGACACTGATGAAGCAGAGCTCAGTAGATTCCAAATCTAAACTAGAATCTCAGTCAGATGTTTTGAGCAAGACTCGAAAATTACCATCTCCTCCACAAGATGTCAATAAGGGGGCTATTGGTGTTCAAAAGGATATTGGTGCTTCTGGTACACAAGTTAAACACAGGGAGAAAATTGCAGGTGAGCTTGTGGAGATAGCAGTTGGACAGCAGAACATTCCTATTCATGACATAAGACTGTATCCAACTGCCGGAAAATTTCACAGTGAGTCTGACTTGACTATCAGCGGGTCACATGTGCCAAATAGTGAACATTTAGGTAATTTTAATCATTTGTATTCAGGTGACAATGGGGCGATTGTTTCAAATGAATTCAGTTCTCAGGGAAGCATGGGTAGTTTGCCAAGTGCACGCGGACAAGTGATAACTGGAAATAGCTTTGACAATCTCTCCCTCGACTTGACATCACCAAGGACACGACCTTTACCAGTACCTCCGGCCAGGTTACGTGTCTGAAAACCATGTGGTAAGTATACCCATTGTATTTGAACTGTGAACTATGAACCACTCTTGATATGCTCAATGTAGAATAAACCATTCCAGGTTTAGCAGTGACAATTCAAGCTATGCCTTACCCACTCATGGCTAGGTGAACTGCTCACAAACAGTATCACAAACAGTATCACAAGCAGTGTTATTTTGTGTAAACCAGGTCAACCATTGACTACATATTATCCAGTTGAAGCTTTTGAATAGTCTTTATGTCAATTTGCATGCATCTGCTAATACTGGAGTGGTTCATATTGTAGGAAGGTCTGTTTAATGCATATATATGTCATTTTTGAGATCAGTTTACAGAAGTTTAGCAAAGACCTTTCAACTTTTTCAGAGATGGTAAGTTTCTTAAGTATTAATAGTTAGAATTATTTGTTTGTTCTTTATTTATATGTTTTATTTTGTTCTTATTTTTCAATTATTCAATTAATATGAACTTTTATCTTGGTCAGAACTTTTCTTGGTGTATGTGATGTGTTAATTTTTGAGGAAAGCAAAATAATAGTTATTTTTAAGTAAATACTTCATTTCACCATCGATTATGTAGGTTACTGGTATTTTTATGTGAAAATAATGGCATTTGCATTCCTTAATTCCTATTCATTTACTGTCTTTTGATAGATGTTAAGTCTGTTAAGCCTCACAAAAAAAATCACTTGAAAAATAAAAAGTTCCGACTAGCAAAATTTCTATTGCTATTTGATTGAACAGACAGGGATGAACACCAAATATAAGATTTTAAAAGATTTTACTAAATCTTTTGTTTATGTAGCTATTATCTTCTGAGTGGAAATAATGCTTAGAGTAGTTTTATATTTTTTCTTATAAGGCATATATATTTATGTATTAGATTTGAGTTGTTACTTTTTTAAGAAAATCAGTAAATTTAATTGTTAAAGGAAGATAAGCTAAACACTGAAATAATGTTCTGTGTATTAGAACAGGTAATTATTTTAATCCAGAAGAAATCTCAACTGTAATTCTACCTAGGTACAAAACAAAATAAGTCTTTTATCTTCTTCATTGTTTCAGTGTAGAGAATCAAGGTGCTGTGTACAGCGTTCAGACAGCAATAATTGTGACTGTGAATGCTGTGAGTTTTGTGGCTGTCCGGAATGTTCCAAGTGTTGGTGTCCTCGGTGTGCTAAACCAGAATGCCCAACTTGTGAGTGCCTTAAAGTACCGTGTCAAAACGAGGACTGCTGCAGCTGTCCGGAAATCCGATGTCCTGTCTGTCGGCTGATCTTCCAGTCTAGTAATGCGCCAAGCTGCAAATGCCCATCTGTCGAGTATCCAGAATGCCTTTGTTATACGAGAAATGTTTCGGATTTATTAAAGTATTTGATTATGCCATGGATCGAAGGGCCTCAGTGGTTTTATGAAGAATGCCTGTGTTGTAATTGTTGTCAAACATGTTTGGTCTTAACTTTAGCAATCCTACAATGTGATTATTATTCTTTTACTGAATACGAGTTTGAGCCCTGTCCAGACAGCTGTAAGAGTTGTCCTTTCTGCTACTGCAGAGAATCGGCAGATTGGAACCGAATGTGCCACTGCTGTGTTTGTTATGAAGGCCAGTGCAAGGGTACAAAATTGACTTGCGGTAAATGCTTTTGTTGCAAAACGGATCCCAGTTACCATCATTTTAATATTTGCGTCTGCTGCGGTTGTCAGTGGAATGTAAAAACTCCACACATCCGTGAGAGTTATTCTGACACATCCATTGACATGGAGATGGAATTGTCTTGTCTTAGGGACAGTTTTGCTCACTATGGATACAAGCTGCAGATCATTCAGCCAGACGGCACTATAATGCCAATTTCAGATATAGGCATTGCAAATGATAGGCATTTGGTGTTCTCACATGGGATTGAAAGAGGCGTTAACAAAAGTTTTTCTCACCTGAGTCGAAGATTTTCAGAAAGGGGTCTCGTCAGACTTTATCTGAACCAGTGAGAGCTCAGCCTAGACCAATTTACAGTATAACCAGAGAAGAAATTGTCCACAGTCAAGATATTTCTCACCATTCGGAAAGTACAACCAAAGCAGTCGAAGACTTTGATATCCAGTCTCCAGCTCCTACGTCCTCTAGGTTCCAAATTGAAGATGAAGTTTCACGTTCCAAAAAGTTGCCTGAGAAACGTATAAAAAGGGCAAAACTTGATGAAATTGAAGAGAACAAGAGTGTAAAAAAAAAAAATTGACAGAAGATGGAGATAAATTTAAAAAAAAAGTAGTGAAAGGATGAAACAAATAAGAGAACACAGACTGGCAGAAGAGATAGATGAAGAATCTGATTCAGAACTGGCAGCTTCTAAAACTAAATCAAGTTCAAGAGCACTTGATGACATGAGGCACAGGTCTGGAAAAACTGTGGCTAAATTTAGGCAGCAGATGTCATATGCAAATCAAGATGAGGATGCAGATGAAACATATCTTGGGGTTAGGAAAAATTATGCAAAGTTCTCTGATTATTTTGATGGAAGATCAGGAAGTGTTCATTTTGTAGAAGAACTGGAAGATGTTAGTTCAGAATCTGATTTATAATTGTACTTAACTTCCATTTGTGGATGTTACCAGAGAATTGGTCCAGGTGTTGGTTTGTTTGATTTTTGCAGATGTTAATTTTATTTTTTCATATCAAAAACAATGAGACATTTCATTTATAATGATGTTGATACTGTTAAAGGTTGTAGAATATTTAATTTTATTATGTTTAATGTTTAGTGAAATTTTAGTATTTTGCTGTTAGTTTTATGTCATCCATGTTTCTTATCTGATGTCATTTTATGGACACTACTTAGTTTCTGTTTTATATTATAAGAGTTGAATTCCATACTACATGTGTGCTGTCAGGAAAATTACCTGCGCAACCAGTATAAACCAGATCAGCAAGCATGTAAAGGCAGACTGATCAAGTTTTATATTGTTTACTAAACTACATGTACTAATCAGAAATGAGGTTACAACACAATAAAATCTTACCAGTCAGTTTATTGCTTTTAGTTGGATCAGGGGCTGTATTTATGCTCCTTAGGAAAAAAATTCCCATTGTTCCTAAGATTTTCCTTAAAATCACATAGATTTCCCGTAGTTATTAAGGATTTCCTTTAGTCTTAAATATACAAAACCCTAGGAGATTTATTCTAGTTAAGGAATTATTTTCCTGAAAAATAAGGAGCTTTATGAATATGACCCCTGACCAGTTATTTACTTGGTTTCAGTGGGGTCTTACCATTTAGTCCATGGCTGCCAATGAATTGAAACTGACTAGTCAAATAATTTGCTTTCATTTGATGTCTTGGAGTTTGATCTTACCAGTCCAGTAACTGCTTTCATTTGAATAGGACCAGCCAGTCAGTTGCTTTCAGCAAGGTTTTTGGTTAATCATACACTTCAAAGTAAGCATGGCATTGATATTATGCAGTAAATCAAAAATGACTTAACAAATATGGTTCAAGTGAATTGAACATTTGCAGATCATTTGCAATTTGTACTGCTTTAGAGTCTAAATCAAGCCCCAGTCTTATCTACCTGATACCTTTTTTTTCTGAAGTTATTCAGAAAGTTTTGTCTTTAAAATGCTGTTTTTGGTACAAAAATGCTATTTAAATGTATTTTTGCTGTATATATAGAGTCTTTAAATGATTACTTAATTTATGATACACAAACCTTAAAATATTTTAATGTTTTTGTAAACCATATCTGATAAGTATTTTTAGAAACACCTCTCAGTAACATTGAAATTTGAAGGCAAGTTTGCAAGCACATGTATATTTATTCAAGGATTCATTTTTAGATGGCGTGGGGTCCATACTGAAATAACAATTTTATGGAGGTAGTTTTTATGGCAAAAGAGTAAATTATGACATTTTTAAGCAGTAAATTTGTCAATTTAAAATTTCTGTAATCATTTTAAGATATGTCTATAAGTTTTCAGTATATTATGATTATGATTATTTACATTTTTTTTATCTCATTTATCATTGTAATGCTGTTGTTTTTTTTGTTTTTTTATTGGAAAAACATTAGTCACTTATTTGAATTTACGCAAAGTAGAATGTTAACTTACCACTTCTTACATATCATACTAATGTAGTAACCAGTACAAAGAGTTTGTAACAAAACTGATCCTGACTATGCCCATGTTACTTAGTAATGGGTAAGCTATAGGACCTGTTTTTTGTTTTTTTTCTCTGGAAGCAGGTCTTTTGGCATCATAAGCAGAACATAATTATATTAAATGCAATTTTTTTTTTTTTCAGAATGGTCGTCTTACATTGTCTTGTACCACAGTTGCTATAATTAGGTTTCATGAAAGAATAATTCCTTAAAAGAAGAAAGACTACTCTTTCTGTAGTGATGAAATAGTTGTCTCCCTTTTTGTGATATAGACCAAGTGCTATGTATATAATTATGTAAATTCCGTCCTTAAAGTGTATACTATTTTCTATTTTCAGGAAATTTGTTTTTGATTTGTTCTGTAAAATACTCAAGTGAATATTCATATGTCCGTGCATTCATTTTATAGCATTATATGTATTTTGTAGTACTGACGTGTATTAATTTATATTTATTTATTTATTTTCCTTTATTTATCAATTTAAGACTGAAGTTTATAAATATTTGTTTTCAAAATCTTCATAATGACAAGAACAAAAAAACTGCATTAAGATTTTTAAGAATGAAATTTGTTTCTAATGTAAGTATGAAATGGTAACTCCTCAGAAAATAATGTTTTGAGCATCCTTATCTCCACGGACAGGTATTTTGATGTTTAACATTCAGTTTGAGATCGTTGTTTATGTTAAGCAAAAACATCTGTCATTTGGTGTTTGTTTAGCTGAGTAGCTTCAGACACAAAACAAAATAATTTAGAATAGTTGTTGATATTTTTATTCTAAAATGTTACACATTGTGAATTACTTATTTGTTATATTTTACTTGTTCATTACATAATGATTACTTTACACTTAATGTGTTAAACTGAGGTACAGAAAATCTAGCACTTATGCCAAACAAAAGAGAGGAGAAATGAAAAAAATAATTGTTTGACAAATAATGCAGATTTTTTTTTATCATTATTTTTATTTTAGGTTAGCATTTTTTGATTACCACTTCAAGATTCTTATAAATATTACTACCAGAAAATGCACCTTAATGCAGTTTAAACAAATGTGCATGTTTAACTATTTTATTCAGGTATAGAGTGTATCCAAGTTTTTATACAGTTAAATCGAATGTGCATGACATTATATACTAGATATGTGTACTGTCAACTGATCAACCCATAGCATTCATTTAATGGGAAAAACAGGTACAGACTAAGTATGAAAAGACATATCATCTGTCACCCAAGATCAAATAATTTCATTTTTTCTGTGTATCAGTCAGTCATTGATTAGCTTGTTTACTGCACCTCTGAGATTTGTCAGAAAATGTACATTGATTGGTTCAAAAACTTCATCTATTCATGACGTCACCAGTGACATCACCAGTGAAAAGGATGTATTTGAAACAACTGGTTTCACTTTATGACCAACCCATGGTTATGTTGATGAGTGCAGTTGAACTTAGTCAATCCAAGGATAATACTACATGTGTATATATCTATTTATTAATGTTAAAATTAAAATCTGCCTTTAATTGTTGCCTTATATTTGTACATTTTGTTTAAGCATTGAAAACGTTTATACATTAAAAAAATTTAACTGGTTGTAAAACTTATGTTGGTCTCCTTTGTTAATATACCATTTCAATTTTAGTTGCCGGTTTCTCTGTCCATCCATCTTGTTTGTCCATTATGAATTTTGTTCTGAAGATAACGCAAAGACCCTTGGATAAGTTAAATTCAATCTTCATGTATGGACATATCTTATTAAGGAGATGTGCACTTGACGAGAACCATAACACTACATGATTTTTTTTTCTATTTTAAAGTTATTCCTCTTTGTTAATTTTTAGTCCCCTGCCGGTGTTTACACCGGAGGGGACTATAGGTTTGCCCTCCGTCTGTCCGTCTGTCCGTCCGTCTGTCCGCTCAAATCTGGATCCCTCGATAACTTAATAACTAAGCAAGCTAACTTGATGAAACTTGGTATATGACTAGATGGCAATGTGTAGATTATGCACGTCATTTTATTTTTGTTCTTCGACTAAAATTGTGGTTGCTATGGTAAGGAAATAGTGAAAATATGGCAAAAAATGGGTTCCCGCGATAACTAAGCAAGCAAACTTGATGAAACTTGCTATATGACTAGATGGCAATGTGTAGATTATGCACATCATTTTATTTTTGTTCTTCGACTAAAATTGTGGTTGCTATGGTAACGGAAATAGTGAAAATATGGCAAAAAATGGGTTCCCGCGATAACTAAGCAAGCAAACTTGATGAAACTTGGTATATGACTAGATGGCAATGTGTAGATTATGCACATCATTTTATTTTTGTTCTTCGACTAAAATTGTGGTTGCTATGGTAACGGAAATAGTGAAAATATGGCAAAAAATGGGATTGATTACCATATTGAGTCAAGGTGGAGCCGGTAGGGGACTTTATGTGTTGCATACAACACCAGTTACTTGTCATACTTGATTTTCGTATTTGGAATTACAGAGGTATGGACTTCAAACTTCATATATGGATAGATTGTATGAATGAACAAGAACTGTATAATTAACGTTTTATCATAAGAGTTATTGTCCTTTCTTGACTGTATAGTTTATTTTTCTTTGAAGCATGCATTAAGAACCTTGGAGATCGTATGAATGAACAAGAACAGTATAATTAACGTTTTATCATAAGAGTTTTTGTCCTTTCTTGATTGTATAGTTTAATTTTCTTTGAAGCATGCATTAAGAACCTTGGGGGAATAAACCTGGATAAATCACGTTAGGGAGAAATGCAATGCCCAATAACAATAACTCTTATGATCGCAAATTATTAAGTTATTGTCCTTTGCTAATTATCATTGTTAACATTTGCCGGAGAATACCTCAAAGAACCCTTTATTTATTGTCCAGTGAATGGACAACATAAATAAGTCTAACTTCATACTATCCTAGATTGAAATTCGGAAAAAAAAGTTTGGCCCAAGTAACAGAACTACCCTATTTTATAGTTCCCTTTTACAAGAATATCCACGTAAGCTTTATGCAAATTCTCACAAGTGCTACAGGTTTCTTTTGCCATTCCATATAATGCAAACCATATACGTTCTGTGTACCGTCACCGTGTCGCTTAATTATCCAACTCGTGCTGTAGAAAGCGTTCGTTTTACTTTATTTTTTTTTATTTTTTTTTTATTCACCGTTGCCTGGAGCTAGAATGACCGTCTCCAGAGAAGGGGGTCTTGGGTTCCCGAGCATCGGTGGTAGAAAACGACACTGGTATATCTTCCTTGCGTGCCAGTGGCTCCAGGACTGGTTAGCCCACCGGGTGTGGTACCATGTCTCGTGTCTTTGTGAAACTGCCGTGAGACCATTTGTCTGTCACGTGTAAAAACAGTTTCAAAATGGCTAAATTATTGTTGGTAGGACGTAAAGCCAACTAATAAAACGTTTAAGCTCTCTTTACTTGAAATACACATCGAAATTAAATTGAATATTTGACAGTTGTTGCTAAGGTTGAACAAGTTTATATACCTGATTTAAGGTGGTTTAAGGGTTATCAGTTCGGCCATTTTGCCAAAATCAAAATGATACAAGCTGCCGAAAAAGGCCAGAAATCAGTATTCTGTCAATTATAATGTCTATTTTTCACTACTAACAACAAATCCCTAAAAGGTAATAAGATTTGGTTTAGGTATGGTTAGTTTTATCTGTATATTTTATATCTAACTATGAAATTGATGATTCCAGAATAGTATTCATGACCTCAGACCAGACGATTACATAGCTACCGCCTTAAGTGTCGCAACGGTGAAACTGGGTATCATTAACTTCTAATAAACTTTGTATTTAATCAAAATCTGACTACAAAACACAGTTTGATGAAACCAATATCAATATTGTCCCTAATATAATTTTTAATACTGGGTAGTTTTAATCTGCTTAGTTATACCGTTTATGGCGTTTCATTGCGAGCCTTAATTGCCCATTGCAATAAACCCGTAGCTTGAACATCTGTTGCCCGGATAAATAAAAGTAAGGTTTTGGTATGTATATATTTATTTCGATTCTCCATGATTACGAAGTGTACAAATATCAAGGTAAGGATTTTTCATGACCTTCACAGGCGCAAAAATACTGGTCCAACCCTGGAAGCATCGGGAGGAATTAGTATCATTTGTAAGCACTTGTTTCCCAATCGACGAAAAATAAATAAGTTTATAAAGATAGTATCATTATTTTTTCTGAGACAAGTATGCAAAGAGATAAACATGAGAGGATAATGACTGGTGTACCCTCAGATTTTAAACTTGTTCAGGGTATCAGTCTAATCTGGTTTTTCGCTGAAAAATATCATTTCTGATAGGTACAATTTAAACTTTAATTTGAAACTCGTGAAGACGCCATATTCTCAAATATCGTCGAAGGGATGTTTGTACGAATCGAATGACGACAACAACAAATGATGTAGACATTTAGAAAGTCACGGTTCCGTTGTCCAAGTCATTAAAGTGGGCGTGTAGTTTTGGAGTTAACTGTGTTTCAAAAAGCGACAAATGAAATGTGGTCTGGGAAAGACCTACGACTCAAAGTCAAATGAACTGCTTTCTGACATGAAAAATCCGAATGACCCGACCTCGACTCGTAACGGTAAGGTACCTAAGTGATGTTAAGAATAATACTACATATCAAGGGGTGAGAGTGACACTAGGTTAAGACTTTGACTATGAGTATTTGAGTTTACCGTCTCAGTCATATAGCGACGTCCAGCTAATTACAGGTGGAGGAAGACCCGAATGCACGGATGCATCCGGGTAGAACCACCGACCTACCGCAAGCCAGCTGGAAGGCTTCCTCACATGAAAATCCGAATGGCCCTGTCGGGATTCGAACCCACGCGGTTGGGGGCTGAGTGAGTGTTAAAGTCAGCGAAAGGCCCCTGAAACTAGGTTAAATGCTTATATTTATATACATGTATATGCACCCATTAAATGGCATTAGTATAGCTATTCTGACTTTGTGATCAGCATAGAATCAAGGACCCATTGTAACAGTACTAGTACACGTAGCTATCCTGACTTTGTCATCAGCATAGAATCAAGGACCCATTGTAACAGTACTAGTACACGTAGCTATCCTGACTTTGTCATCAGCATAGAATCAAGGACCCATTGTAACAGTACTAGTACACGTAGCTATCCTGACTTTGTCATCAGCATAGAATCAAGGACCCATTGTAACAGTACTAGTACACGTAGCTATCCTGACTTTGTGATCAGCATAGAATCAAGGACCCATTGTAACAGTACTAGTACACGTAGCTATCCTGACTTTGTGATCCCCAGATATAATTGGATGTGATGCGATTGTTACACCATGGAAACTGTTTTTGGGACGTACGTGTAACCTATCAACATCCTAAAACTATTTTCTTAAGTTCAAGCTAATTATTTTACGTCGATTGAGATAGATTTTGACACTTAAATAAGAGGGGTCAATAGGTCATTGTTTTTTTTATTTTTTTTTTTGTTGTTATTTTAAATAAAATTGTATACAAACTGTGTCAAAATAATAATCTAGTGTACATGTCATTGTAATAATTGTAGTACATAGAAAATACCAAATAAAATTGCATTTACTAAGTTTCATATTTCTCTCATAGTATATATTAAACTCATTAAAAAAGAACAGATATTCAGGCCATTGTAAAGGCATGTAGGTAGTTTGTTTACTCAAAAAATAAAGTAAAGCATGACCAAATTTCCGTTACATTGGTCTTGATACTGTTCAATATTTAAATACATAATTATAACAATAAATTTCCTTATTAAAGGAAGAGAACTTCCGACTTCATCTGAATGTGGTGATAAACTGCGCGAGAAGTCCATAAATTATCAATTAGCAAATGTCATGATGCTGTTTCACGTCAATTAGTTTGAAGATTTCTCAATTATCTGCGACGCAGGTATAATTCGTCTTTGTGTACTTCGTTGTGAAGATTATGATTGAAGACATGGCGTATTTTTGTACGAACGTGAAGACATCTTAAAAGATTTTATTTATCAGATTTTCAGATTTTATTTATACTCTAAGTACAATACACAATTGTAAATATGGGGTTGTACAAAATCTACATGTGTAAGAGGGTATACATTTCATCGTAATATCTGTTTGATATGATTTATTTTTACAGATTCATATAGTTGAATCATTAACGTCTTATAAATGTTTTTTTTTTATAATGTTTATATCAGATCCAACATCAGGTATACGACTTGACTATTTGAGTTTACAGTCGCTTCGACAGTATTTCAGTCATATAGCGACGTCCAGCTAATTTCTGGTGGAGGAAGACCCCGAATGCACGGAGGCATCCGGATAGATTCACCGACCTACCGCAAGCCAGCTGGAAGGCTTCCTCACATGAAAATCCGAATGACCCTGCCGGGATTCGAAATAAGGTATACGATGTTATTGAATAAGTAATACTGTATAAGAAAATATCATTAAAGATTAGTTAAAGTCTGATAACCACTGTATATTTGCTGTAAGTACTATAGCTGGCATACTCCGTGGTACACTTCATTTTCGAATAACATTCATAACGTCCATTGAAAGCCAGAAGGGGCTATCAGCCTTCTTTTTACGTAGCTGATAACCCATTCTGGCTTTCAGCGGACGATAAATGGGATCAAGTTGAGATTTGTTATGCCCTAAAAAGGTGCCAAGCACTGGTCAAACCAAAAAACCGTCAAGAGAGATTCCGTTTTAAATAAATTCGATATTGATATTTTGTTTATTTTATATTCAATAAACACGAGATAATGTTGCTGTAACAAAAACGTTGCGCAAGATGTTCAAAATATCGAAAACAAATTTCAATTAAATACTACATGGTATATACAATCAAATTGTCCACTATATCGGTATTTATTTATTCTCATAAATATATACACGAGACAATTTTGAAAATTTTGTTTTCAAATACATGTACAAATGTTTACAAACACATAAAACATACGATTGCATTCATATTTATTTACTAATATATCTAATTTGTTGTTTTTGCCTAACTTTGCAATCTGACAGCTGTCTTTGGTACATATTTACCTGGCACGTGCACTTATGATTCGAAAATATCGACTTTACTAGTGATGACTAAATATAAAAATTTACACCATGAACTCAAATGCATACATAATTTTATTGTTTTCAGTCAATGGGAAATAATTGTGTAGCATTCAGAACTGCTCTGCATTAATCACACTACTGTGTGTAACAAATCGAAAACTTAAGGGATGCAACATTGCAAACTCCCACACATACACACCTAAAAGGATCTTCATAAATTCATGGTCCACCAAGCGATCATGGGAATTTTATAGTGAATGCAAGCCGTTATTTACTTTGAGGAAAATAGCCTATAACTCCATGGCAATGGATAATTGCGTCTCCACTGAAGTCCTTTAAAGCATTTGAAGGACAATGATTAATGGATGTCTTCAAGACACTATTACAACATACAAACTGTTCGACCATGGACTGGACTTCATTTTATCATAATCGGTTTTTCCATCCTCAATTAGAGAATGAATCATATTGTCGCCTTAAATCCCAAATGCTAATTCTCTGAAATCTTATAAATTATATATCATAATTATAATACACTGCCGCTAAATTAGTACCGTGGGTATAGGTATTCCCAATTGTTCTGTCCGTATATATGCGAAATAATTATAGCGGACTCATTTCACAATGTTGATGATTCACCTCTCTGCGCTAAACGTCAGTCCATTACATGCTTGAATGTTCACGTTACACAGATTCTAGACATGTTTACTCTATGACATTCCACCAAACTGTGTTACATGTACATGGAAATTCAAACTTTACATTATGGTATATTTGATTCATATCAGAAGTTCTTAAAAACCTCAAAAAGTTTTAGCTCATAAGACAAATCGATTACTTATACGATACAAATGTATATACATTCTCTGGTGCTTCTTTTGCCCTCAAAGTAATTGGAGGGTATTAACCCCTACTTAACTGATTCTATTTTGTTCCATTTTCGTACCTCCCGATCGTGTATCTTCTTTCTTTCTTTTTCACTTTCCTTTATTTCGCTAACTCTCAACATTTCATATATTTGATAAAATCCGCGGATAAAGTCACTTTCTGATTAGAATCTATGAATTTATAATACATGTACATGCATATACCCGCTCTTGGAGAGGACTTTGCATTAAGATTCCAGCCTCTTTTTTTTTCTCTAATTGCACAAATTAAATATCTGCAAATAAACCATCTCAGGAATTTCACAGTAAGAGCATGAAATTAATTTCTTGATTAAGATTACAAATACATTTATATTACAAAAAAGTGTTTTTAAATAAAGAAAACTTTCTTTTTCCCACTTCTTTCGTTTAAAATATTTTTTCTCATTCAGCAAGAACTTATTACGGTGGCAAATAAGGGACATAGAAGATATATATATATATATATATATATATATATATATATATATATATATATATATAAAGCATGCGCAAGCTATAGCTATTACATGCGAAGCGATAGCGCTTGTGTACAAATGCGATAACTATCGCGCTCTCACGCGATAATCACTGCGGTCGTAAGCAGTGGCTATGCGTGCGCACGCGATAGTTATAGTTTGCGGACGGGATAGTAACTGCGATGATTATCGCGTGCGCAAGTAATATAAAAATGTATTCCATGTCCCCTTAAGCAAGCGTACCCTATAGCATAAATCATTTGTATGACGTACAGAACTTGCAAAGCGTTTAAATATTTCTATGCATACAACATTTGTGCCATTGTTGTTGTTGTACTCGAGTTTACCTTCACTGCAACAGCGACGTCCAGATAATTACAGGTGGAGGAACACACCTGTGAGTAGAACCACCGATTTACGCCAAAAATCGCGAATTACTGATAATAGAAACACATAAATGCAGCTGAAAATCATAGATGAAACTATGTTCTTTTGGACAAAATATGTATACACTGATCTCACATGGGTGTGCTCTGCTGAACAGTCGGAATATGGTTCGTCTCGGGCATACCCACGGACGCACCTTCCTTACAACAGTACTTCATCATGTTACACGGCACCATGGCAACCATTTTCTTACGAACTTCCCCCGTGGCAAGTACGTATATCACCGGGTTTATAATGGCTTCTGACTTAGCAAGGAAGGCGCAGCTTCGGGTCAGGATCGGATGTATGCTTCGGACGTTTCCATAAGTGCTGTAGAATGAAACGATGGCATACGGAGACCAGGCGATGACAAACGCAGCTGAAATAGTACATAAACAACATCCGTTTATTACACTGAAGTACATATAGTTAGATCATATGATGAGGTAACCAAGGCCAGTTTTCCATGCCAAAACCTCAACTAAGGTCCGATTAATAAGTTTCAGTTTAGGAATAAATAATATGCAGGTGCCTCTACCAATTAACTGTGGTACATCTCTCTAACATTATTTATGTAACAACTAGATCATATCTGCAAATAATTGTACCACTTTGTAGTAGAAATCATTGTTATCTTGAATATTTGGGTTCGCGCTTTAAACTCGTGTCGAAATCTCCAACGCAGGAGATCTCACACAGCCAATTAACGGCGTCGGAGTTTGATCGTGTCTTTTGTCAAAGTTTTAGACCGTGTCAACTTTTGAATGAGTTACTTCCATTTAGTCAGTATCAATGTGCGTTCATGAATGTAGCTGTAACAACCAGAATTGTATTTTTGTGACCACATGATGTAAGTTATTAATAAGTGTTACTCGTACATTGAATGTTTCCTTCAAGTCCTATAACTTGAAACAAATCAAGAGTCGGGAGTACCCCAAGGCACTGTGTTAGCGTCAATCCTATTCTTGCGTTTTGTTCTTAGACTATTTACAGATGACTACCTCCTGTAAAGAACAATAAACAAGAAAGAGGTAACCTGAAACTACAATATTATCTAAACAAATTTTGAAACTTGGGCAACATACTGTGTCAAAATGCCAAAAAGATATGTTATATTATTCCATTAACAACAAGATGTGTTCGAAAAAACTATGCTCCCGTCTGAGTAGGCCAGATGTCAAATAATTGATGCCAATTGATAGCCATTCATGAGTGAAGTAAAATGTCAAATATATAGACTTTATTATATAGGAATGGAGTAATGCTCAAGAAAAACAAATCAATAAAAAGGTAAAAGCGGGATACTTAAAAAAGAGCTTGACATTTTCTGTTTCGTAATCATTACACTTCTACTACTCACTATCTATTTACATTTTAAGTTTCAAATTAAATCCTCCAACGTTTGAGGAGTTATGTTCTGGACAAAAAATGATATATTAAATAAAGGGAAATAATAAAAAAATCGGACCAGACAGAGTTATGGTTCTTGGTTACTGTACTGATTCTATATATACTTGCTATCATGCTATGTTTCAGGTTTCAATTCCGAACCTTCCTTTATTTATAAGTTTTGCTCCCAAGAAAAAAAAATGGTGATAATATATTACACTCCTAGTATACTTTTGGTGTGACCGAATTTGGCATTGTGTTTCACATATCAGAAGTTATTTTTCAAGGGTTCTAATTCCACATAGGGGATGGTTTAATCTTCTTTGTTACAAAGTTTCAATTTTACGATGGCGCTACGAAATATGATAAAAAATATTATTTATGTTTTGTGGCTCCACCTTCATTTTTTAAACTTACGGCGATTTCATGGATATATGGACTACATTAAGTAATCAAAATTTACAGAAATTGAAATTCACTTAAAATTATATTTATTTATTTATTTATTTATTTATTGCTATTTTTAAAGTGGATAAAAGGACTATTTTAGGAAATGATGAAGTCTAGATCAAGTGGAATGTCGCATTTAAGGCATATATAGTAAAGGCAATGTATGCGTAACGGGTGGTATTTCCTCGACTTTTCGCAAAGCCAGTTTTATATAATGCATGTGTAATTTCAGTCACTTCAAAAGTCATAGTTATGGCAAAACTATAAACGGGCTATCGATTCTTTCTAATAAGTAGAATGCATAATTTCAACAACAGTTAATTAGTTTAAGTAGAATGCTATTCATTAGTTAACTACATGTAACTATTTTGAATGAAGATCACTTCAGGTCCTCTTTTGTCAAATTTCATAGTGTAGCACCAAAACAAACTTGCCTCATGATATTTGTAAGTAGTAGTACTGCTGAGGCAGCAATAGGAAGAGCAGAAGCAGCAGCAGCAAGTTGTTGATAAACATTGATCGATTAGATTATAGATAGTATCTAGGGGTCGCTATTTTTAAATGTAGACAAGGTGTATTTTTTCAAATAGAATAATGATCGGGGTTATTTTACTTCGTTACACCGGCACCAGACTTTTCAAAATTTATATGATCAATAATAATAATAAGATGTTTTATAAAAATCAGCGGTTGCAAAACATAAAATATATGAGAAAGGCGTCTTTGCATAGAAACATAGAAATTCTTATACAATCAATACTAAATTCTTTCTTTGTGGATACCGTGGTGTGCAGAACAAGTGGTGGATGCTGCCTCAGTAGAGGCAATCAAAGCTGCCTTAAAGACCCACCGTTGTGTATAAAACCCCAGTAATTGGGACCTATAACGTATCTTATTCAGATTCAGATATTTGCCCAGTTAATGTTTCCAATTAATGCTCTTAAAAGATAGAGCGTTGCGGTATTTTGGTAACAAGGAATCTTTGTTTATTCACTTTTGTGATTGTAACTGCAGAGATGATAAAATGTGTTTTTTACTGTGTCAGGGCTGCTAGTCGTTATTTTAAAGTATAAAGGTGATTTTTTTTCTTCATACATTTCCATGAAATCAAGAGAGATAACAATTACATGTTCATGAATGAGATTTTGTGAATTGAAACTTAATATCTGTCCAGGTGTTATTTTGGAATGTTTATTTATTTTTTTCAACAAAAACTTCTGTCCTTTCGTCCTTTAAATTGATGATGTCCGGGCGGGCGTCGTCGAGTGTTTGGCATCCGGTCAGTTTGACCCTTTTTTCATCTGCTATATCTTTTATGTGCTTCATTGGATTGCTTCAATATTTAGGCATTTGCTTAAGTGAATGGACCTCTTCATTATGCATTTGACTTTGTACTTGACTTAAAAAACGAAAAAACACCATCAGGTCTTTATATATATATATATATAGGACAAATAAAGGTTCTGAATTAGACCATCAACTTCAAGCCTAAATCAAAGCTATGGCCATATTACACACATGCCTTGCATTAAAAAGAATGTCTTTGAAAGAAAGTGTAGCTTACAAACAAACATGATGCTCATCTTCAGTAATTTCCTTTCTTTCAGCCGTTGTCTGTAGGATCTACCTTGTGAATGAGGCGCAATGGTGGACTTTTTAACCTGAAACCAGAATATCCGCGGATTTATGAACAGAACAAAACAAAAAACATATTTTTTTTTATTTAGATTTGTACATTGCACTCGAACACCAACTTCAATACAATTCTATATACATAATTTATCACGTTACAAAATGAGTAAGTAAAGGGGAAATGATCGCCCTTATTAATCATTTGATTATTTTGCCTTATGTTAAAAGCTGAAAGGAAAAAATCATTATCTAATATATCCAATCCCCTATTCCAGAAACTTAACGTGCTATAAACCCACTGGCGCTAGAACCACAGAATTACCATTCACATTGGGATCTTGAATAATATCAAGATATGTACGATTAAAAAATAAGTTTCGTTCTCCTTCACTGTATATTGAAACATGGTAAGGAACAGAATCTGACATAACTTGGTTACGAAGGTCGTAACTTTGTGTAAATGTATGCTTCGTTCTCCTTCACTGTATATTGAAACATGGTAAGGAACGGAATCTGACATAACTTGGTTACGAAGGTCGTAACTTTGTGTAAATGTATGCTAGATCATATTCTTTGCACGGTTCGATCAGTCTGATATTCAATTAACACATGGCATAACGAATCATTGTTAAATGACAACCTTAACGAAGTAATAACGCGAAATGTCAACAGTTTGTTCATTTTTATAAGTCTGCTACCTCATGTATAGTGTTATGAAAATTAATTCACGTACATAAATTATACATGTATGTGATGTTACGTATGTAATGTTGTGTACGTATGAAGTGTATTCATGCACACATAGAGTTTATTCTTGTACGCATGAAGTGTATTTATGTACACATAGAGTCTGTTCTTGTACTCATGAAGTGTATTCATGTACACATAGAGTCTATTCTTGTACACATGAAGTGTATTCATGTACACATAGAGTCTTTTCTTGTACGCATGAAGTGTATTCATGGTACACATAGAGTTTATTCTTGTACTCATGAAGTGTATTCATGTACACATAGAGTTTTTTCTTGTACGCATGAAGTGTATTCATGTACGCATAGAGTTTATTCTTGTACGCATGAAGTGTATTCATGTACACATAGAGTCTTTTCTTGTACGCATGAAGTGTATTCATGTACGCATAAAGTCTATTCTTGTACGCATGAAGTGTATTCATGTACACATAGAGTCTATTCTTGTACGCATGAAGTGTATTTATGTACACATAGAGTCTATTCTTGTACGCATGAAGTGTATTCATGTACGCATAAAGTCTATTCTTGTATGCATGAAGTGTATTCATGTACACATAGAGTCTATTTTTGTACGCATGAAGTGTATTTATGTACACATAGAGTCTATTCTTGTACGCATGAAGTGTATTCATGTAATGCATGAAGTGTATTCATGAACGTATAGAGTCTATTCTTGTGCGCATGAAGTGTATTCATGTACGCATAAAGTCTATTCTTGTACGCATGAAGTGTATTCATGTACGCATAGAGTTTATTCTTGTACGCATGAAGTGTATTCATGTACACATAGAGTCTATTTATGTACACATAGAGTCTATTCTTGTACGCATGAAGTGTATTCATGTACGCATAGAGTCTATTCTTGTACACATGAAGTGTATTCATGTACACATAGAGTCTATTCTTGTGCGCATGAAGTGTATTCATGTACGCATAGAGTTTATCTTGTAGGCAAAGTCTATTCTTGTACGCATGAAGTGTATTCATGTACACATAGAGTCTATTCTTGTACGCATGAAGTGTATTTATGTACATATAGAGTCTATTCTTGTACGCATGAAGTGTATTCATGTACACATAGAGTCTATTCTTGTACGCATGAAGTGTATTCATGTACACATAGTATGTCTATTCTGTACGCATAAAAGAGATGTGTATTTATGTACATATAGAGTCTATTCTTGTACGCATGAAGTGTATTCATGTACACATAGAGTCTATTCTTGTACGCATGAAGTGTATTTATGTACATATAGAGTTTATTTTGTACGCACGAAGTGTATTCATGTACGTATAAGCGTTTCTTCGTATACACTATTTATGTATTTATGTACATATAGTGCTTTTTCATGTACGCGTGTACATATGTAGTGTATTCATGTTCGTATAGAGTTTATTCCCGTATTGTATTCATGTACATACATCGTGAAGAAAACGTCACAGAGGAACAGAACATATACTGTCAATTGAATTTTATAAGTATTGAGAGCAATATTGGTTTGGTACAATGATAAAACTCAGAAGTCAGCTTATATAATTTGCTCCAAACTGAAAATCATTCGAAATGATTCGAACTAGATATATTTACTATATCATTTGTTTAATTAATGTGAAAGTACTCGATGAGTGAATGAACATAGGGACCCAACTTAGTATGAATAAGCCTAACACGAATGTCGTATATTCACATATATTTACCATCACTTCATGTACACGTATTGTTAATTAAGCGGAATGTTTAACCCAGCATTGTTCTGTTTCAGCCTCTTTATCTATCGCTAATCAATACAATCCAACTGACCGCTTGATGCTCGCTATTGGGTTGTTGGTTGATCGTTTTCTTTTTATTGGAATGAAATCGATAAAACTTGCTGGAAATTTGCCATACATACAGATATTAAGCAGTTTGTTTCTACATTTAAAATATAAAAAGATAAATAGTTCGGTTCGTGCATGGTCTTATAGATGAAATCATCAGAATCGGTAATGATTAAAGATTAAAAAAATACAATGTGAAAACGTGCTTCTAATGTCATTAACCTTCATCATGCTATATGTCTAAATTGGACTTGTCCTTTCTTCATATGAGAATGAACCATTAGTTATTAATGGGGGTGCTTGCTGAAAATATAATGACTGAATAGTGAACAGTGCAGACCATTAACAGACTACACGAATGTGCAGGCTGATTTTGTTTTGAACTTGTCGCAAAGCAGTTACAAGTGCTTACAACATTGTATGGGTTCGGGAGAAGATGATTGACTAGAGACTGTCCAGCAATGGATAGATCGCTACTTTACCCATTGACCTCATGAATATTCATGTCTAAACTTATGACTAGATTAATATGAACATACTGGAACTTTAATTGGTAATTGAAACAATGGTTATTCTCCTCTTTACAAACTTTGTAAAATCTAGGTTACAACATTGTATGAGCAAACAGAGAAGACCCTGATCAGACAGCTCCTCGTAGGAACTAGTTGTCTGATCTGGGACTGCTCATTTTTCCATTGCGTCAAAAAGTTTATATGAGGTAAAAGGTTAATTAAATAAAAAGTATATGATGATATAGTTTTATGACAACAAATTAACTTTGGGTCCAAAATCACTGCCATATGTGACATAAAATCAACTAAATGCCCCTCGACATTGATCGAAAAATACTTAAGTAAAACCCCGGTTTAATCTAATGTGTTTGTTCAAATTTGAAATAGAGCCGGAGTACGATATTTAAGTAATATTCTTTAAAAGGTGTCTTAACATGCTTAAACTCATCGATTAAACTCAATTGAGCATGATAATCATGTAAGTCTTAGTTTGAGTATGATTTTTTTCAATTTCTTTTGAAATCTTGGTGTAAAATCTGCATATCTCGAAATATCTTCAATTGAAATTTTCATCAACTAAATTTTTAAGACCTAGGACACAGAGAATAGAAATGGCGATTACATGTTATTATAAGTATGTTCTTACCGAATGTGATTTTATCAAACTTGGTAATACAAAGTCATGATACTGTCCAGAAAATGTTGTTTAAATGATTTTGCAGTTATTGCTTTGATTCACACTTTTGAAAAGAAATCGTGCTAGAAAAAAAAATACTGTTTAGTTTCATTTATATCATAACTTGCCTATTTCGCGGATGTCAGCAAATATAAAATTTTCTTACTCCATAACATTAAATAGACCATTTCACTCCGAAATGAGACGTAGACCTACGTAAATCAACCAGCACTTTCCGAAGACCTCATCTACAAGCTGGTGTACAATAACTATAATTTCACATATTGTTCAATGGAAAATAAAAATTTTCCCCAGTCATTGATTGGTCAATTCAAATCAGTGAATAAACCTTATATTGCCGATCTCCTAGTGAAATGGTTTATATTCCCGCCATTAGTCGAATGCATCCGTTCTAAAGTTTTCACACGTAAAGGGTACATTTAATTGCCTTAACAACAGCACATGGAAATAATGACTAGCACGTCCGGAAGTGTAATTGCTCACTTATGTTTGATGCATGTCACGTGACTATAAATCGGTAAATCGGTAATCGGTACTTCATCGCGACAAGTAACGGACATTACCAACGATGAGTGACTACGGAAAATAAAACCTTTTTTGAGTGCTATCACTTTTAAAAGTGTAAAAATAATGCAGAAAAAAAACATATTGCCTTGAATTAAAAGGCATGGCAAGTCATTTTAGATGGACAATAAAGGAAACAATGTTTTGTTGACATCTGAAAAGTGACTTTAAACAGCATCATATCTTTAAAATTTGAGAATTATTAGCTGGGAAAATCTCATTTCTTTGATTTTATGTATAAATGTATAGAATATATACTGAGGAAATACTCACAATTATGTATATACTTGTATAGCAAAACATCATAAAGACTAGTGGCAATGTGAAGCAGAATATCGCTATCACTCCAATATAGTATTTGTGTTTACTCCCGGTGTTTCTCCAGTCCAACCCACACGACGTTCCGTGGGCTTCAAGCCCGTAGGAGCTCCATCCAAAAAACGGCGCCGAAGAAAAAAACAGTCCAAGAAATTCACAGAATACGACTGTCAGGACAGAGAAGGTCTTGGATGTTCTCTGTGTCAAGTTAGATCTACTCATGACTAGAAACCGGTTTAATGACACCCCAGAGAGTAAGTAAAGAGAGGAGAGACCACAGAAGAACACCATAAAAGCGTTGACGTCACACATGACGTCATCAAAATATACATACCACCCTCCAGCGAACTCGGCAATCATCGCGAAAATCGGCGAAATCAAACAAAGGGCTAGGTCATTCACAAGAATCGCCATGATAAGGATATTGTAGGGGTTGATTAACTGTCTGTGTTTTATTAAGGTTATTAATACAGCAAGGTCTAATGTACTGCCTACGACTAAAATCACAGAGAGCCAAACTCCGGAAAAAATCTCGGCCCATCGTGGTGATGAGAATGCAGCTGCCGCTCCGCTGTCGGTAAAGTTTGACCACTTCATTTTTATAACAGTGTCACAAGGCAAATTATGACAGTATTCTATATTTAAAATGTTTAATATTTAATAACTTCCAGATATCAATAATTAAGTTATCGTTGTAGTTTGATACATAATTTCTACTAATTATCTGCTCGGTTATCCGTGTCACTTTGAGCATGGTTTGGTTGCATGTGAGAGAGTCAGTTGGACATACGGAACCGCGTGTGAAACATCGGAAGAAACAAAATAAGTGTATTGTATATTTGTAATATGAGTTGAATATAGAAGTAAAATAAAGAAGATAATATTAAGCTGTCTACAGTCTTCGCTTATTCCCCAGTGCGAAGGAGAAGAGTGAAAGAAGAGAAATAAAGGGAGAAAGCGTAAAGTAACAGCGGGTGAATGTTTCACACTGTTACAACAGTTGACCTCCACACTTGTACAAACTCCTTGGTCTCCAACATGGTACCATCATAATTTTATCAACTGTCCGATCTAATCACTTATTCGTTTCATATTTAGAGAGCATATTAACTTGAGAATAAAATAATTTCTCTTCTACGTCCAATTTGTTTTTAAAATCATATCCCAAGCACATTTAGCTGTTACCTCCAAACCCCGTCTGAGATTGCGACAGAGTCAAACAGAACGCTTAACCGTTGTTTCTCTGTCCAAATTATCCTTATCTCCATGGATATTCCAGTTAAAACATGGTCAGACGATGTGATAATTATCCTATGAAGACCCTGGCTTGTCACGAAGATGGCACCCTTGTAAGACGTACTTGCCACGTGACAGGACGCACATGTCATGTGACAAAGAGCGGAACTGACTTGATATTCCCGATCCGAGAAGATAAGTGTTGATGATGATGACAAGATGGAAAGGTGTTGACTGTTGTCATGGTGATATTTAAACGTCTGCGTTTTCATAGGTATAGGAGAACTTATCTAGTAGTGCCTAAAGTAGGTGTTCTCCCTCGTCATTTAAAACTCTTACCTGTACGTAGGAGCAAAACGCAAACAAGTGCAGATGTGGGGAAATATTTTCCAATATAAAAAAGGTTTCAAGCTAATACCTGATTGATTTGCACCAGGCATACACTGATTGATAACTACTTTAACTGTTAATTTGGAGCTAGTAAGAGGATTGAAGGAAAATATGGACGAAAATAGGGTTTTGGGACAGAGCCCATGTAACGGCGCTTTGGGAAACTGTAAACAACACTAATAATAATAATGATAATAATGATAATTGAAGGTCCATCATTTACTTAAACTTCTGTGACTCTATTAGATGATGCTAAGAATCACAAAAAAAACAATATCCTACACAGAAAGTATAACATGTTAAACAAACAATGGTAAGGTTTTAATGAGATTTACCACCTGTAACTTAAGCTATGATATTTTTTTTTTATTTTGAACCGCTATGTCAAGCTTGGCACAAAAATACAAAAAAAGAACTAAAAGTACAATTACAATACAATTTAATTACGAAATGTGTAAATTATTTAACAAAACTTGGCTACACAATTCTATATATTTTACAGAAGAGAACCATTTGTTATATGTCTTTCTCTTTTTACATAAACACATCTCAAAACGTTTTTTTAACAATATTTATAATAACACTGAATCAATAAAAGAGAACTGTCTGTAACATATTGTCAATGCAATTATGGGACTGCATTCAACTTTCGCAGCATTTTATTATAAATAATACGTAAAAATTATAAACATTTACTATAGTGTTTAGAATTTAGTAAAGTAAGTGATTCAAGTACCTAAAATAAGATGTCATTTTACCTGGGTATATGACCTAAATACCTATACAAGTTATCAATATTAAATATTTTTCATTCTCCCTAAATCTTATCTGAGTGATACAAAAATATAGGTCAGAGAGAAAAAATAGAAAAACAAAAGATTGACCCACAACCCTCAGTTACATAGCCCTTGATAGTAACTCTTGTCTATTTATGGACCCTTTCCAGCTGGAGGTAATGCATTAGAATAATATACGCTCACATTTCTTTTTTGTAAATTCATTTTTTATCACTCATCAATTTTCCTTTACATTATTTGCTGCGTGAGGATGGACGAATGATTTGTTAAATTGTTTTATTTATTTTCATCTTCTTTTAATTCTATATGCAGTCTATATGCATTCGAGTATAAGGTAAACATCTAAAGTATTCAACAATTTCTATAAAATCGTGCTATATATGTGTGATTTGCATGTTTAATTTTTAAACGTTATTAAACATGGTGGTCAAATCATTAAAAATATGAAAAATAGTTATGGTCTAAGCGAGATTCGAACAAGCTACCTTCAGCTTCGAACTCTAGCGCATTATCAGTGAGACAAGCAGGGCGTGGGATGCGTGAATGCTTCTATGTTATCCATATAAGTGTTGCACTATACCTCGATAATTGGTGAAAAAGGTCACTTCATATTTAAATGCCTTAGGTTCATATTGCCAAACAATATTTATGTCGCTGTTCTGTTTGACGTTCGTTGTTTTTTAACATTAAAACCTTGTAATGTGTTGCCTCATACATAGAGCACTAGTATATACTTTGTAAAAGATGAGTATACAGAGCGTAATGCCTTTGCAAGTTCAAATGCATTTACGATAGTAACATTTTCCCAAAGTTTTGCAAATGACGCAATAAGAGATTCTGAATGATTATAGATGGAGTTTTAAGGAACACTAAGGAATATCATGGAAATTAAGTTCGATCCTCTTTGAAACTGGGGATGTGGGGATGTGGGCTCAGATCTAAGTTGTAGGGTCATTTTTTTTTCTTTCTTTTATTTTCTCTATAACCATTATTCTTGTGTCACTCAGGTCTTATTCAGAAAAAAAAAGTGTTTCATCTCATTTTTATAATTTGTATAGGATTTATTGACTTAAATGACAAATATTGTAATAAGTATATTGAAATTTAAAAAAAAATCAAAACCAGCGGATAAAGGTTTGAAATCTGGCAAGTTCAACCAAAATACTTAAAAGAAAATATTGGTAAACTTTGACATATGCCTCTCATTTATGTAGATTTTAGCAATGTTTTGAACGAGGTACCCTCGGCTTCAAAGTTATGTTATTGCATAAATTCCTCAATAATAATTTTTGTTCTTTTTTTTAAAGATATCCACTACATTAACTGACACAAACATTCATCTCTAGCTTGACTTGACTTGACTATTTGAGTTTACCGTCGCTTCGACAGTATTTCAGTTATATAGCGACGTCCAGCTAATTACAGGTGGAGGAAGACCCCGAATGCACGGAGGCATCCGGGTAGAACCACCGACCTACCGCAAGCCAGCTGGAAATCTTCCTCACATGATAATCCGAATGGCCTACCGGGATTCGAACCCACGCGGTGAGGGGCTATCTCTAGTTTGTAGAGTGTAAATATTAACCGATTGTCGAATGACTGGAATGTTCACCCAATGATCTGGATCTCCGACCGCAACATACCAAAACCATAATCAGAACGCACTATGATCTGAGGGACTGTATGCCGGATTTGCATGATGAAATTGTTATAGTTCTAATTCCAGTGTTTATTTGAAGATAACGGTCATATATTGATCCGGAGTAAAGTTCCATTCATAAATTGCATCGCAGTGAAATGATACGCTAATAAGCGAGGAGGTATATACTGCGGTGAAAATGGCTGTGTTAATTATGCATATTAATGAAGATTGGCTACCGCCAGTCTAAAATTAATATGATATATCTGCCACGCTTGGTGTCCAGCACACCATGGTAGTTTCAGGACAGCGAGTGTATCAGTGGTTGTATTATTGTACGTGAACGGATCAATTAAGTATACACTTTATAAACAATATCGTTTGATTCTCATTTATTTTCATATTACGGGGGGGGGGGGGGGGGGGGGTAAATGTTCATATTCCTTAAAAAGAAAAGACAATTTGAGTTAAAATAAAGTAGTAAATTAAAAACAAAAAAAACAAAAAATTTAAAAAAAAGGAAAAAAAAATTAAATTTAATGACGTTTTCCTTGAAGTTCTGCAAATGTGAGTAAGACACATTTTGTGCAAAAAGAAATGTAGTTCTTTCATAAAAGAAAATACGTTTTAAACTTTTGATATATTGAAACCAAATGGTCCCTTGCAGGCAAAAATATTTGTCTAAATTACAAGCTACTCTTTCCTTGGATACCATTCCTGACGTCTTAAAAATCGTCTTAAAATTAATTAAAATTCATGGCAAAGGGGTCAGATCACAAGGGCTACCAACCTTCGTTTAAATTGTTGATGTTTGTGAATAGTGGACCAGGGTAGGCATTGATTTTTTTCTTGAAGAAAGAAACTCCTCCTCAAACAATGAATAGTCGACTTTGTTATGCAACGAAAAAAAAACAAAAAAAAACCTCATAAAATGTAAGTTTGGCAAGATAAGTCAAATACATAACAAATATATCAATAATACATATCTAATTTAGTTATTCTTTACCTAAGTGTGGGCGTTTTCCGTCAGTCTTGTTACATAATGATATTTTGCAAAATTGTTCGTCAGTATTGTCATATCTACACGTATGTTAAATGAGTCATTACTTAAATACACTGTGAGACAAGAATGCTGGATTGGTACCCGCTCCCTTCCATATTATAGATTCAATAATGACTTGGGGCTAACTGATGTCGCTGGAGTTTGAGTCTGCACCTTAACAACTATAACCCATAAGAGAAATTCAATGAAATTAAAGATGAATACAGTAAACACATGGAGTAATAGATATAGAGAAGGTTGTAATTGTAAGTAGAAATCATACCATCACCGAACACGCGATAAATAAAACTAGACCACACTTGCAAAGAGTGGTAATGGTCACCTGTTCAATGGAAGTCTAATTTATCCATTCAGTTGTGGTTTGATATTTTGAGGCTGTGCGATGTGTATATATAGCAACAAAATGGAAGAGTCAATGCAATGACTTATCATAGATATATAATCTATCTGTAAAGTGATGTGATATGCATTGTTATTTGTTTTAATTCAGGTTTTAACGGCATTTTCATTTCGGCTACGCATTTATAAATTATGGAGAATATGTTTTTTATTAAATAAGTATTCTATAAAACAGCAAACGTGTACTCTATTAAATAAGTATTCTATAAAACAGCAAGCTTGAGGACAGATTTTATTCTATAAAATGTAATTCCTGAAACTATGAAACTGAAAAAGGTAGGTCACAGAATACATTATGTTAATTTCACTCAGGTTTAATGGTGAAGGGGTCCTCGACAAGACACCATATTCAGGGACAGGAAAATTGTCTTGGTAATTTCATTGAATATGAAAAATAATATTGCAACATTTATTATAATTAGATATTTTATTTTTTATTTATAATTAGATATTTTTATTTATCATATTAAGATATATATATTTTTTATATTTTACGGATGTATGAGAACCCGTATTAGCGGTAAAAAGCGATCAGAAATGTTCATTCCAGATTTTGTATAAGAGTTCCTTATTTTCACAGTTTTGCCATAATGTGATATTAACGCCTTACTGACAAAATGATATCCCAGCAAGTATTTATAAGCTGGATATGAAACTAAAACCATGTTTATGAAGTGAAAACTTAACAGAATCGGATATGAAAAGCTCCAAGTTCGTGCGCCTTGTAAAATTTTCAGTGATGTCCGTTTTCTCGGGTCCTTCATCGCCAAGAGTTTTAATACGTAGCCGGCGGTGGCGGATACGCAGGGTCAGGGTTTAGAGGTTGGTATGGGGGCGGAGCCATCCCATACTGTGGCGGGTGTCCCATTGGCGGCTGTCCGTATGGTTGCTGTCCGTACGGCTGATTGTATCCCTGGTTGTGGCCCTGTGGTGGATGAGTAACCGATGCGACTGGAAAATTATAAGAAAAATATTTTATGGGTAGTTCCCATTAGGCACTACTCGACCTTTTCCGGCATCTTCGGAAAAAATCCGATCTCCTACTGACATTCACAATACCATTCCTTTCTTTGTGTGTATATTTTACATCGAAATAACTACGTGCACCTCCTTTTATGTACTATGACGAGTTTCAAGTTTATTGGCATATCGGCATTACAAAATGAAATGCGACTGCGTCATCACAAGTTCTTATTACGTCAGTTAAAAACTATTAGATAATTACGATACGAGTGCTTGGATTGGTAAATGTCAGACAGGACAGCATCCAATCAGGTTACTGTATCGTCTTTAAAACGGTAGTGAAAATAACCGCGGAGATGAGTAACGCACCTTTCCCTATAAACGAGTTAAAAAAATTAAAAATCTACGTTTAACATGTAAATATATCTATATACATGTACATTATAGCCAGCTATAGCAATATTCATGTGTATGACTAATTGTTTGTTAAGGTTAATCTTTTAATTTGGTTTAGAGACGAAAAATGCCGAAACTGCAACCGAAAGGATTTTATACCTCCAGATCCGGTTCCATTGACAACCTACGAACCAAATACAGTATGCCCGGCGGTAATCCGCGGTGCAATCATTTACAACAACACTGCTCAGGGTATTCATACATGAAAGTTTTCTCAACACAGCGAATGCATCAGTGTTGCAACGTTTTCATTCTCTTATGTTACCATACAACGTCTTCAGTGCTAATTAATTTTTACAATAAACACATTGGATTTTTCGGAGATCCTAAAAATAATCCGATGAATACGAGACTATTCTAGACGTTTTAACAAGATCGATCAACAAATTTCAATATATTAGAAAATAAGAACATAAATCCGTTCGGATTTTACTGCTGGGTTCGTATTCACGAAACATCTAAAGATAGATTTTGACGCCATTTTTCGGACGCGCCCTAAGCCAGACGGACTTTTTCGGATAATATGTACTTAACGAAACTTGTAAGTATTCCGATTTCAAACTTGTAGAGAAGATATATTTTCCAAAACATATGCCCAGTAAAT
>CM037789.1:45336636-45367315 GCA_021229015.1 Solen grandis | reverse complement strand
TTAATTTTTGGGTATGAGCATCATCTTAGGGTTCTTTACCAAATTTACAAATCATGCCCAGGTTGAAAATGCCCCGCACCGGGGGGCACTTGTTTTACATAGAGTTAATGGGAAAATTTTTTAAAAAATCTTTTTCTAGAATCCATGGGCCCCTAAGTAAAAATTGGTATGACACATTTTTGGGTTCATTACCAAAAAAGAAAAATCATACCCTAGGTGATAAATGACCCCGCACCGGGTCACCTTGTTTACATAGATTATAAAAAAAACTTTAAAAATCTTCTTCTATGAATCCAAGGCCAAAGCTTAATTTTTTGTAGCATCACTAAGGGCCATTCCCAAGATTTTCAAATCATACCCCACGTGATAAATGCCCCCCCAGGGGTCACTTTTTTTTACATAGGTTAATGGGAAAACTTTAAAATCTCTTCATAAATCCTTTAGGCCTGAGTTAAATTTTTGGTATTTAGCACATCTTATTTTCATTACCAAGTTTGTACAAATCTACCCTAGGTGATAAATGCCCCCCACCAGGGTCATTTGTTTTACAAGATTATATAGGGAAAATTTTTAAAAAATTTTCTTCATGAACCATAAGGCCTAGAGTTAGATATTTGGATGAAGCATCAACTTAGGGTTTTACCAAATTGTACAAATCGACCCTATGGTGATAAAGCCCCGCACCAGGGGCACTTTTTTTTAACATAGTTATATAGGAAAATTTTAAAAAATCTTCTTCTATAATCCATTAGGCCTAACTTAGAAAAATTGGGTTTTACACATTTTAAGGGCCATTACCAAGATTGTAAAAATCAACCCCCTACGATGATAAATGACCCCGCACCAGGTCACTGGGTTTTAAACATAGATTAAATAGAAAATTTTAAAAAACTTTCTTCTATGAATCCATTAGGCCTAGAGCTTAGATATTTGGTATGTAGCATCATCTTATGGTTCATTACCAAGATTGTACAAATCATAGCCCTATGGTGATAAATGACCCCGCACCAGGGGTCACTTGTTTTACATAGAGTTATATTGGAAAATCTTTAAAAATCTTCTTCTATGAAGCCATAAGGCCTAGAGATTAGATATTTGGTATGAAGCATCATCTTATGGTTTATTACCAAGATTGTACAAATCATGACCCTATGGTGATAAATGCCCCCGCACCAGGGGTCACTTGTTTAACATAGAGTTATATAGGAAAATCTTTAAAAATCTTCTTCTATGAATCCATTAGGCCTAGAGCTTAGATATTTGGTATGTAGCATCATCTAATGGTTCATTATCAAGATTTTCAAAATGGTGGCCCTTTGGAGATAAATGACCCCGCACTAAGTCTTCTCCTCTGAAACCATAAGGCCCAGTGCTTATATATTTGGTGTGTAGTATTGTCAGGGCTAAAATGTTTAAGATTGAGTTATATCAGAATTCTTGTCTGTTTAAAAACCTTGTAATCAGTTGTAGCAATGGTACTCATGTGAGCGATCCAGGGCCATCATGGCCCTCTTGTTTAGTGTATGCTCCACTTAATCTTTCCAGTTCATTCAAGTCAACATGTACACCAAGAAGTTTTTCAACTGTTGAAAATTCTTTGCTATTTCCATGTAGTGATAGATCTGGTAAATCAATGTTTTGCTTCTTATTTGATGAATATGTAAACAGTGCTTTAGTTAGACTATCTGTGAGTACATCTACCAATACCCATCTGCAGATGCATTGTTATACAATCAACTTTCCCTGATTGTAAAAAAAAAATGACAGGAGGCAATAGTATGTGTTACAATATTTAGAATTATAAACCCTATATTTAGAATCATTTTTCCATGTGCCATCACCTGACTGATAATATTCACTCTTTACGTATGTGCTCACTTCACAGATTGAACATTTTGATAACACTACCCGAAACTGGTGAAGATGCATCATCAATAATTGTGGGGATGCTGTATCCTTTGTTTAACCGATTTCCCCAAAGTGGGCATTTGTGAAAATAGCATTTTCCCATGAAATGCCATGATTTCCAATTGCCAAGTTTGTTGTCAGGAAGCAACATTAATGAGTGAGAGAAGAAGAAAAAAATTCTTTTCATTTCCATTATATCTGTGAACAAGCTGCTTTAAAAACTTCACTGAACTGCCATTAAAGTTCAAAATTTAATTCTGTCACTGACACATAAAAAGGTTTCACCATGCTTCGTCACTGAAAGTAGGTCTTCCCTTGGGTGCTCTGACTAACTTTTGTGTTGCTGTTACATCAGATTTCTGCATGACCCAATATTTCTCAGGTTCCAGGTTGTCTCCCAGTTCCTCAGAAACCTTTGTCTTCATTTGTTGGTTTTGATTCATTAGTGGTGTTTATTGGCTTTGCATTCTATTCCAGTTGACATGCATCTTATTTCTTTGTGTGGCTGTGATAGATGGCCTGGTTTCACTCAATCTGATAAATCCAAACTCAGTCTGCCTCTGTCATTTTGTAAACAAGCGTTCAATAAACTTTCTGTCTGGTATTTTTGGTATGTGTGTTTTTTAAAGGGATGTCATGGTTTGTTTTTCTTTACTGGTTTACAGTATTTCTGTAATGTAACGGAGACCAGCTAATAAATTACAGGTGGATGAAGATATGCTGCCTACAGAGGTGCTCGGGTAGCAGTGGCTTAATTAACCCTTTCCCTCATATAGACTCATTTTGATCCACTCAATAGGTACCACATAAAGCCTGATCTGCAGAAAACCACAGTTAAACCTTACCAAATTTAATTACAAAATCCTCATTTCCAGACCACTGAGGAGCAGCAAACAGCATAAACTTGATCAGCCTGTGAGTTACTCGCAGGCTGATCTGGTTTTATGTTGTTCGCATAGGTCTTTTCATGGTGTCCTCTATGAGGGAAAGGGTTAAGCAATGCAACATCATGAAACTAGCTGGAAAGCATTTCAGATAAAAAATCCATTTAATCAGACAGGGACTAAGACCTTCAGCCCTTAGGAGCTTAGGCCATCCCTGGAAAATGTACACTCTGTAAAATACAGGTTTGAAATCTCTTCTATAGCATTCCGAGCTCTAACTCAAATATGGCCATTTGTTGAAGGAATTTGAGCTTCAGAGCCAGAAATGATATTTAACCCTTTACCTCATGAATATTCATGTACAAATTTATGACTTGATGAATCTTGATTGACTGATTAACTTTAAATGATATAGGATAGAGTATATTTTTCTTTGCCATGCAGACTGTGTAGAATCTTAAGCTACAATTTTATATCAACAAACAAGAGGATATCCTGATCAGACAAGCTGTCCGATTTTTAACCATTGTGTCAAAAATTGAGTTTACATGAAATAAAGAGTTAATTAAGTATAAGATTTTTAAGACTTTGTGCCTGATCTATTTTATAAAATTAATTAAATGCTTTTATTACCTAGGCTTGGAATAAAACTAATAAAATTTTCTTTCATTTATGCGTAATTTTTCATTTTTCCTAATATTTTACCACTGTTAACTGAACAACAGTAGCTTCATTGATTTCTAGTTATGTGAACTCTGTCAAATACTCCAAATACAATACCAAGTTGTCTGTCAATCTGTGAAAATATTTATTTACATTTTCACAATATCTCACTGTGTTTTTCTCATGCTAGTATTAAATTGTTGATGCTTTTTTCCCACTGGTAGAATATGATGTTAAAGATTTTGAATATTTGAGGATGACTGCTAAAGATGAACTGCTTGTAAGCTCACAGACTGAGTGTTTGTCATATAAATTTTATAGATATCCTTGTTTACTTGTTAATGTTTTACTTGTCTCTGATCTCATAGTGAAGCAACAAGGAACAATTTTTAGGAAACTAATGGATAAAACATATTTTGAGACAATATCTCACAAAATTTAATCTCATGCAAAATTTCTTTTTAGAAGTTGGAAATCTTGAGGTTTTACCATTCTTAAAATTTTGACATACTTTTGTATGTTGATGTGGAAACAAGCCATTTCTAATTTTTATTGATCTAATCCTCTGTAGTTCCTATGTTGGACCAATACAGGTCATAAAAGAATTTTCAAATCCCAATTGCTAGGATCCATTATCCATGTACATTACAGAGGGTTCACTCATACGTCAGCTTCTCAACTGTATGGGTTCAAGTCCAAGTCAGTTTAGTGACAAAGCTTTTCTGAAGCTGGCTTTTGGCAGGTCATTGACAAAGGCTTCCTGATTAGCTGGCTTGTATGACAGGTCAGTGATGACGCCTTCCTGAAACTGGCTTTCAGCTGGTCAGTTACAAAGCTTTGGGGCTGGTCAGCTTTCCTGAAGCTGGCTTATCAGTGGTTCTACTCATGTTCCTTTGTGTATTCAGGGTCTAGCACCAGCAGCTGAGTGGTTAGAGTGTCCACCCCAGAATCTGGAGGTCATGGATTGATCCCAAGCCAGAACATACCACAGTTGTACAAAATGGTACTACATGGTATTAGCCCCCTTGCATGGTGCACACAGTTCAAGGGTAGTTGCCAGGTGTTAGGATAATGTAACTGAGTATGGTATCATGCCACATGTCTACAGCATGATATTACAGTGTAGGAGCAATACATCTGTCTCAAGTAGACATTGTCTCCAAATGACTGAAATACTTATTGTTGGTGGGACCTTTAACCCAACAAAGATAGTCTAGTCTAAAAATCCTTAACCCTTTCCCTCATATAGACTTATTTTGACGCACTCAATAGGTACCACATAAAGCCTGATCTGCAGAAAACCACAGTTAAACCATACCAAATTTAATTACAAAATCCTCATTTCCAGACCACTGAGGAGCAGGCTGATCTGGTTTTATGCTGTTCGCATAGGTCTTTTCATGGTTTCCTCTATGAGGGAAAGGGTTAACATCTTCAAATAAACAGACATTTTACTATAAGACAACTAATGAGAAGATGTTTAAATGAGTACCTGATAATACACTCTGAGAAGTTTTATCTGAGGACATAATCATATGGGTAATGTGTTTCTGATATTGCTGGCAGACTATATATGCATTGCTTCATTAACATTATATCTGTTCTATAGATAATAAACACAATTCTTTCTTCTTTAATTTCTTCATGATTAATTTCTGAAGGAATTCCTGTTGCAATTAACTTCAAAACAACAAAAAGTTTGAAAGTCATTTTCCTTGATCTTGTAAAAATATGCTTGAAATCTCAGTTTTAGACAAAAAATAATTAGATTTAGTTCTTGATTTAACTGAATAGTTGCTTCTTCACGTTCATTATAAATTTTTAAAAAAAAATTAAACCAGGCATTGTGTTCTTGAATATATAATTGATATTGAACTCTTATCATGCTAAATTTCCTAATTTAACTTGTCCTTTCTTCATTTTGGACTGTGCTATTAGTTGCTTTAGGTGAAGCTTGCAGAAAATTTATTGACTGAATAGCCAACAGTGCAGTCACCAACCATGATCAGACTGCATGGATGTACAAGCTGATCTTGG
This sequence comes from Solen grandis, assembly GCA_021229015.1. Classification (NCBI taxonomy): domain Eukaryota; kingdom Metazoa; phylum Mollusca; class Bivalvia; order Adapedonta; family Solenidae; genus Solen; species Solen grandis. The sequence continues at coordinate 45,361,823 of CM037789.1, read as the reverse complement.
TCTACATTGGTCACAAAGGCTGTCACAAGTACCCACAGCATTGTAAGGGTTAAGCACAATTTTCTTACTCAGACATGAGCTATGCCCATTTGTTTCAGTATTCAATAGGGATTTGAATATGTTGCTCAGATCTGAGCCTGAGATTTTTGTTGAACATGGGCCTTGTGCTAATTCTCCCATCAATACACTAAGTGATACTTAAAGTCTAAAAATAGCTAGAAAATCATTCCATCATTCATGTTTAATGAAAAATTTTGGTGTATTACGAAGTTGATATTAATTGTTACCTTAATAGATAGCAATATTTGTTAAGAAAATAGAGTATTTGAGTATTTTTATTAACAAAAAGAATGATGAAAGTTTAAGTATTATCAAAGTATTCAAGTATTACTTCGCTCAAAGTACAGTTGGTGGAAATCAGAAATTAAAACTCTGACTGGTCGTTGAATAATTATCAAGATAATTTATTTCTCAGCATTTTTTCTGTAGCTTTTAAAACTCTCTGTTGAAAACTGTGGAACCGAACCACACAGCATCTTATCTTTGTATTGAATTCTACCAACAGTGCTAAGCGCAAATTAATACTTAAATTCTTAACTAGGAAGATACACATTCCAACACTACTATTTTATGAATATTCAAGTACATGACTAAGTTGAAATGATTTGTTACCTTAATAGCCAATAATAATTATTAAGAAATGAAATATTTGGGTATTTTTATTAGAGAAACAAGATTAATGAAATTCTATCTTAAGTATTTAAGTTTTACTTAGCCTTAAGAATTGTTGTTGGAATTCAAGCCTAATGCCAATATCATTAACTTTACTTAGACTAGTGCTAGGTAATACTTAAATAGGAACACATTCCGTCATTCTTGTTTTACAAAATATACAAATAAATATCTAAGATGAAATATAAAGTTACCTTACAATATTTGTCAAGATTTAGGTAAAGTTATTTAATAGGGAAACCAGATATTGTTGTGTCACCTTAGGTAAAGTCCCTGTATAACGAACACGGCCCGGCCCGGAATCGAACCCGGTCCGCCGGCGTGATAGCCCAATGCTCAAACCACTGAGCCAAAGAGTCGACTCCCTGACGCAGTTGTCAGAGATTGAACCTATACCCGTGACGACGCATCGTCACATTACTTCCCCCCCGAGAAGTCTCGACCCGAGACTTGGCCTGGGAAACACGTGGGTAAGGCAACTCCGGTATGGCAGTTGACATTATCCCACTGCTGCCACCAAATGTAACGAACACGGCCCGAAATCGAACCCGGTCCGCCGGCGTGATAGCCCAATGCTCTAACCACTGAGCCAAAGAGTCGACTCCCTGACGCAGTTGTCAGAGATTGTACCTATACCCGTGACGACGCATCGTCACACCTGTAATGGTTCCACTACATTTTGGACCTCATGGCTTTTCAGGAAGCTAGATAACCAAGGTTTCCTAATGTTACATTATGGTACCTTGGTTATCTTGGTAGAGGTTAAGTGGTCCAAGACATAGCCAAACCATTACAGGGACTTTACCTTAACCCTTTCCCTCATATAGACTCATTTTGACGCACTCAATAGGTACCACATAAAGCCTGATCTGCAGAAAACCACAGTTAAACCTTACCAAATTTAATTATAAAATCCACATTTCCAGACCACTGAGGAGCAGCGAACAGCATAAAACCTGATCAGCCTGCGAGTTACTCGCAGGCTGATCTGGTTTTATGTTGTTCGCATAGGTCTTTTCATGGTTTCCTCTATGAAGGAAAGGGTTAAAGATGGATTAAGCAGACATCCAGGTAGAATGACTGACATTATACTGCAAGCCAGATGAAAGGTTTCATCACACAAACATTCCAAGTTATCCTGCAGGGATTTGAATAGTAATGAGGTGCTAAATGATTGTGATTCCGGGACTTCAACCATTTTGTCAAGGAAACGGCCATGAAGACCCCAGGGAAACAAGAATGCTGCAATACACCCTTAAGTATTTAAGTATTACTTTAGTGCTAAGTATTAATGATGAAATTCCAGCCAAGTAAAGAAAGGTTCAAGTTTATACTAAATCTGTACTCCTAGTTTATCATCATCATTCTCCTGATAATTGTTATTCTTCGAATGTAGTAAAATGACCCTGTAAAATGTTGCTACGAGTGTCTTGGGAGTCGCTAGCTCCAGTCCTAGACACAGTAATCCTGTTGTGAAGTCAGATTCTGGTAATGCTTCTTTGTGTGGCGCTCGGGGATATGTGAGGACAATGTGACGGAGTTGACACCATGCTCATTGTCTGTTGTTGGGGATGGTAAAGAGACAAAACTTGATTAGTCCCTACTATCACTGCATGAGAAAATATTTTCCATGATGCAGTAAATAAACTCAAATGGTTTTGTTCGAAAAATGGGATTCAAAAAGACAAATATTGCAAATTTTATCTCACACCACTCTTTTTATGGGTTTTTTTCTCAATGCAAAATGATTTCCATGCAGAATGGCACTTTTGACTTGACTTGACTATTTGAATTTACTGTCGCTTTGACAGTATTTCAGTCATATAGAGACGTCCAGCTAATTACTGGTGGAGGAAGACCCCGAATGCACGGAGGTATCTGGATAGAACCACCGACCTACCACATGCCAGCTGGAAAGCTTCCTCACATGAAAATCCGAATGTTGCTGACGGGATTCAAACCCACATGGTGAGGGGCTGAGTTAGTGTTAAAGTCAGCTACTTTACCCTCTCGGCCACGGAGGCCCCCGAATGGCACTTTGGAAATTCTGTCTGCTTTGTTTACATTTTATAAATGAAGTCATTTGCATACAATTTGCAACTGCTAGCTATGACGTCACCTAGAATTGAGTTGGTATAAAAATATTAGACTCCTAATGTGTTAAATGTTATTTTCAAGTGACTAATCATCATTTATAATTGGGGTGTGTGTGTGTGTGGGGGGGGGATCAGCATGATTTGGATATAATTAATTGGTACATGAACAATTTCTATTCTGTGTATTGTATTTATGTTGCATTTTAAAACTAAAGCTTAGAGGGGAACAGTTTGGGCACTCAAGGATATTTACAGATCACAGCCATTATATTCTCTGACCATAGACTGATTTTATGCAAATATTCTATCCCTCATCTTAATTTAGATCTGGGGATGAATGGGTAGGGTAAGGCTGTACCACGGTACTTTGTCTTCCGGTATGGTATATCGTATTTTTAGTATGTATATCAAGTTTAAGTCAGCAAAAGGTTGAAGGTCAGCCAATTTTTAAAGAATGTATGATTGGTCTAATAAAATGTTGTTGTCTTTCTTTACAGCATCATTGTTTCTAGTTATGTTTAAAACCCCAAAATTACATATAGAATCTGAATCAATATAGGACTTGGCTTTTCTCTACAAAATGGTTTGGGGTGGAATTTTAAAACAGGGTTATATAATACACTGTCATCTTTAAATCTTAAATTATGATAATCCTTAATGTCAGATAATGCAAATGTCAAAGGTCATGAGTAGGAATTGGGAAAATAAAAATGTAATTCTGAAATGTTCAAAATGGTAAAATATTCAAATTGGGGGAAAAATTAATAATCATGGGCATTTAAGGATTTATTCCCACAATATTTTCCTAATTTGATGACACATTTTCATCTTGTTTTTGGAATTATTGTTTGCATGTTTTGTATGGTACATTTTATTTATTAAATACCTGAAAATTCAAAAAATACCAAAGTAAGCTTTCTAATAATTTCATTACTATATCTGACTCTAGACTGTACCAAGCCTGAAATAAAGATATCATTTTTTTCTTTATGCATCTACAATACTGAAGTTGATTAGGATCTTTTTCCCAAAAATATTGGGCAAAAAAAAATTACCGTAGGCTGGTCTCCAGCAATTAAAAAAGAGGGTCAGTAGGTCAGGATTTTATTTTATTTTTTTACACGAAACAAAAGGTAAAAAAAATGGAAATATTTTTGTAAAGATGGAAAGGTAAAAAAAAACTTAAGGGTTGGTTTTTAAAAAAGAGGGTCAGTCGGGCAACCAGAAACAGAACTTTTTTTTTTGCCTTATTTGCCATTGGGAATGGGTCAGACTCCCTGACCTATAGTTTATATAGAAAATGGCCTGGAGAGTCTCTTGAATATTAACACAGCCAGAACAAACTAGATTTTTCTGATGAAAATATCATTTAATCTACTTAACACTGAACAATGCTGTGGGCAGTTGTGACCAGCACAGAGCAATTTCAGATCATCCTGCACACCCATGCATTTTCAGATCTTGGTATGCTGCCTGTTTGCTATTCAGTCAATAAATTTTCAGCAAGCACCCCCATGAACAACTAATGATGTAGTCCAAAATGAAGAAAGGATAAGTCCACTTATAAGATTTAGCAACTTTATTCATTCATCTCTATCAACCATCTTAAGTGTATCTCCTATCACACTATACATCAGTGTTTGTTCTTGAATACTGATTGTATTCACCGTTATGGTAAGGAAATTAAAGATATTAAATTTATTTTAGATAAAGTTTGTCTTATTTACACATCAGATGTTTAATTTCTGATTATTTTTTTTTCAGTGCACATTGCAAAAAAAATGTGGCAATAAGGACTTACTACATGACTGTGTTAATGGTGTGTCCCATTCCACCACTTCATTCTATCAAGTGCAGCATATATGCAGTATATTCCTTTGATCTATACAAATAACTGGGTTTAAACCTTATGACTTTTGGCTCAAGGATCACATGTATTGTGAAAACACTTTGGATGACTCCTACTCTAAAAACAAAAAAGATAGCGAGAAAGACCAATTAGGAGTGGGCCAGAGTCCTGGAGCTTGATTAGTGCTGGTACCCTGATACAAGCATTATTGATATCTTAATTAAATCATTTCCAACAGAATATGAGAAATGATTTTTCTGTCATCATTGACACCTAGTTATCATTAACATGTGTATTAAACAAGATTATCTATATTTGTTTTTCTGCTTATATTTAAATCAGACACTACCATTTCCTGTGGCCGAAATGGTTACAGAGTCCACTTTGGGAGCAGGAGGTTGTGGGTCGATCCCCAGCCACAACATACCAAAGTCTTAAAATTGATACTAGTATATCTCCCTTGCTTGTCACTCAGCATATAATGGTAGTTGCAGGAATGGTTAACCCAGTGTCAGTATAAGTGTAAATGGGTGTGGTATAATGCCACATGTCTACAGCATGATACAGCATGAAGTGTGGTATCTGTCCCAAGTAGACATCGTCTCTAAATGACTGAATTTGCTTAACAAACAAAATCAAACACTTAGTGGATATTTAGAAATTGTGTTCAGTGTTGGACTAGGGGTTGAGAACTCACATTTAATTATTTTAGTATTTTTTATGGACCTTTCCAGCATTTACAAATGCATTCAAATGGCTTACAGGCTATCCAGTAGCTACACTGGGATGATAGATAGTCAATGGTTGACATGGTTTACACAAAAGAACATACAGATTTGTTTGCTAGCAGTTTACTTAGTAATGTATGGGAAAAGCAGGTCCTCAATTTTCATTGTTTGTAACTGGAAATGTGCAATTTTTTTTTATTGTGATTAATGTTTGAAAGTAAGATTATTGGATTGGAATGCAACATTACTCACCTCTATTTATTTGTCACGGGGGAGAAATATGTGCAGCAAGACAGGGAATTGAACCTGGGGCTTTATGCTTACAGGGCAAATGAGCTACCCGGCAGCTTTCACATAATTCTCCCCTATTGTGAGTTAACCCTTTCCCTCATAGAGGACACCATGAAAAGACCTATGCGAACAGCATAAAACCAGATCAGCCTGCGAGTAACTCGCAGGCTGATCAGGTTTTATGCTGTTCGCTGCGCCTCAGTGGTCTGGAAATGAGGATTTTGTAATTAAATTTGGTAAGGTTTAACTGTGGTTTTCTGCAGATCAGGCTTTATGTGATACCTATTGAGGGCGTCAAAATGAGTATATATGAGGGAAAGAGTTAAGGTACCATGACATATATATATATTATAGCAGTCTATCTGTAAGACATGTACTTGTAAAGGCTGCCAGCATGTTCAGATCTTAGATGTTTGAACAGATTGTAAAGACAAATAAACCCCAAAAGTCCTTTTATCATATGATAATAAAATATGCTTCAACAATTGTTCATCACATATTTGCATATACTTAACAAGTTACATACAACTTTATTTAATTTACCATATCACAAGTTACATACCGGTATAACTTTATTTGATTGGCAGAATTACTTGATGACCCTGTGTCGGGCATGTGTAGTCTATATGCATATATTGTGTTTAACTCAAACAGCTGGATTCGTATTCTTCTATCTTATGTTGCCCTAATATTATTACTTGGATAATAAAGATTTTTATCTCAGAACTAGCTTGATTTGAAATGAGGACATTTTTTCAAAAACAGGATCTCTGTTTCTATCAATTAAACTACGATGCATGTTACAAGTAATTATAGATATCTCATTACAGGATGTTGGAGAGTCCACTTTTCTTTGCTCTATCGGTTTTTGACCTGTATCAGTTAATTTCATCAGAAACGGGATAATTATTCTTCACCTCATCAATCTTGAATGTCTTGAAAGTGGGAATTAAAACTAATTGCAAAATAAAGATAAAAAAATAGGCCATTGCTTTTTTGGTATAGGCTTTCAATTTTAAATATTTATTTGGTTAAGATTGTTTGTGTATATGAGTGTGTACATCATCATCATCGTTATCATCATCACATCATCATCATCATCATCATCATTTTTGGCCGCTTGGTCAGCCCCTGTGCCAACAACAATGGCTGCAGACTCCATCTGTCTCCAACTTTGGTATCCATAACTGCACTGAATTGTCAAAAGGTATCGATCATGTTAGCTGAAATAGCCTCGTACTACGTCCCGTGTTCTCGAAAATAAAAATGACACCTTATTCCAATTCCAGCTATGCTGGGGAATTTAGTAAGATACTCAAATTTGAGCCTCACGGTAATTTGAGAACATGGGGCCAGCTTTTATATGGTCAACCAGCTTGTCTTGCTTCATCTACCTCAAGTTTCCAGCAAGTTTGAGTCTTAACCCTTTCTTATACATGTCCAATTCATCTTAACCTTGAACTTTGACCAATATACAGTTGAGACTCGTTATGTCGACATTACAAGTCTCGACATTTAGTATATCTCGACATATTTTGAAAGTCCCAACTTTTTTAGCTCACCTGAGCAAAGCTCAGGGTGAGCTTTTGTGATCCCGTGAGTGTCCGTCGTGCAATGAGCATTGTGGTTTGTCAACATTTTAGTGTTTACACTCTAGCACCTTCATTTCTTAAGCAATCATTTTCAAACTTTATGACAATGTTTATGACCATAATGTCATGGATGAGTTTAATTATGGCTGAGATCGGTCATTAGGTCAGGAGTTATGCCCCTTTTAATATCAAAATATGCCTGATTTCACTTAGTTTACACTCTAGCAACTTCATCTTTTGAGCAATCATCTTCAAACTTTATGACAATGTTTATGACCATAATGTCTCGATTGAGTCCGATTATGGTTGAGGTCGGTTAATTAGGTCAGGAGTTACGCACCGTTTAATATCAAAATATGCCAGATTTTACTTTGTTTACACTCTAGCAACTTCATCTTTTGAGCAATCATCTTCAAACTTTATGACAATGTTTATGACCATAATGTCTCAACTGAGTACGTTTATGACTGAGATTGGTCAATTAGGTCAGGAGTTATGCCCCTTTTAATATAAAAAAATGCCAGATTTCACTTCATTTTTTGGATCCCGGCAGGGTTATTAGGATTTTCATGTGAGGAAGCCTTTCAGCTGGCTTGCGGTAGGTTGATGGTTCTACCCAGATGCCTCCAGGCATTCGGGTCTTCTTCCACCTCAAATTAGCTGGATGTCGCTATATGACTGAAATACTGTCAAGGCTATGGTAAACTCAAATAGTCAAGTCAAGTTTTTTGGGCAATCATCCTCAAACTTTATGAAATTGTTTATGACAATGATGTCTTGATTTTGCTTAATTGTGGCAGAGATGGGCCAATTAGGTCAGGAGTTATGCCCCTTTTAATATAAAAAATGTAAGATTTCATATTGTTTACACCCTAGAGTCTTTATTTTTTTAGCAATCATATTCAAACTTTTAGACAATGTTTATGACCATAATCTCGCAATTGGGTTCAATTATGGCTGATATTGGCTTGTTAATTTAGGAGTTATGCCCCTTTCACTATAAAATGCCTCTTGTTCCCTTTTCATATATATATATTTAAAATCCCTTCTTATCTCGACATTTTGTATCTCGACAATTTTTATATCTATACATATTTCTGTGGTCCTGATGGGTAAATTCTCACCAGAAACTATGTGTTTATCTCGACACATGCTAACACGCTCACGGACGTTCGAAATATTCAGTATCGCCATAAGTTTTCACACTTTCATAGATTACATCCCCAACCACCCAACATGAGGGATACAAATGCTAACGTTATGGGCTTTTAAGGATTAAACTGAACGCGGGGCTGGGCAAGTATATCCCCACCTCGAATGTTTGTCGGAGGTTGTTGAACTATTGAAAGCAAGTTTCAGTGCATTTATTTTCAGAGGTTTGTAGAACTTTTCACTGGTGAAATATATTCATTTCTAGACGGTCTGGTGTCATGTAAATTAGTGTCAATTATAACATTAAAATGTTGCAAACTGTAATGTTTGGAATGAAACAGAATAATGCTAGATGCAATCATACACGCTTAACTGAATCATATAAAGTGTGAACTATTTTAATGGCAAAAACGATCTTTGGTCATAAAGAAACAAGTATACCAAAAGAAACTTGCATCATTAACTTCAACAAAACTCAGTTATGATATAATATATAAGACAAGTTTTTTATTTGGCCTATTGGATTATATTGACAAATTGTGTCAAATACATGTGCATTTTGCGAACGATTGTTAACCCTTTCCCTCATAGAGGAAACCATGAAAAGACCTATGCGAACAGCATAAAACCAGATCAGCCTGCGAGTAACTCACAGGCTGATCAGGTTTTATGCTGTTCGCTGCTCCTCAGTGGTCTGGAAATGAGGATTTTATAATTAAATTTCTTAAGGTTTAACTGTAGTTTGCTGCAGATCAGGCTTTATGTGATACCTATTGAGTGCGTCAAAATGAGTCTATATGAGGGAAAGGGTTAAATATTATGACCACATGGTTCCAGGTACATGTAAATTCATTTGTCAACATACTCATATCTCGACATAAACATGATGATTTCCTTGATGTTGAGATAACAAGTCTCGACTGTATTACATGATCATTTCACCAGGGGTTTGGCAATATTCAATATAATTTGCTGACATAACTGACCAATCAGTAACTGAACAATGGATGGAATGTTATGAATGCACATTAATTGATTTATGTCAAATCTCCGAGTGAAATGGTCTATTGTGCTACTACGCTTGTTTCCTGATTCCACCATTTATACTCTGTGATTGACAGCAATAAGGCAGTTTTAATTCTTAAATGTGAGAAATGACAATATTGTATATAAACATGGTGATTGACTTCGAGAATGACTTAAAATATTCAATGGAAAGTTTGTAGATTTATAAAAAGTTTCATAAATAATCAATATGTAATTGAAAGTAGTTCAAGTCAGGGGTGATGCTGATTACAGCAGATTAGCAGTTTTTGTCAGAGTACTTTTCCTTGGAATTGGAATGTATAGCGTTTGATCCCTGACTGTTGTCAAGTTTGAGGATACTGTGATGAAGGTGGCATGTCACTCTTTACACATTTCAAAATCAGACCCCCAGATCTGTATGATTTGTTGAGTTTACTGCAGTGGTTGACACTGACGGTGTCCCAGGATCTAGAGGACACCAAAAATTTGGATCGGACTCCAGAATTGACATGCCAGGGGTTCTATTGTGACGCATACTTTTCCGATTAAAAGTAAATTGAACAGCCACATTTGAAATTCCAGGTACAGCCACATTTGTTGCAAACTGATGTAATCATCTCCATACAACCTTTCCTTGATAAATCATTACCAATTGTAGCCGGGGTTTCAATAAGAAACAATACGTGGATTCTGCTTCGTCTTTACCAAATCAAGAAATAAGTTCCAAATAATAGTTTCACGTAATATGTAAAGTTGAAACAGTCGAAATATCTTTCTACTCAACAAGAAAATGATGCCATTCAACAATGACAAAGTTGAAAGAAGCTGATTGAAGTAGAAGAACCAGAACCGTACGGTTTGGCGACCAGAGAGAGAGTGCCGTGAAATTTAGGGAGGCGGAAGACAGCGAAATTTAAATTAAAAGCACATGCAGCACGCACTCTGTCTCACTCTCAAAATTCAGATATTTCCTAATAAGGTAAAATACTTTCAGAAGGTTTTATAAATATTCATAAGAAACAGGTCACATGTTAGACGAATACAAAACGAGGCTGGCGAGTACAAAACACGAGACTTAATGACAAACACAAGATTCACGTGCACTGTAAACAAATAATACGTCACACACAGAAACTTTAAAATACATTAACTATATTATCTAACCCTGTCTACACAATAGTTATACAAAATAAAAAAAATAAAAAAAGCAAGCTGTTGAATGACATGACAGAGACTCCTAATTTTCATATGGAACTTGATTTTAAATTTAAAAGCATGTGTTATAATGTCAGGATATCTGGTTAAAAAGTTTAAGTGTCAAAAGCTGTCACAGAAAGTGTAATGCGATGCCTGGACTTGAGCCCCAAATAGGCATTATAATGGAGCTGAACTGAAAATGATTTAACCCTTTCCCTCATAGAGGACACCATGAAAAGACCTATGCGAATAGCATAAAACCAGATCAGCCTGAGAGTAACTCGCAGGCTGATCAGGTTTTATGCTGTTCGCTGCTCCTCAGTGGTCTGGAAATGAGGATTTTGTTATTGAATTTGGTAAGGTTTAACTGTGGTTTTCTGCAGATCAGGCTTTATGTGGTACCTATTGAGTGCGCCAAAATGAGTCTATATGAGGGAAAGGGTTAAGCAGACACTGTGGTTAAGTGGTTTATATAATGCTCAGTTCTGAAATATATGGGTTCACTTCCTGCCTGGAGAATTTTCAAAAACTGTTCTGCATGCAAAGTACTGGTATAATTGAAGAAGTGATGATAAGTTGTAAACTCTTGATTCATCTTAGTTAACAGAAAAGATATCAGATCAAGCTTAAAAGTATTGTTGAGGGGTTTATAATCTGATGAATGGAGTAAAATCGTCTGTTGACACCTCAACAATAATTCACACCCAGACCAGCTCTTTATATTCATTCATTGATAAAAGAAATTCTTGCCTGCCAGGTGTACTGCAGTCCAGTATTTTTACTGGGCCATAAACTGGTCAGTTTTACCAGGGTGTAAACTTAAAAAGCCCTCTTGAGTGAATGGGGTATTGTAACCTTAACCATATGGTTTTGTTTAGCAGACAGCTAGCCCTTCATCCCAGGCAGACAGATTGATCTGAATACTTGTGTTGAGACCTTTGTGGCACAGTCCATGTTTAATATAGATATCGAAGTAGGTGTATTACAGATTTCACAGCAATAGTGTGAGTTGTCATTCTGCATGTGTTTGGGATTGTACTCGTTTTGAAGTAAGTGTTTTAATTTATTAAATTGTGTTGAACGGTATGTACATATTCTCAAACAGCCTCTGTGATGAGTGTTTTATTTTTTTTAAATCCTGTTGAATAATAATATACACATTCTAGCATAGCCTCTGTGGTGAGTGTTTCAATTTGTTAAATGTTGTTAAATACATGTAAATAATATGTTCACATTCCTATATAGCCTTTTAAAAATTTAATCTTGTTACCTAAGAATGTCATACTGAGGTTATATATACACTGACTGTGCATGTACACCTGTGTTTATACTGTTTGGGTTATCCAGATACTTTATAAGTATTGGGTATGTTTAGATAGCATGTAACATGGCTCACTTTACAATATATGCTAACACAGACCTACTGAACTAAAGGTATTCCATTTTTATGAAGCCATATTGGTGTATTTTATGACTTAAGTGGGCTTTTATTTCACATAATTTGCCAATTGTGGCAGAGATATCGAATCTGTTCAAATATTTCCAGAATCATGACAACATATTCTCACTGATTGTGTGCCCCCATTTACTGTTTGGGTTTCATATATGTTTGATGAACAATGTGACATGGCCCGGTGTACATGAACAGATCACCAAATGATTAGCGGTTATGTCAACATCTGATACAAGATGTTTTGTAAATGAAGAGGAAATGTTTATGAGACCAAATTGACACTTCATTATGAAAACCCCTTTACCTCATGAATATTCATGTACATATTAATGGCTCAATGAACATTTATTTACTGAACTATATATAGATCTAAATGATATTTGTCTTGGCTGTGTTCACTGTGTACAATCTGAGCTACTGTACAGTTATGTATTAGCAAACAGAGGAGACCCAGATCAGACAGCTTCTTCCAGCAGTGTGTTAAATAACCACTTACATTTGCTCATATTATATATTAGCTAATAACAGTCCCAAGTTGGTTCCCAGTGCTTGCATTCTATATACCAAGTCTGAAGATATACCTGCTGTAAGCAGAAGGGATTACTTTTCCATTGTCTAAATGTTCATCCATCTGTCTGTCACACACTTTTTCTGTCATGCTTGTCCATCACACATTTTCTATCACACTTTAGCAGGTGACACAATCATGTGTTCCAAAGAACACTCATTTGTTTTCGAAAGGTGCATGAATATTCATGTATAAATTTATGACTTGATGAATATCAATCAATTGAAATTAGAGTGGTGTACAAAATCGGGGATTTTTCTTTGCTGTGTACACTTTAGACTCTAAGCTACAATATTGCATGAACAAACAGAGAAGGCCCTGATCAGACAGCGTCTGGAAGGAGCAGTCTGATCTGGGTCTATTTTGTTTGCCAAGGCATCAAAATGTGTCAATATGAGGTAAAGGACTAAAAAATCCACAGTGTGTGTTTTCTCTGTTACTTTTTTCTATAAATTATTTTCTTACTATCAGTTTTTTTTTCTGATTTAGGGAAAGAGGCCTGGTCTTTTTTTAGGGGGAAAGATGAAACATAAAAGAAATTTTATATTCGTGGGAAAAATAAAATCATAATTGGGGGAAAATATAGCCACATTCTTTACATTGGAGAAGGGAAATTCTGGGGTAAATTGCAATTTTTAGGCTGTACTATAGGGTCCAGTCGTCATCTGGATTTCATGTTCTTGTAAACAAAAAAAATACTTGATTACAATTTTCATGCAAAAAAACTCAAAAGATAGCCTCTAAATTCATTGTAAATTTGAGTATGAAGTCATTTCATACTTGTGTGTTTCTTTTTGTGTTTATGTGTTGTTTTTTAAGACGGTACCTATGTTCACAATCTTATTAAAATCAGCTCTTTGTTTTTGCTCCAATACTCAATGCTATGAAGATCTGATAACATTACAGGAATGGTCATCTCATGTTGACCTTTATGTTTTGAATATTAATTAAAAATATGTCCAATCAGAATGTGCGCTTCAAAACAGTGATATCTGCAAAATTGTTTTCTTTTGCAGTCATTAACTTGCGAATATATAATCTTACTCCAAAATAATAAACACATGGATTTTCCAAGTCCAATGTGTGTACAAACACATATTTATTGTTAGTCTATAACGTATAATAATATAATTACTAATGTGCTGCATGCTTTTCAGCAACATTGCATGAACACCTTGTCTGTTACCTGCTGGATATTGTCCTGCACTCAAGAAGTTCTACCCAAGCATTTTGTAGCCAAGGATTTGATTGGCTAATCAAAGGTCAGTTTGAGATGACCTGTAACTCAATGTCATCAGTTCCTACTTAGTAAGTGTCAGATAGGATATGATTTGAATGAGATTGCCTGTGTTTACAACTGATCATTGGCCATCAGTGTAAAGATAATTTTGATATGCAGATAGCCCTATATATATTCCAGGGACTTTCTGATCATGCCCCTATGTGAGGCATTCCTAGAAACCTGTGAATGAAATTTCTTGAATTTAAGTTTCTCTCTATATATATTTAATTACATCTATCATCATATGAAGTGTATAAATGGTATATCAAATTTTATCAGTACTTCTCATTTTTTATTTATAGCAAGTAAAGATCTATTTATTTATAATTTTACAGTAGGGCTGTTTCTATGTAGACATAGTTTCCCTGTTGTTCACATGAAGTTTTAGATAAATTTTGTGATGAATTGTAGGTTTTCTAAATTATTTAGTAGTATGTTTGCAGTCATGCAAAACAAATTGATTGATGTATAAGGGGTGTTCAAAAAGTATTTGGAAAAATCCGATAACTTATTTATTAATATGGTTATTAAAATAAAATTTTCAAAAATGATAGTTTGATATATTTTTAATTTAATCCGAAAGAAAAAATGATACAAGTTGCAATGACGCATAATCCACAGTCACTTAGGCAACTTGAGGTGGTAAAATATGCAGCCGCAGCTGCATCCAGAGTATAGACTTAAACCAAACCTGAACATACTTCAGTGCTCTACTTCTTTGTATAATGTGTAGGCCACTTGAAACTGCCCAGTGGGCCTACCAGACAGAAGCAGGAGGTGACAGGCTGGGTCCTAGAGAATATAAACCCAAACCATCATTAAAATCCTTTCTCAGGGCTCTGGTTGTAAACTTAGTGCCTAACATGTATACACAGTAACATGGTGTGGTACCATTCCCCAGTGGCCTAGTGGTAAGAGCGTCCGCCTCAGCAGTGGAAGGTCATGGGTTCGATCCCCGGCCTTGACATATCAAAGTCGTAAAAAATGGTACTGGTATAGCTCCATTGCCCCAATGTCAGGATAATGTGACTGCATGTGGTATCATGCCAAATGTCGGTTTAAGTAGACATAGTCACCAAATGACTGAAATACTGCTGGTGAGACATTAAACCCAACAAGCAAACAAACATGGTATGGTATCATGCCACATGTGCACAGTATAATTATGCATGGCCATCAATACTAATCTTGAATACCAAAATGACAAACACACTGTTGCAAGTTTAACCCTACAACAAATCATGAAAGCATAACTGATTATATCCCACAGTCTATACGAGAACCGATCACACCGTCTTTCTATATCCTGAGACTCAATCAATGTCAGTTGGGATTAACCGACTGTTTGATGACTGATCTCGGTTGTCATATATATAGGACCTTCAGAGATTCTCTGTACAAAAACATTGATCTCTGCTGCATAGAAAAGGTGACTGAAATCAAAAGGTCATTCAGTAGTAATTTTGCCATTTAACCATACATTAACCCATTTTCGAGTTGTATAATTGAATTAGATATTAAATTATGTATCATCAGCAGTCTGATGTCACTATGACAACTGAGACAGGAACCAGATTTAGAGACAACTGCAGATTTCCGCTATTTTGAGAGTGTTTATCATGAGACGAACCATGTGACTAGTCTAACCAATGTTCTATACTCACCTCAAAGTCTTTCCTCGCCGTCTTAAATTTGCCAAATTGTAAAAAAAAAAAATGGGAATAATTAATTAATAATAAAGAAAATAATAAAAAAAAATTGCAAGAAAAGTATGGCGCCCAGACCCTCTGCCTCCTACAATCTAAAATTAGCCTTCTACTCTGATTCTTAAGGGAAACCCTGCTCTGGATCAGTTTAATGGAATTTCCTGGCTGATCAGGTTTTATTATGTTTATATGTAAGCTAGATGGAAGATTTTATTATTATATAATTCACATCATATAGGAGACATTAGTTCCTATAATATCTACTAATTCTTGCTGTACCAGTATTTAACCCTTTCCCTCATAGAGGAAACCATGAAAAGACCTATGCGAACAGCATAAAACCAGATCAGCCTGCGAGTAACTCGCAGGCTGATCAGGTTTTATGCTGTTCGCTGCTCCTCTGTGGTCTTGAAATGAGGACTTTATAATTAAATTTGGTAAGAATTGGTTGTGGTTTTCTGCAGATCAGGCTTTATGTGGTACCTATTGAGGGCGTCAAAATGAGTCTATATGAGGGAAAGGGATAAAATGACTATAAACCTATTTGTTATAAAAACACAACTTAGGTTCATCCTGCCAGTAGTAACAATATCGGTAAGGATTAACCCTTTCCCTCATACATACTCATTTTGACGCCCTCAATAGGTATCACATAAAGCCTGATCTGCAGAAAACCACAGTTAAACCTTACCAAATTTAATTACAAAATCCTCATTTCCAGACCACTGAGGAGCAGCGAACAGTATAAAACCTGATCAGCCTGCGAGTCACTGGCAGGCTGATCTGGTTTTATGCTGTTCGCATAGGTCTTTTCATGGTTTCCTCTATGAGAGAAAGGGTTAAAATTTTGAATAACATACATGACATCAACAACAATGACAGCAGCAAAAAATCCAATCAATGTTGATATATAAGGTGTTAGAAAGTTTCTATCAAAACTAAATATAGATATAAGGTATAGGCATTTTATTCAAAAGTCTTATTTAGGCCCATAAAGTACAATGTTTTTCATATGAAAATTAACATAAATACTGTCTCTTGTCATCTGTCTGTTTGTTTGATGTCAACTTTGACATCAAAGTCACTAAAAACTCCAAAAGGTTTTATTCAATTTTATACCATGAAATGATTGAAAGCAATTTTAAATATGGTCAGAATACATACAATTGATTTTTAACATAAACGTAATGATCTTACAAAACATACTTTAATTCATATGGACTAGATATTGTTGCATGTTTGACTTGTATCTATGTTACACAAGGAAGGATAGAAATATTCTATTTATATACAGCCTTTGGGATTAAGGCTTACCCGGTAATTTTACCCTATATTTTCAGGATTTTTGCCTGGTCACGGAAGTTAAGTGAGGGAGTCAAATACAAGTGTGAGTATTTACATGGTCTCTTTTTGTATTTGTAAAATCTTCTTATAATGTAGCTCTGATTACAAATTTGATAAGGATTTACATATAAACTGAAGTAGTGTTAAGAACTTGGCTTATACTATTTCATATACATTCTTGCCCTGCTTGTGTCCTACATATTGACCCTTCAAAGCAGTAGCTGAAAATGAGGTTAAGTAGAACAAGAAATATCTTTTAAAAAATGATTTTAACTTTATTTTTTTTTTTACTTAGATTACGAAAAAAAAATTCACAACTTATATTAATCACTATCGATGGCTCTGGTGGTGGCGTATCTGGTCATTATTGTGGGTGGAAACTGGAGAACCTGTAAAAAACCCACGCGCCTGGACGGGCGACCACTGTACCCTCTCACATACATCACCAGGAATCGAACTCTGGACGCATTTGTTAGAAGCTAGGCACATTACCCATGACTACACTATCCAGTGCACTTGAATAGGAAAAACTGGAGAAATCTTCTTGTCAGAAAGTTTAGATATTGGTTTGCCACATGGCCAAATAGACTGTCTACCAAGATTGTTTAAATCAGGGCCTGGGGTCAAAATTGGGGCAGCCCCAGGGGTCACTTGATTTTACAGACTTATGTAGGAAAGACTTTGATAGATCTTCTTGTCAGAAACCACAAGATCATGGGTTTAGATATTTGGTATGGAACATAGCCTTGTGGACCTGAACCAAGGTTTCAAATAATGGCTCTGGGGTCAAAATTGGTTCCACCCTAGGGGTCACTTGATTTTATAGCTATGACCATCAAAATTTGGACCACAGGTAGTTTTTGAGTGGAATTACAATTATCTTGCTGTACTTCTACATGGATTTTGTATTCAGTATGACCATGTTATAAAAGGCAATGAAGGCAATATTTCTCAGGTGAGCGATTCAGTGCCATTTTAGCCCTCTTGTTTAATGTATTAAAAATGTGTATCTTGAATATAAGGCCTATCTCAATGCAGAAGACATAATTACTTCCAAATCTGACAGAAAGTGCTTGAATAAAATCTGTGATTGATGTTGTAGTTATTTTGTGTATGCTCAAATCTTGGAACAAAACTTCATAAAATGCTGAGAATAGACTCTAAAAAATGGACATCTCCCAAAACTGTTTACCACATTGCCAAGATATGTTTCTAGTTTAAACTTTATTTATTTTATATTGATTGTTAAATATATTGATTATGAAACAACTTCTTCAACTTAAATAAATATTATATGTTTCTAGTGTGGTATATCATTTTTAGCTCATCTGTTTCAAAGAAAAAGTCAAGCTGTTTTGATTGCTGGGTCATCGTTGTCCTTGTTGTCGTTCTCAATGCAAAAACTTTACTGTAGCCAATTACTCAATCACTTGAACAGAATAGCGTTGGTGTCCGCATGTGGTGCTCTTCTTTTGTGGTATGATTGATTTTCATTTAGCAGGACTGTATGTGCGATATCTGTCACATGATGATAATGGATGTTCCAATAGTTCTGTTTTATATTTCTATAGCACGTATAAAAAAACCCAAAATACCAAGCACTAATTTGATACAGAAACAAGGGTGCATACAAATCGTGCATTTATCCATTGTCTGACCATGTTTAGGTATCAGTAAAATCAGCTTAAGGTTAATAGATGAGTCTGGGTTGCCTGATGGTTGGATATCTAAGCCACTGATAGGGAATCATGCATAAACTATCAGATATCAACTAGTGATGGGAATCGGTTTAACCTTTCACCTCATGAATATTAATAATCAACTTAATAATTGATGAATATATAAATTTTTCTGAACTTTAAAACAATGGATTTTTTTTTGCCATGCAGACTTTAACCCTTTCCCTCATAGAGGACACCAAGAAGAGACCTATGCGAACAGCATAAAACCAGATCAGCCTGCTAGTAACTTGCAGGCTGATCAGGTTTTATGCTGTTCGCTGCTCCTCAGTGGTCTGGAAATGAGGATTTTGCAGATCAGGCTTTATGTGGTACCTATTGATTGCGTCAAAATGAGTCTATATGAGGGAAAGGGTTAAAGAATCTGAGCTACAATACTGTATGAGCAAACAGGAGACCATACACAGCTGTTTCCAGCGGCTGTCTGATCTTGGTTTGATCTATTTGGCAAGATGTCAAAACACGGCTGTATGAGTTCATGGGTTTTAAAACAATAATTGATTAACCCTTTCCCTCATAGAGGAAACCATGAAAAGACCTATGCGAACAACATAAAACCAGATCAGCCTGCGAGTAACTCGCAGGCTGATCAGGTTTTATGCTGTTCGCTGCTCCTCAGTGGTCTGGAAATGAGGACTTTATAATTAAATTTGGTAAGGTTTAACTGTGGTTTTCTGCAGATCAGGCTTTATGTGGTACCTATTGAGTGCGTCAAAATGAGTCTATATGAGGGAAAGGGTTAAGCAAACAGCATAAAGTGACCACTTAACAAAGATGACTGCTAAAGGAAGGTTTAACATATACCTTAATGCTAGTTTGGTAATTTTAGAACTGACTGCATGTTGACCTAGAACAAGTGGCCTTAAACAATTCAACTGTATTTGACTGAACCAGTTTCATTCTAGATAATAGATACTTTGCATTTTCTGACATGACCATCTCAATGCTAGTATCTACACCTGACTGAAGTTTTATAGTAGATTCAAAAGAGCCAGGTTATCTCGAAGGTCAGAGGTTTCTAGTGTGAGTTCAGACTCAAAGACTTTCAAAACCTCATAATTATAATTCTCCTAATGACTGAAATACTCTCCATAGGATGTTAACCCTTTCCCTCATATAGACTCATTTTGACGCACTCAATAGGTACCACAAAAAGCCTGATCTGCAGAAAACCACAGTTAAACCTTACCAAATTTAATTATAAAATCCTCATTTCCAGACCACTGAGGAGCAGCGAACAGCATAAAACCTGATCAGCCTGCAAGTTACTCGCAGGCTGATCTGGTTTTATGTTGTTCGCATAGGTCTTTTCATGGTTTCCTCTATGAGGGAAAGGGTTAAACACATTAAACAAACTTTCTAAACCTCTCACATCAGGCCTGTGTACTTGAGGGACAGCCTTTAGCAGATTCTGGTCAGCAGTCAGCACAACACATGTCTTTTATCTTCATAATACAGATCTTGTAAATGGATCTGCTCCATGTGAGACATGCCTGTTTCTCCCAAATTTTAAAAAAAGAAAATCCTAATTTGGTCGTAAGATTTCAGATTTTTTGTTTTTCATTAAGATGATGGATGGAGTAGAAAATGGTTAAAAGAATGTTTATTGTACAAAAAAAAATGTGAATGAAGATATGAATTATTCACAATTTATGAAATTCGTTGTTATTTTTCCTACAGGGTTTGGTATATATTATTTTGTTTGTATTAAAATTAAAAAAAATAGATATAGAATTGATTTATATATTATTATATTAAACAAAATTGTATGTGCCAAACCCCTGCAGAACCATTTGCCCAAAGATGTTGAAACAAGAAGCATTTACACTCTTGATGTTTGTTAGTTTTATTGGGTTTAACATCCCACCAACAGCATTTCATTCATCTAGGGACTTTGGTCTACATGAAACAGATAAAGAGCTGCCACACTGCAGTAGCACGCCACAAGTGGCATAATACCACACCCACATTATCCTGACACCAGGCCAGCCAGTCCTGGAACTCTGCCCTTATATGCTGAGCGCCAAGCAGGGGAGGAGCTATATCAGTACCATTTTTGAACAGGATTGCTTGCAACACTGTTCTATGGTAGCACACATTTTAAATCAGACATTAATTCTGGTTTTATATTTAGACATTTATATTTTTTTTTTTTTTTTTTTTTTACTACGCAGAAAAAAAGTCCAAAATTTGTTTTCTCTCTTATCACAAATAGTGATATTTTTCATGTTTATTTCAGTATGATAGTGTAAGAAAGACATAACTGAATTAAAATGTATTGAAAATCGATGCTGGAGAAAACGTGTTTAATAAACTGTAATGAAAAAAGAAAGTACACAGGAGACAAAATCGCAAATCATTCAGAGATATTTTGAACCATGACTGGCTGGAATTTCAAGCGATAGCCAACAATATAAGGATAAAATTTCATCTGCATGCAACAGTTTGCTGAGTTAGTGAAGTGGGTAAAGAAGTCAGTCTGTTCTCTTTCAAATATTATTGTAAAGGGGTTTGAGTTTGAAAACCATGCAGGGGAACAAGTTTTTTTTATCATTATTTATTTTTTTTTTTTTACATTTTTAGCTCACCTGAGCACAACGTGCTCAAGGTGAGCTTTTGTGATCGCGCTTCGTGCGTCGTTCGTCGTCAACAACAATTTGGCTTGTTAACACTCTAGTGGCCATATTTTTGGCCAATCTTCATGAAACTTGGTCAGAATGTTTGTCTCCATAAAATCTTGGACAAGTTAGAAATTGGGTCATGTTAAAACCTTTTTAACACTCTAGAGGCTACATTTTTGGCCCAATCTTCATGAAACTTGGTCAGAATGTTTCTCTCCATAAAATCTTGGACAAGTTCGAATTTGGGTCATGTGGGGTCAAAAAGTAGGTCATGAGGTCAAATCTTACAAAAACCTTGTTAACACTCTAGAGGCCACATTTTTGGCCCAATCTTCATGAAACTTGGTCAGAATGTTTCTCTCCATAAAATCTTGGACAAGTTCGAATTTGGGTCATGTGGGGTCAAAAAGTAGGTCATGAGGTCAAATCTTAGAAAAACCTTGTTAACACTCTAGAGGCCACATTTTTGACCCAATCTTCATGAAAATTGGTCGGAATGTCTGTTTCCATAAATCTTGTTCAAGCTCGAAAGTGGGTCATGTGATGTCAAAAAGTAGGTCAATATGAAAAATCTAACATGTCGCTCATTTATAATCAGGTGAGCGATTCAGGACCATCATGGCCCTCTTGTTTTAATTACTTTTGCAATATAAGACATACATATTTATGTTATTTTGAAAATCATTAATTATTTACCTATATTATATGTAAGTACATGTGTATATAAAATAAAAAGAAAAAAAAATGAAAGAAAAAAAGAAAAAAACAACAACAGAAAGTTTGTTGAATTTTATTTGCTTCCACATATTCATATAATCTTATAAACTGTAGGCAAGACAAATCTGGAGAGTAAGGTAGTGATATGCTTATTGTTAGCAATCCTTTGAGACAAATGATGTATTCATCTTTATTTAATGACTGTGTTTAAGCAAGGTTAAAGCAGGTTTATAACATAGGCATCGCTTGAAAATCTGATCCTTGCTTATAAATTTACTTTGATAAACAAAATAATATTAAAAGCACTGTTTTCTCAGCCCTATCAGCGCAACTTTACAACTTTGGTATGTCCTGGCCAGGGATTGAATCCACAGCCTCCCTATTCAGGGGCGGGCGATGATCAAATCACACGACTATCAGCACTGGTTTTACACTCTTGAACCCCATACTTGGGTCAGTCAGGTCACAGACCTTCCACTGCTAAATATGTTATCCTTACTGAAGTCAAGTCTCAGAAAATTTACATTTATATATGTCGCATTTGTTTCCCCATTAATTTCTATATTCGGATATATAAAGAGGATAAATGCCCATTATAAATTTGGCGACTGAAAAAGAATAGGGAATTTCCATAAAGTCTTGGATCTTTTTTTTCTTTCTTATTCTGATGTAAATTCAGGCATTTCTTCCTTCAAATTTATTTTTTTAGAGAGACAAATATATAGACTTTCTTTTCTTTTCAAAGGAACTCCAAAAGATATCCTTATATTGATTTTTGATTGATTGTTTAAAAAAAAATATCGCAACTTCATGGTTTTTGTAGGAAAAAATTTTAACACAAAATAAAAAGGAACAAAAATATAAAAAAAAATTAAAAGGTCTTTTAACATTAATATAGTTCTAGTAAAGGTTTATTTGAAAGTTACAATGCAGTGTTTTTTACAGTATCATGGGTCTTTAACCTGAAGTTATTTTTTTCCCAAAGTATACTTAAGTATAATTGTTTTTTTTAGATCTGCAGGGTCATAGAGTCTTGACTCCATAGATATGCTGGTCACCAGATTTTGTGATGTAAAGAAAGAGTTACAAAAATGATATCTGCCATTATTCTTTACATCACAAAATCTTTTACTGTATCAGTAGCTTGTGGTTTTCATCCCCAACTGTGATATACTTCAGTCATTAAAAATGATACTGGTGTAATTATGTCTCATCCCCCATATTTATATTGGGGAGACATATTGTTTTTTGTCGGAGTTGTCTGTCTGTCTGTCACATTTTTTGTCCAGAGAATAACTCACAAAATATCAAAGCCATTAACTTGAAACTTCAGAGGTAGATAGATCTGATGGAGGAAAAGTGCAGTGCAAAGAACCGTAACTCTGCACATATTTTTTGAGTTATTGCCCTTTGTTAAATTTCATACTTATTTTTGTCCGGAGCATAACTCACAAAGTATCAAAGCTATTAACTGTAAACTTCACAGGTGAATAGAACTTATTGAGGAGAAGTGTCATGCTCAAGAACTGTAACTCTGTGCATCATATTTTTGGAGATATTTCACTTTGTTAAATTTTAGAATTATTTTTGTCTAGAACGTAACTCAAAAATTATAAAAGCTATTAACTTGAAACTTACAGGAGAATATACTGTACACACAGTCAGATTAGGCGCAGCTATGTATAAGGGGCATCCTAATTTTCAAGGGTAACGTATTTGAAAGAGAAAAAAAAACAAAAAAAAAAACCCCACTTATTGTATAGTATGCGGTGAAATCTTGTTTTGAAATTTGTGCTGTCGTACATTTTGACAGACTTAAAGCTATTGTATGCGGCGGTACGTCACCGGGCTAATCATACGGTGAACTGTTTTATTTACACATGGCATAAGGTTACCGTTAGACCGTTACATTAACGACGGGTAGGATAAAGGTGACACATTTTCATAACATGACATTACTCAACCATGTCCCCGCATTCTAACACTAAGGACCATTGTCACCTGTCAAAATTCTACCAACTAACAAACATGACATAACAATTGCCACCTGCCAATTGTACATCATGAGGTCCCGTAAAATAAACTTATTTGTTTATATTGTAAATGGCTTCCATCAAGTTGTTTCAGTTTCTCACGATCATTTTATCATGAAATATACCAGTAGGATAACTTATAAGAACAAAAGCAGTAATCTAGTATTATTTATCATGGTTATAGATTTTGTGGCATATTATTATCGTATTTATTGGCTTTCAGTATATCCAATTTTCTGAGATCATATACTGGTAAATTTCACTTCTCATTGAATGAAAAAAGAAACCTGAAGGTGCACCCCCTCTATAAACCTGAATTATCTGGAAAAAAAAGTGTGCCTAATCTGCTGGTGTATACGGTACCTCATGATGGAAAAGTGTCATGCACAAGAACCATAACTCTGTGATATTTTTCTCATATTTTTTATTTTTGGAGTTATTGCCTTTTGTTGAATTTCATACTTATTTTTTGTCAAGAGCATTTCTTGCGCACTATGAGACATATAACCTTGATATTTCATAGGTGGGTAGACATTATGGACAAGAATTGCAGTACACTAGAGCATAATCCATTTCCAGTGTTGGTGGAGTTTTTCTGCTTTTATACAATTTTTTGTCTTTAAGATAACTCCAGTTTGACTCATGCTATTGAAATTAAAATTCATGTATGGAAAGAAATTAATGAGAGAAAGTGTCATGCACAAGGTTCATAACTTGGCCTCAGTATTATTGGAGTTATTCCCCCTTTTCACAATTTCTTGACTGCAAGATAACTCTACTTATATTCCAGTTATGGAAAGAAATTGTTGAGAGGAAGTGTCACACACAAGGTCCATAACTGTGTATGGAGCTTTAACAATATAGTAAGCCCTTTGCATATGTCACTGTGTGCCTTAGTGTATACATGTGTGTAGGGGAGGGGGTGGGGGGAGAAATCAGTTTTCTAGGAAAACAAATCTCTAGTTTATATATATCTACCTTTCTGAGCTACGGTTGTTCCAGGACTGGTTGGTCCATTAATTGTCAGGATATATAATGTGACTGGGTGTTGTATTGCTTCA
>CM037789.1:45286536-45336536 GCA_021229015.1 Solen grandis | reverse complement strand
CGTGATAAATATTGACACTGCTAATGAATAAAATGATTTGGTCGGTCGCACAATACAACTGATATATGGAAAAATATGTTAAGTTTGTTATTGCCAAACAGGGAAGGGGGCTTCTAAGAAGCTTTTTTTATTTTCTTTCTTTTCCTGTTTTCTTTACGTTCATGTCTGAACTAAAGTAAATTAGTAAACATAAAATGTAACTGCTTTTTCAGTGCTATCATCACTTTGATATTGGTCTTATAAATAAAGGGGGATAACAAATACAATGATGTTCGCGTGGTCAGGACGAGTTGACGCACATGTCAAGTGGTATGAACTGTTAACATAAGAAATGGAACTTAAAGAAGAATCTAATGTTTACGAAAGTGGAGGACAAAAGCGTCACATATGATAAATTACGAGTCGAACTAGATATATTTTCTGTATAACTGATATAATAATCATTATAAAAAAAAGGATGATTTAGATGTTTGTGTTGAAATAAATGAGCATTAAAATTACTTTGTTATTTTGAATTTGTGAAATATAGATAAAATAGGTAAGTGCATTGAAAGTAATCGGACAATTGATGCAAATTTTATAAAACGTATTTGACCTTTGGGTAGGCACATGTATCCGGGTGTCCCTATGTACTCTCGCACAAGTAGCCTGCAGGGTATCGCTACATAACATAGGATAATAAAACAGGTCGCCACTAAAATAACATAACATAAAATAACATAACACAATTGTGTCATGTTTTAACGCCGCCATTCAACATAGTATATCCTGACCTCGCTACATAACATAACACCAAGTTCATCTCAAAATTTATTGTTCTTATAGTGAAGGCTTTGCATCGCCTTAAAAATTGATCCTCATTTATTAATATTCTAAAATTAATATACAAAACAAAGGCGAAATGATTACATCAAAACAATATTCTTTCAGTGTTATTAACGCTTTTTAGTACGTGTGTAAGAATGGCATCTCATCCGCTCATAAACTACATCTCTCTCAGAAGAAAGACACTAAACCGTCTATTCAGAGTAAATCATTGAATACTTATCATCTGCCTGTTGGCCGAAGGTCTTGTTTTTATCAAACTCTGAAAGACCATATACATACACGATAAGAGAGTGCATTCGTAAAAAGTTCACAAAATGATGGACACATTCAGAGGTAATGTCACATTTAAATTGTTTCTTAGATGTCGTATTGTGTCTTAACGTGAATAATGATTCTAAAGTTTCTAAATCCTAGCTATTTTGCAGATATTTAAAATACTCCCCAAGCTTTTTTTGCTCGATACATCAGTTTATTTTAGAATTTCGTTAGTATTGAATATGTAAGATTAACAAGTAAAATTTAACAAGGTGTGTATCGTGTGATGGTTTAACATTGTGGCAGACGGTAGCTTCTCAAATTCCGTTGGTAACTAAATAGAAAGTTCGAATAGTTTGATTTCTTTAGTGTGGTTGTTTTGTTGGATTTAACGTCCTGCAGTATTTCAGTCATTTGGAGACTATGTCTGCTTGAGACAGATATAGTGCTGTCATACTGCAGTATCACGCCTTAGACATGTGGCATGATACCACATCCAGTCACATTATCCTGACACCAGGACAACCATTTCTGGAACTACCGTTTTATGCTAACCGCCAAGCAAGGGAGCCATACCAGTAGCATTTTTTACGACTTTGGTATATCGCGGCCGGGGATCGAACCCACGATCTTACTATAGATGGGACTACAAAGGTTCGGTATAGATAAACATATGAGTTTTTTTTTTATCATGGATATTGCTTGAGAGTCATTGTACTACATGAGAATTTGTATAATGCTAAGAGTCGGTTTATCAAGACTTTAAGAAGAATACCTCCAAATGTATGGTGGCTAATTCCTTCAATGTCATGTGGGTGGAGTTTCGTCTTTTTTTCCTCCCGAAATCCCACCATTGCTGTTGTTTTGGTTAAAAAAAAGAACAACAAAAACAACAACAACATATTTCTACTTTTCACCCCGTTATATCGACTTTTCGTGCTGTTGCCCCGCCAACCCGCAAGGCGAAAAATCAATATTTCATCTTTTCGTGTTGGAGCCCCGAAAACCCACCACACGAGAATCAATATCACGCATTTTCGTCTTCCGGTACGCAAGTGCAAAGTGATTGCAAACACGTGTTGGCATCATATGCTTCTATAACTGGCAATCATTATGGTGATCGTATAATTTTACAATTTTGGAATAATTTGTTAAGAAGTATCAGTGTATCTTTTCTTTGCCTTATTTTTGGAAATGAACATAAAATCAAATTATACACATGTAGGAATCAAAAGTTTATATAATTTATAATGAAGACGAAATGACGAAATATTGATTTTTGCAACACGAATATACGCAATCGAAATTCCGGGGCGAAAATGGGAGTTCGTGGTCGAAAGTCGAAATTTTGACTTTTCCTTTTGTCACCCCGTCAAATAATGTTTTTCGACCGTTCTCCCCCAAAACCCGTAATACTACATGGCAAAAATCAGTTACTATTACAACGTCATTTTAGAAATTACAAGAGTGTCATTATTTGACAATGATCAAAAACTTGATAAGGTCGTACTAAACTGGCCATTTGATTTCGTTTTCAGTTTCCGTGCTGTTAGTTCTTTTGACGCTAGTTCGAAAAGGTGAGTGCCACCAGCGTAGTGCATGAAATTCTCATCATTTCTTGCGAGTGTCTCGCGAAATCATTATTTTTCGTTGACATCGAATTTTGATAATTATGTAGTAAAAGGCATGTCTTAGGTATTTATGCTCTTGACACATGATATCTATTAAATGAACGACGTTCGTTGGAGTTAATGTTCGTGAGCAAAACTCTCCACAAAATCATCTTAAAATGGAGCCCCACGAAAATTAATGATTTTACAGTATGAGAAATATTATCTAAAAAAGATAATTGCAAGGAGTTCTTGATCTGCATTTCTTTTCAATTTTTAACTACTGATATTTTGGATCTACAGTTGAACCAGTGGTAAAAACAACCTGCTTAACGTGACCCTTTCGGAACATCATGACCTTTTCCTAGCGAAAATGGGTGATGTGTTCCGAATGACGTACGCCCGACACTATTTCAGTAATTACACGCTGCCTCGCTGCCATATCGAGCAGTACACCAGCATCCTGACACCACATCCTGTCACGTCATCCTGACACCACATCCTGACACACATCCTGACACCACATCCTGTCACATCATCCTGACACCACATCCTGACACCACAACCTGACACCACATCCTGACACCACAACCTGACACCACATCCTGACACCACATCCTTACACCACATCCTGTCACATCATCCTGACACCACATCCTGTTACATCATCCTGACACCACATCCTGTCACATCATCCTGACACCACATCCTGACACAATATCCTGTCACATCATCCTGACACCACATCCTGTCACATCATCCTGACACAACATATCCTGTCACATCATCCTGACACCACATCCTGTCACATCATCCTGACACATCATCCTGACACATCATCCTGACACATCATCCTGACACTTGACAAACCGATCCTGAAATTATCTTAATGTTTCTTAGCGTCATGGTACCAGTACCACCTTAAAATACTTTAGTTAGTTTAAACATATTTATTTCTTAGCGTCATGGTACCAGTACCACCTTAAAATACTTTAGTTAGTTTAAACATATTTATCGTAGTTAACATCGGGCCCAGTTCGGACCCGAAATAGGCAGCCAACTTTAAGATTAAATTCTTTGTCGAAACCCACGTTCTCTCAATACGCTTTGTTTCTAAATCGACCGTGGGTTATTTGATAAGCAATACCTCGAACCCATGAATTATTATTTATATATTACTTGACCAATGAAACAGCGTAAATTTTGAATGTCAGCTATGTAGAGATGACGTCATGCTCCTCGTCTGCGCGTAAGCTTAAATTATTAAAAAATACGCATGGTTTTATTGGTCAGCAAGTAGCTAATCATATTCATGAAAACGACGTTTCCTACGGTATATTCGGTAGTGATAACGGACTATTTCATTGTGGATTCCGAGGATAAGATTAAATAACACAGTCCCTATCCTTAACCAAATTAGATATGTTTAACCCTTTCCCTCATATAGACTCATTTTGACGCACTCAATAGGTACCACATAAAGCCTGATCTGCAGAAAGCCAAACTCAAACTTTACCATATTTAATTGTAAAATCCTCATTACCAGACCACTGAGGAGCAGCGAACAGAATAAAACCTGATCAGCCTGCGAGTAACTCGCAGGCTGATCTGGTTTTATGCTGTTCGCATAGGTCTTTTCATGGTATCCTCTATGAGGGAAAGGGTTAACTGCTTAAAAAGAAAAAGAAAGAAAACAATGCTACTGAGGATCTGTAATGTATATAGATTGTATTGCATATAACATTATTCGCCTTTTAAGGATTGTGTCTGACCTGCCTGCAATGTGAAGGGATACAGCAGCCTAGGCATTGTCGTCACGTGACAGAGTGCGTTGGAGATGGGGTTGTGAGTACATGCTTACTTAGCTAGCTGTCTAATTAATTAATTAACTGTATTTGGTTGACGAGTAGTCAAATTGTTCACCTTGGTGTTTGTGGTCGTTACTTTCGCCATGCGCTCGACAAACAGCTGTCGTAACAGACGTATTTATATAGTATCCTTGAAGGAGTGCTGCGTGCATTCATATATCAAACAGGGGTACAAATGTACTACCTTTATCAGTCGTTAAAATCGCTGACCCACTCTCACTTAGCCCCTCCCCTCTCCGCTGTTTGTCCGAGTCCAAAAAGAGTCACAATGATTTTTCATAAGAGCGAACTTTCCAATTTTAGTAGGTGAACCCGGGAGCCTTTGTGCACACGAAGTTTTACTCTGTAATCAGCTGGAAGACGCTAAATATAACTTAAACGGTAAGCTCCCTCTCACCTACGACATCCATGTATCTAAACATGCTTACATGTTTTATAATATATGAATGTTTTACAAAAACTATTTATTTTACAATACATTTCAGTATTGCGGAGTGGAGCGCATTGTAGACCCTAATGGAAGACGTCTCTACAACATCGGGTGCCGCTCTGCTACGGTATGTCAATATGGCATTATCTGGTTGATTAACCGTAAAACATATAGCTAACATATTTAGACCAACACACTGTCACTTATTTAGCTTACATGGGCTAAGTGCAAACGGCGAGCTATTGTGTTCACTTTAAGCTGTCAAAATGCTTTATGAATACATCTCTAAAACTTCTCGGCAGAATATGATGAATAAATATACATAGAAAATCTTGAATTTTTGTTTTCTAAAATCAGTGGTCAGAAATAACTTTAAATTTGCATGAATAATCACACCTCATAGCCCTCTGCAATAAGTGCTAAAAAAAAAAAAAAAAAAAAAAAAAAAAAAAAAATCTCATATAACTGATAAAAAAAACACTTTAAAAATCTTCTCTGAAACCATTCAAAATAATAAGGGTCACAAGCTCACACGATCGCTGAAACAAACAAACAAGTCTAGTTCCACGAAAAATGAAGAGTTCATAAAACAAGGTTAAGGTCAGAAGGTCATATACTAAACCTGGTCACAAGGAAAAATCATTTGACCTACATTTTTGTTTTTGGCTAATGATACTATGGTGAACTATCTTGGACCACAATGACCATCTTTTTATAAACGTTTTATATCTATTTTAAAATGCTTTCAGTTAAAATCAGTTGACCACTCATTATGACCAAGTATTTTTAGTCCTCACGATTTTCTGTGTAGCTGAAATTAATAAATGATCAAGTACAATACTTAATGAATCTCGATCGGCATTTCTGTAGGTTTTAACGTAGTTTAAATTTAAGAGTACTGTCCTTAATGATGCCATATACAGAAAATCATCATTTAAAACACAATAGTCAATTCTTTTCGTATTAGGTATGCAGGGGCAAATTCAACTCTTCTTCCTCGTTGAGTGACCCTTCCTGTCTCGAATGTTGTGGCAGTGACCTGTGCAATGCTGATCTGTGTGGTGAACCGGGTAATATTTGAAACTACCGTTTATAATTTTATCAACTCACATGCATATATACTTACAGATTGTCCAACTTAATCGTCCAATGAAATACTTTCATTTCGTTCAAAACTTCAAAAATATATTGCAAAGAATAAATACTAGTGATTGAATCAGTCGAAAAAATATTCGTCGATTAATCACAGATAAAAGTCACTGATTAATTGATTAATCATGATTAAATACCAAATATACCATGTTTGGAATAAATGCCTATTAAAACTCTCTTACTGTACAACATGAAAATAAAGTATTCTGTACTATATAGATTATATAGATATGTATTAGGTATAGATGTTAATTTCTCAAATACATGTATAAACATTGAACCGAGATAAAGTATAAGAGGTTACAACCAGAGGCCAACGATGTGCAAAGTGCAACTTTGCAAGTATCAATTTATCAAATTAATGAAATTACCCAATCAGATGCGCGTTGAAATATTAAAAACACCCCCTTTTTTGGTCAATAATTCGTCAACGAATTATTTTCCTCGTCATCGTCACGTCAACCAGTAGCTCGTCACTGATTCGTTGACTTTATGATTAATCAGCTCACCACTAATAAATACTTCCATTTTTTTTTCTTGTGTGTGTGTGTGTGTGTGTGTGTGTGTGGGTGATCGGATTGAACGACGTGAAATTGACATCGACATATTGAGGGAAATTGAATGCGTATGGTGTTTTACGCCATCTAATCAGAACCGCCGAAACGAAAACCGGAAGTTGGCAATGGAGCAGAATTAAAAAGATGTACACATTTTTGACAAGTCGCGGTATTACTTAGTTAAGGTTGCCTTTTGACAAGGATTCGTTTTAATATAAGTTAATTTGATATTAGACTGCTCGAACCGTGCATAGAATAAAATAGTAGCATACATCTGTACAAAGTTACGAACTTCGTACCGTCCCCTGTGACAGAGTGGTTAGAGCGTCCGTCCTCGGGGAGGGAGGTCGTGGATTCGATCCCCGGCCACGACAAGTAATGGTACTGGTATATTTCTCTTGTTTGACGCTCAGAATATAAGGGTAGTTCCAGGACTGGTTGGCCCGGTGTCCGGATAATGGGTGTGGTATCGTACAACATGTCTACGGCTTGATACTGCAGTGTGGCGTTACTACATCTGTCTCAAGTAGATATAGTCTCCAAACGACTGAACTACTCTCAGTGGGACGTTAAACCCAACATTCAATTCTCGAACTCCGATCTCAGATTCCGTACCTTGCCATGTTCAAAATACAGTACAGAGGGACAACAATCGCAATAAAAATTCAAGTGAAATTGGCAATTCTGCGGTTCTAGTGCCAGTGATTAAAATCCAGCTTTCAGCCGCCCATTGATTTTGACGTCATATTTTGCTCCGCCATTTATATCGATCGATCAATTAATTGTTCTGCTTATGGCATAAGGACACGTGACTACTATAATTTCCAGGTTATCCGGATCCACGTGGTCCAGTCTGTTTCAACTGTGACGTCACACTCGGTAACAGCTTTTGTAGTGAAATCGAGTTCTGTGCAGATGATGAGGTACTCTTGCTTTCATGTTGTCAAAACTTAATGATTTTGCTATGATATAAAATCCTAAAAGGCCGATACGTCGTTCAGATAGACCAAAAGTCCAATTTACCAAAAATGTAATTTATAATCACAATGCTAATACTTAAATATAATTCCATTTACATCAATTCTTATTACGATAAGTGAAAAGAAAATGAAAAATGAAAAATGATGCAAAGAGTTATAAACCACAATTTTAGTATCATTTGATTTTCTGTTTCTATCAGCAACACGCAGAGCACCATGGTGATACCGCATTTGCTTCTGGCAAGAATATGCCACAAAAACGGCGTTTTCGGCAGCTCGTCGAATTCTTTAATGCAAACCGAATTTCTGCCAAAGAGTTCCAACAATGTCGCAGACTCTACATTGTCAATATTGATAGTAGCGAATGGCTACTCAGATTTGACAACGATAACTTATAATGTCATTCCGCCGTGCAATGTGCACTTCAAACACTATAAAAAGCAAATTTTAACTACTTAATGTTGATTTTAACAATAATTAAGTTTGCTTCCGAGCTTCCGATAATCATGTGACCAACCCATCATTGTATACTTGTCTCTAGCATGATTTACTCAACACTACCATATACAACCGAACACTTTAACAAATATGTATGCGAAACTTACAGTCATAGTTCTCGACATCAAATTTTAATGTTTGAGCCAGTTAACTTTAACCCTTTCTCTCATAGAGGACACCATGAAAAGACCTATGCGAACAGCATAAAACCAGATCAGCTTGCGAGTAACTCGCAGGCTGATCAGGTTTTATGCTGTTCGCTGCTCCTCAGTGGTCTGGAAATGAGGATTTTGTAATTAAAATTGGTAAGGTTTAACTGTGGTTTTCTGCAGATCAGGCTTTATATGGTACCTACTGAGTACGTCAAAATGAGTCTATATGAGGGAAAGGGTTAATATGACCTGATGCAACGTTTTGCGGCTCCACTATGGGCAAGATAGTGTTTAGTTTGCGGGTCCTTGTCTCATATTTAACCTATTGATACATATCTAACTGCCAAGTTTGAGACGTAGAAGTTCATAAAAGTTGTTTAATGTGTGTGGGTGTTTTAAACTTATGTCAATTTCACCATATATCCACTCTCCCATACATAACATGTATTTAGGTGAGCTATCACTAAGGTACCCAACATGAAACTTTGGATCTTTGCCCAGTTACATGAAGACTTGGCCGATGAAGACTTACGGCAAATAGTCACATGCCTTTATGTTACAATGTCACCCAGTAATTTTTTCTTGACAATCGCCACAGCAGTGCTTTCAGCGCTTTGATCATTCTCTCCAAGCAACATGACTGTTTTTGACAGAATATAAAATTGATTTGTCCTTTTTAGAAGTGAAAGCTTCTAAAGTAAGACAGTGGATTTTGTACTTACAATCACATTACCGCCACTTATACATACATTCGCGTTGAAAAATAGTACCATTGGTTGTAGAAGTCAACATTGCATTTTTGATAAAAGTTAGATATATTGCAGGATTTTGAAAGCATTAGGTATAATCACAATTTCTGTGCAAAACTGTAAAAGAAGCAAGTTTATAATTCAGTGTTCATCCGCAGCTTCATTCATTAAACTACCTATAAATAACCTTATTTGCACCACAAATTTGCAGCTGCGGAAATAGCTCAATTGGCAAGAGCGTCGTTCAATACTTCGTTCTTGCAAGGGGTTGTGAGTTCTAGTCCAGCTGAGACCTTTTTTTTGTAATACTTATTTTTTATATTCTTGGGATATATTTAGATTCTTTTGATTTCTAGGTTTTATACTTCCATTATTTTGCGTTTGTTAACCTTTTGATTTAAATCATATACCACAGGACCCTGATATTCAGTAACAAGAAATATCTTTAAAAAAGATATTCGGCGTAGGATGAAAGAAAAACGTGATTTTCATGAAAAGCGCGCGAAAGACCGACGCACAACAAATTTAGTACGCTCTAGAAATAGTTCAGTATTTTTTCTATGAAATATACTTATTTATAGACGGTAATACAAAAATTATATCTGTAAATAGGCTTGTTTGATATTTGTTCATATCATTATTGCATATGACAATTATGATATAAAAGCGTTATTAGTTGTTTTGGTTTTGGCGAATTAATTTTCAATGAGAGCATCTCGGCAGGCTGGAAGAATTCAATATACATAGTAATTAAGGGGTTTCATGTCATAACACGGTGGATTCTTTTTTGTTGTTTTAAATCATTTTCACAAAGTAGCATTCCTCAATTGATGGAAAAGGATTGTATTTAACTTACTGAAATCACGTTCATGTTTACATCAAAAAGAAAAGTAATAACACCAAGCTGAATGATATATACAAGCTGCACCCCTTATTTACAGTAATTTTGTAGTCCATAACGATGCGTTAACCAATAACAGTGGTCCTTTTATTCAGCTTAGAATTATTTACCGCTGTTAGCGTACATTTAATTGGTTTAAGATGC
Source organism: Solen grandis (assembly GCA_021229015.1). NCBI lineage: Eukaryota > Metazoa > Mollusca > Bivalvia > Adapedonta > Solenidae > Solen > Solen grandis. The sequence goes on along the minus strand of CM037789.1, from coordinate 45,326,412 downwards.
GAGTTGAAATCGAAATTATACAGCTACGCCGAAAAAAAATGACCTCTCTGTATATAAATTATTTATAGAGAGGTCGATTTTTCTAATATGAGGGTCCTGCGCATAGACAGGTTCGGTTATAAGGTCAAAACAGTAGAAATGAGAGGGGGCAGTATGTTTAATGTAAGCTGTCAATTGAAACATTTTGATTTTAATCTTTTCTTGTAAGAGTCTCAAATGACTGTAGTGTCTCTAGCCGCATCTGTATGTTACAACTCAGAAAGTACTATAGGGATTGAGTTTATACTTTATACAATGGTCAAACTTTACTTACCAAGAACAATAACTCTACATTGCTTCATCTCTATTACTTACTTGCATGGTGAAATTATGTTTTTCTAGAACATATCTTAAAAACTATTGAAGGCATGGATGTCATTCTCTACACATGGGAAGGATGTGAAGTGACAAAAAAAAAAACTTTTATCTTGTCTTATTTTCTTGCTTTTCTATTAAATTTATTTCTGTCTGCAGCAAATTCTTGAAGTATTAAAGGTATTGAGAGGAACAATACTAAGAACCACTATTCCTTATCCATTTTTGTTTAATTTGACAGAGAACAATAAGTGAAATAATCTGTCTTACCTGCTGTTTAATAAGATTTAACTTCCCTGATTTTTTACATGCATACCACAAAAAATAAATAAATAAATAAATAAATAAAGGGATTGACTTTATAATTCACACATTTTAACTTTCGCTTCTGACAGTGCTCTCAGTGCTCTGAATTTGAATTGTAACAAAGTGTCAGTCCTGTGTTTTAATTTTCATATTTCGATAATTTATTGGCTGTTATGGTTCACCACCGTCAGTTTTCTCCCTTTTCAGATGTGTTACTTTACATCTAGAATAGAGTTTGGGGACAGTGTTTCAACGGCGTCCTGCAAATCTAAACATGTATGTATTTAAACTAACTGCAATAAGTAATAAATCTGTGGTATGGTTTTATATATTTCTCGCTAGGTGCGATGAATAAAAGTGACGGGTTTAAATGAAATGTGAAACAAACCATCCATCATTAAATTGTGATCATGGTCCATCAAGTGATTTTGAGATGTTTATGGTAAATGCAAGCCTTTATAAGCTAAGAGCAAAATAGCCTAATACTGCAAGTCAGTGGATGCTTGCATCTGCACTGAAGTTTTTTTTAAGCATTATAAATCAATGATGAATGGTTTACCTCAAATAAATAAATTAATAAAGAAAAAAATATACATTCAGAAAGGCCAATTATTCATCAGGCATGTCTCTTTTATGCCGTACTTTCTATATATCGAAAACAATTGTCAAATCTTGACAAATCATTTTCTTTTATAATCTTAATCACCATTAATACAGAGTTCACAGTGCAGTGCGACAGGAAGTTCTGCTGGTGTCATAGTTGGCAGACGCAGCGCTGTTCACCTTCACACGTGTGACGCGTGCTGTGGCCTTGACCTCTGTAACCGGAAGTGTTCCACAGCAACAGACCAAAGTACAACGACGGCAAAACTTACATTAGGAACTACAACAACAATGAAAACTACAACATGTATGTAAATAATTTATCAAAATTAAAGGTTATATTTACTATTATAGTTGTTTGGGAACAAAGTAATACGTATTTCAATCACGTGTTCTCTTCTGGAAGATCATGTCTCAGCGCTGTAGGGTTTCTAGAATGAAACGATTTTAGATTGGGATGAAAAATTGTCAATAGTTAAACAAAACTAAAAAAAAAAGAAAAGATTAATGAAATTTATTGCTATGTATGTATTACAAGTTTGGTTAACAAACGTTTGTTTCATGTTTGTATGAAGTTACACTTTCTTTTTTTAATGTTTTATGTACATTTAAATTTTGCAATGACACGAACATGTATGTATGTGTGCATGTGCTATGTGTGTAGGTGCTCTTACGCATATTTTGATTATTTCATATCAGCTCCTCTAGTGCAAGGCGACTGTTCCATGATCAAGGCCGCAGATCCTCATGCATCCACGGGAATATACTCTATAATGACCCCGTTGACTGGTCGCAAACTTAAGGTTTTCTGCGACATGGACACAGCAGGAGGAGGATGGACAGTAGGTATCCGGATGTACTGATAGGTGGACCACCGTACTCCGGATATAGCAGCCCAAATGAGCAGATAAAAACACATCAAGTCGATACTTTGGCTGAATCTAAGACGATATTTCTGTTATTAAGTAGCAAAGACATATATATTATGAATTGATTAATATTGGCAAATGTTTTATTTATCATGAAAATGTGCAGAAGCTTTCGACTATGTTTGAAAGAAGGAAAAAAAAAACGTCCTTAAACGTGACTGCTCGCTGAAAATGTTAACTCATGTTCCCATTCATTTAAAATATCACTTTACCTGTATAGTATTTAAAAATCTGAATCGTATGGTGGCATATTTCTGCCAGCCACTTATTCACTTAGCTATGTCGTAACTTTTCTGAAAAAAATGTCACATGTTCAGTTAATATCTGGCAAGTAGAAAACTTTCATGTTCTTAACAGGACAAAACTGCCTGTTAGTGCACACTACTGCCAGCCATCTGTTCACTTACGATAACATGATATCTCGCCTTTTTCAAGTAAGTCAGTTAAATTATGTGAATAACAAGTATTTTTTCACATAATTATCTGGGAAAAAAGCATGATATCCAGTTATCGTAATGACTATGTGATTGGCCCGAGTAGCGGGCACTAACAGACAGTTTAGTCCTGTTAAGATACCCCAGTGGATAAACTGAAAATGTTCTACTTGCTATATAATAACTAAATATGTGACATTTTTTCAGAAAAAATTTCGACATAGCGAAGTGGATAAGGGGCTGGCAGAAATATGCCACCATAGAATCGGACGATTCGTTCCTTTTCTTCCGCTTGTACCATGTGCCAAATATTGTCCATCAAAGTTTTCTTTTTTAAAAAAATTTTTTTTCAGAGTGTACTGGATATAGCTATATTTGTACTGGGTATAGCCTTATGCGTAAAATATGTGTACTGGGGATAGTCGTACGAAAATGTAGTCCTGGTAGTCGTTGATGTTTTAAACGGGCGTCATCAAAGGTATTGTTTATGAAATTATTACTTAAATAACCAAGACTATTTTACATTCAAATATGACGTAGATCTTTTCTACTTTTTATCAAGTGTTTATATCAGAATTTGCAGATGTTAAGTGATGCGAGATGGAATAAGTCGCCGTTAATTCATCTCAATGTTATACATTCTGCTTCTTCGAGATCATGGAGTTCAACACATTTAGTTATGAAAAATTAAATACAGCTCAAGTTGGCACTAGGATGTGTGCTCATGGTTGCAATGTTCACTACTATTCATCTAACACACGGTTAAACCGAGTCTGCGATTTGCATTGTTTTTTTTTATATACGTGAAGTACATGTACAAATAAAACTACTATGCCTAAGACAATGTCTAATTACAATTCAGCACTTCAAAGAGAAATACCCTAGCAACGAAATAAAAGTAAAAACAAGAATTCAAAATGCAATAAAAACAGTCAGTAACAAAATAAGTGCGGGAATCGTGAGCAATAAAGAATGATAAAATAAAATGTCTCAGCAGAAAAAAATACTGCTGAAAAAAATATCTGTTCAGACATTTGTAACGGGTTATCAGAGTTTCCAGGGAAGGTCCATCGGTTTTACAGGGCGGATCCATGTTTTTTCAGAGGGGATGTGTTTTATTTTTACTATTCATATAGCAGAGCCAATTCAAAGAAGGGGGGGCATGACACCCAAATCCTCTCCCTCTGAATCCGCGCATAGATTAAATGTGGAAAATTGGAACATTTCGTTGAATTTACAATGCTCGTTTCTAAAAAGAGTTTTCCACTGGAGAATATATCATATTTGTTATTCCGCGATATTGTAAGATTGTTTGCTTTAGAACAATCAACTGACCATTTTCGGTACGATGATGAGTTCAAATTGTTTTGGAACTCTGGGTATAAGTTTTTAGAGGAAAAGGTTTATGGTACATAAAAAAGTTATACCCAGTACAGTTTTTTCTACTTCATATCTATACTCAGTACACTACCGCTGGACATATAAATGGGAAATACATGCAAGTGTCATCAAATATCTCAATAAGCTTTAAGGCATTGAAATTTGAGATGAAAAATAAGATATTGATCAATTCAGATTTTTTCCATAGGCGATTTTTAAGAGAAATCATCAAATTATCGTTCAAAACATTAGACCTCGTCCGTTAGCAATCTCGCTTTACAACCATTTATTTTCTATTTCAAAAGTAACATCGCATGTAATGAAGAGTCAGCACATCTAGACATGTCAATAGATGACGAACTGGTACTCTCTAATTCAAAACGTCTTGTTGATATCAACAACATGTAAAAATGTAATGACTGCTAGCGCAATCTTTGTTTTCTGCTCATTTGGCCAGCTAAATCCGGTGTACGTGATTCACCGTGCTAAAGTTTGTATGGTGCAACAATATACAGATATGAACACTGAATAGGGACGGTAGGTTATCAGATTATCAGATGTAGATGTGTGTGTGTGTGTGTGTGTGGGGGGGGGGGGGTGCAGTATGTACACTGCAGGGTGGGTCGTTGGGTAAGGCATTAAACAGATATTGACATTGCAAATGGTGGGACGGGGGGGGGGGCAATATGTACTCGTATGTAGATTGTAGAGAGAGGGGTATGTACTCGGAAGTACTGAAATGTACCCGGATGTACAGATATGGATACTGCAGGGGGGATATGTACTCGGATATAATGTACAGAAATTGGGGGTGGGGTGGGGCAGTAATTGACGTGATGCTAGGATGTCATTGGCCAGTAAAGGTGTGGCGTATGCACTCAGGTCGTAAGGAGTATGGTGCAGCATGTACAGATGTACAGAATTGGGCGGTGGGCAGTTTTGAGCTCAGATTGTAGGTTGGGGGGGTGGGTAGCTGTGCAGGATGTACAGAAAGGGGTGGGGGTTGGGCAGTATGCACTCGGATGTACAGGTAGGGTGAGGGTGGGTAGCATGTACACGGATGTACAGAAAGGGGGTGGGGGTTGGGCAGTATGCACTCGGATGTACAGCTAGGGTGAGGGTGGGCAGCGTGTGCACGGATGTACAGAAGGGGGGCGGGGCCGCAGTATGCACTCGGATGTCCAGTAAGAGGGGCAGTATGTACTTGGATGAACACATATGAACATGATTGTTTTGATACAAGTGGGGGCCACAGTAGATATCTGGATGTATAGGTTTATGCTATTTTATCCACTTAATTTGCCGTTCATCTGTGATGCAAATAAATAAATTTAAACATTTGCTTCAAATGTGGTTATGTTTTAATGGTTATATTTTCAGGTATTCCAAAACAGAATGAATGGCGATGTGGACTTTTACAAGACCTTTTTTGAGTATGAGATTGGTTTTGGTACTTTGAATGGCAACTTTTGGTTAGGTAAGTAAATTTATTAAAACTCTTTAATAAATCAACATTAAAGCGTCAGTCATTTAAGAAAGGACCCCATTCATTGAGGTTTACATGTTTTTTTTTGCCTTTATTTTTTTCAAATGAGTTGCTAACTATAAAATGGGTGGGAAGGGTAAAATTTAAGAAAATATGCAATCGAGATAGCTGTTTAAAGTTCAGTTTGGACCATTTAATTATGCAACTATGTAGTCATTTTGCTTGGAACACAAATTAATAACAACATACAACGCTTTTCGATCTAATATTCATTAAAATGCATTTGATCAACCTTCTTTTTCTCTCCGATTTTGTTGAGGAACTCAGTTATGCATATTATGCCTGACCGCTGTGTCAATCCAGTTAGTTTCAACAACAGTTACCAACTGATTTATCAATGACCAATGCCGAAACAATAATCACGGGTATGTCCTGAGTTTGCAGCTCTGATTGAAAAGCGAAATCTTTTAACCCCAGTCAGTACAGTAAAGAGAAGTGGATGCTCCAACAGGTATTATGCTTGTCACGTGATGTCACGTTCTACGCTGAGTTTACACGAAGAAAGGTTGGGATGTGGGGGTATTTATTACCTTCATGCATGGTTCGAGCCTTTAAAGAGAAGAATTTATTTATTCTAATACTGAGTCAATTGTTGTTCAGTTTTTAAAGAGTTTCAACATTATATTAAAATGTTTGTATTGACATATGTTTACCTTTATCATGTTTTTGAGTAGTTTAATTTTTTTTTTTAATTTATTTTCCGTCGATTAGAAAACAAGCTCTTTCTTACTTCTTATACTAACCCCTCTCGACGGTTCCTGGGTTGGATCAGTACTGAGCGCCTAGGAAGGTCCTTGTCCCTAACGGGATTCGAATCCACAACCTTCGGAACCGCAGTCGGATATGTAACTGATTCAAGGAAATATCTAAGCAGAATTTAGACACAATTTTCGATGTCATAACATTACACACTAGCATCAACGGAGTAAATATATGAAATGAATGAAAGCAAACTACAACACCGAATAAATAATAAGTTCATAATATTCTGTAAAGTTACACAACTGAGCTTCTCTGTAAATGCATGTGAAGCCAGGGGTGCCTGGAAAGGGTAGTGGTTCTCACAAAGCGTTCCGTGTCCGATTTCTGGTCACGAACATGAGAGGGCAAGATTGGTCTTCCATTTACACACGTGGGTTTTCTCCGGGTCATCCGATTTCTTTTCACAGTTATGATCACAAATCAACGAAATCATCGATAGTGTTTAATATAAATTTTGAGAACTTGTTTTGTAATTGGTGTAAAAGATGATAATATTAAGTCTACGATTAGTTATAATTCTGCAAGTTTTTAGTCCCAAAAAGTAAAACATAGGCACGAAACGCAAAAATATGTACGTAGTACACAAAGGTAATAAGAAAGGGTTTGGGATTTTATTTTCTTTGCAGGTTTGGGCAATTTGCACGAACTGACAATCTCGAAGGAAGCCACATTACGGATAGAGGGGTGGGACGTTAGTCAAGGATTTGGTTATGCTAAATTTCCTCATTTCAACATATCGGATGGCCCAAGATATGAACTTCACGTAGGAATTGGATCAGGAAGCCCAGGTAATTTAGCAAATTTGTGTCAACTTTAATTTTGCTATCAATCCATAATAGAAAAAGCAGCAGTATAAGCATAGATTTAGGGTCAAACCCATCTGGGATGCCCAAGTTATTTATAGTAGTTTGCATACAAAACTTAAAGTATTGCGCATGTGTAGAGGCCATTAAACTGACCTATATATAGTGACAGTCAGCTATTTTGAAGTTTGAAGTGATTTTGAGTCATGACGTAAAAATATACCGAGTTGACGTGTATAATTCCTTCCTTCCTTTCAGTCTCATAAATATCATAATGGTAAGTTGTGTCCGATTTTCAATTTTGAATGTTTTGAATGTACACTATAGTTGATTTTCCCGAAATGATTGATGAGTTAACATTTACTACAGTCAAGTATCAAGCTTTTATAAAGCTTTACTACACGAGTTCAAAGTATCAAGCTTTCATAAAGCCTTTCTTTTCCGCACGAGTTTACTTAACCATTTAGACTGGTTGAAGGACAAAATTTGTTTTTGAGACCTCGCTGCGCACAATTACACTCACAAAATATTTAATTTGCGGGCCCGCTGTGAGTTCTTATCAAGTTTTTGGGTTCGGTGGTTCAAGAAAAAAGTATAGATGAAAAATGACGTATTCGGGTCAAAATCGGAGTCTTTTAGCTGTATAATGTGTGCTAGTGCTCTCAGGAAGAAGGAAAATTAGTTGTTGTTTTTTACATCGTTTTTAGCTCACCTGAGCACAAAGTGCTCAAGGTGAGCTTTTGTGATCGCCCTTCGTCCGGCGTCCGTCGTCGTCCGTCGTGTGTCGTCAACAATTTGCTTTAAACTACATCTCCTCTGAAACCACTGGACAGAATTTGATTAAACTTGGCAGGGATGATCCTTGGGTCAACCTTCACAAAAGTTGCTAAAATAAACTTGAACCATGTAGAACTCTGGTTGCCATGGCAACAAAAAGAAAAAAAATGAAAACTTTAAAAATCATCTTCTTCAAAACTACTGGCCAGATTTTAAAATAAATTGGTACAGATGTTCTTTGGGTCAACCTATTTATCTCAGGTGAGCGATTTAGGGCCATCATGGGCCTCTTGTTTAATTACAGTATAACCAATTAAAAATAACTTTAGTAGAATAGTACCCCGGTATTTTGTTTTGCTTTGTATTTTCATTATTTGATTGTGATTATATATATACAAGAATAATTATTTAGTTAAGCATTTTTCATTCACGTTTGCTCCTTTTAACCTTTTTGTCATAACCACGTGATTAATTCTTTGTCCATCTATAATTGATAAGCATATTAAAATGTCAATGTTTTAATGACATGTTTAGCCTGTTTGCAATTAACAAAACATATATGAACACAATTAGATTACACCAGAAAAGAAAGAAGAATAACCATAAACTAGATTTGCATACTGCAAATGCACCGGTTTTCGTGATGAGAAACAGTTTCAAACCTGATCAGCCAAGTTAAAATACCAGAAAAACAACAAAATGCAAAATGCTTTATATATCTTAGTGTTTTTCTTCATTGGTGAATTCGCTGTGACCAAAACTTAAATTAAAGGCATCTCGAAAGGAATGTGATGTCCCACTGAGCCAGGCCCCCAACTGCTGTGATCAGCCCTGTTAATATCTGGTCATCACTGCAGGGAGTCTTTAGCCATTACAGTAGCTTTGTGTGTAAAACCTCTGATGGGTTGATGCATAACAAAATTACCTGCTACAATGGAAGTGAGATAGTAGGCTAGTTTTACACATACATTCATGACCTGTTACATCCCAACCTAAAGAGCAAAGCTAGCAGAGCAGAGTTCTAATTATAGAACATAGGTATCCAGTGTTCTGTCAAATTTTCTCAGTTTTTATTCTGGGTCATGTATTTAAATTCTCTATAAATTCATCAATTCTCGACAGATTTGCGAAATTCTTTTTTTGTTGACGAGGTAAGACATTCTTTTTTCCAATGATGACAAAATATATCACACATTTAAACTTTAAAGGCTTTGAAATCAGTTCAAAGGATGACCAAACTTCAAACTGCCACCAAACAACCAAATCAACCCCGACTGAAAAAAATTTCTTCAAAAAGTACTCTTTAGAGGCTTTTGATTTTACCCATATTCTTTCGATAAAATATTTTTAGATTTTGAGATATTTAAGGTCAAAGAAAAAACCAATAATCGCAATATGACCTTGACCTTTGCATTTTTTGAAATTTTGAAACTGTTAAGTCCCTTGAAACAACAAACAATACAATCTGTGAAAATTTCATAAAGATTGATTAAAAAATAATGGCAGAATCATCAAAAAACTAAAAAAATTTAAGGTCAAAGAAAAAAAAATCCTCTAAATTTTAGTACACTTTGACCGCTTATTGAAAGCCATTTTTATGCATTTTCTGAAATCGCCACCCCATATATTTTGTGCGCAAAGATCTTCAGAATCAATTTCAAAAAACAGAATGAGCATATCTAATCTCTAACAAAAATGGGCATGTTTTTCGTGGACACACCCTAATTTGCCAGAGTTTTTCAAAGATTCAAACATTCAACCTCTTCTAGCTCAAAAGTTTCAAAGATATGGATATTGCCACTCATCATATTTAAAGGGGTAGTTGACAGAGAACAGAATGCAAAAAACTGCATACAAATAAAATGTCAAATGACAGAGTTATCGGCAATTATATGTTTTGATGCTAAACGCCACCTAGCGGCAAAACTTAGTACTAAAATAAAAAACAAACTTAATGGTGCACAACTTCAGATACATGTGAGTATGCAGCGAAATTTTCATATTTGTAGCACTTCTAATCACGCCGCAACAGCGGCCACAAAAACAGTGCAAAGAATAATAATAATGGAAAAAAAAAAAGGGAAAAAGAAACACAAGAAGAACAGTAGGTTTTCGCGGCTGCGTTGCAGTCCACGAAAACCTAATTCAAGCGGAAATGTATTCATATTGTATGCAAGTTCCTTCAAGTCCTCGTCATTAGATTTAATGAAATAAACACCAGCTGCATAGTCAAGCAACTTCAAATAATAAAATTATTTCACTGAGAGTAATTTATTTAAATTGCACAGGATTCTTTAAAGATCTTTCCAGGCGTTATAAAAATTCATTATTAGCATAAAATGATGATGTGTATTTTATTTGACTATTCAGTCTTCTAGTGTTTGAAATTTGTACTGCGCAGTCCATTATATTTTTACATTCAACGGAAAGAAAGTACCACCTGTGGCATTTCATTCTCAAAGAGGCAACATACACGCTTCGCTCATTACCAGTTGTTGTGTCCCTATTTAGGAGATGACAACACTTATGGTCTCTACAAGGTGAGCAACGGCTTTCCATTTTCCACATACGACAGGGACTTAGACAGTTCAGGAGGCAACTGTGCTGTTATTTACGGTGGGGCTTGGTGGTATAACAGTTGCTCCTGGATCAACCTCAATGGCCACTACTTCCATCCTGGCACAGCAAATCAAACATCTATGTTCTGGACATACTTAACAGATAGATACAGATCAATATACAGTTCTCTTTCAAAGACGAGAATGATGTTTAAAACATCATGAAACATGAAGCTGGTGTCATACATCTAATATCGATATTGTTTGAAAAGAATTATCATTTAAATCTCAACCTTTATATAGACGAATATAATCAATGCTTATACAGTGTGCTTTCTTTAAAAAATAAAGTTATGAGTGCATGGGTAATCTATTTTCCTTTACTTACTCTGACCAAGGAAGAAGGTCAGTTTTTGCAGTGTCACAAAGGGCGTCATGGTGCATTGGTAACAGACGTTACTGTGAATTTGAAGGTTGTGGGTTCGAACTCCGCTGGGGCAAGAATTTTTCATTACCTTCACAGGCGCAAAGTACTGATCCATCCAAGGTCTATAGGATTTGATATAAGGTATAAGAACTTGTTTCTCATTCGAAGTAAAATAAATGAGTTTGTACTCAGTCATTTACTGTGCCACAGGCCAGGCTATGCCTATTGGACAGATACCGCCTTCCTTTCCATCTAACCGGTAACGACAGAACAGGTTTTAATTACCTCCTCAGCAGGAAAGGAACAAGGGTTTGCGGGCAATTTGTCCGGCGACATGGCAACCATAAAAATACCTGTTTCATTATCATTGGTCTTGTCTGGCAATAAGTACAGACAAAGATTCGGCTTTCACTAGAACATTGGCCCTGTCAGACAATCTCAAGTGACCTTCAATACCGCGGTCATTTACATTTAAATACAGAAGGTAAGGAAAATGAGGCACAGACAATTATACTCAATGTTTTTGAATTCGATTTCAGAGGTTAGACTGGTGATCAGGAAGGGCCAAAATTATATAATCATATAATCAAATCTCGACCGGAGATTTAAGTCCATCGAATAATTAGCAGATTAAAATATTATCTTCGTCAGAAATTAAACTTTTACAAAGAGTATCAGACATTGAAGCACTGAATTTCAATTAGGGGAGGAGGGGTAGGGTCAAATTTCAATCCTCATTATGGCAAAATTTTAGCATCGGTAGGAATAACAGAACGACGTATAGATTCATTTTTATGAAGGTCTATCAAAATCCCCTCAGTCCAAAATTCGACCCCCTCCCTAAAATATCCCAAACTAATATTTAGAAATGTTTGTTGGCTACTTCACGAAAGGTTGCATTATAAGCGACATTATGTGCTCATAATCGTTTCCTATGCTTTTTTTTGTTTGTAGTTGTAGTTGTCATTTTAACTGATTAAACAGTAGCACCAGTTAATATTATTCAGAATAATTTACACTTTATGTGATATTTATACGCTTAACTTGTCAAAAGTGTGACATAAATCATGCTTGGTATGTTCTTTTTTTAAAGAAGTACATTATTAAAATGACTCAACGAGGTTTACACCATCCAATACAAATGTAAAATTTCCTGTGTCGCGATAACGGAATTAGTTTAACAGCCTTATGTAAACTCTAAGAGTGAATCCAGGGGTCGCCAACCCTGGTACTAGTATTAGACTACATGTAATTAACTGGTCGTGGTATACTGCCATAGTGCGGTATGATTATATATTACATGAAATGGTAATACTTATTTTTTATAGATTTGTAATGATTTTGAAAGGTCTATATAATTATAATTTATTAGGATATGTAATCTACCTTTTGCACTCTCGCACTGCTATGTCTTTGCGCACTGTATATGCATTATTTAGTTATATGTAACGATGTACTGTATAAGTTATATCAATAAAATTTATGTTCTGTTCTGTTATACAGTATGGTCATGTAGACAAATACTAGATTTGTCATCGAAGGTAATGAATACCCATGAATGGGCTTGTACACCTGTATGCGATCTAGATATCGAGGCCCTCAAGCTATGTGCAGTATTTCTGTCAGTTACAAGCTTCTCAGTTTTAGAAATTAAACATGTATATGCTCAATAAAATACAAGTATGTGCCTTTGACATTTACCATATGCAAACGACATTGAATCGGATCATGAAAACTTTCTTATCATAAGTAAACTTTGTGTAAAACATGCACTTCTAGTGCCAAGGGATTACAAACTTATGGGGCAGACAAAATTAAATACTTATCTAACCTGTGATCTTGACCTTAAGCAAATGACATGGGGTCGGGCTCATAACACAGCATTTGATCACAAGCAACCTGTGTTCCTAGCATAGTTATCATGGTCAAGCCCTATACTCATCTCAATCCTTTAAACATACTAAATACCGATTCGCCTAAAGTTACATAATCAGGCCAGTCTATATGCCAAGCGTCTGTGGTTGCAAAATTATGGGGCGTACACAAATTTAGAAATCATTTACTATGTGACCTTGACTTTATGCAAATGACTTAGACTCAAGGTCATTCCACACCTTTTTGTAAGCAGGCTTTGACTTTGATCACATATGACCAGTGGGTTATGAAATTACCGGATTTGCATGAATTAAAAACGTACTCAGTCCTGAGCTTTGACCGTTATGGCTTTGTGCCAGTTATGGCTTAATATGGACAATGACAGATATAGGACGGACCGACAGAACGGCGTGTTAATAACTTTTTTTATAAGATTTAGTAAATTAAAAACAAAGCAAAATAAATGAACAGTTATTTGTTTATTTTTTTTTATTTTTTTTTGAAAATGCCAAAAAAAATTACATTGGAATTCCTGCGTAAATAAACGTGTATACATAGTAGCGGTTATACATACTAATTGCTTTATATAAGTTCAGTGTGCAGTAAGTCAAGCACTGGAGGACATTACATGATACAATGATCATAAAAGTATTTTGGCATGTACAAAGGATTTTATTTTATCAAAGACCCATTATTCTTCCAAAAGCAGCGTATATTCGTCGGACAGAAAAACAAAATATGATTTGTTATGATATGCATTTGTAAATACTATTTGACTACAACTGTACCAGAGTGCAAAAAAGAAAGAATCTTTTATTTAAGTTCATACAATTGTTTACAAAAATAACTGATTGCATATTTCGCATATCTTTGTCAATTTTCTGAAGTTTTACATAAACCTTCCGTATATCTCTGTTAACGACTCGCGAGTACATATACAGATGACGTAGCAGATAAACAAATTGTGATTCGGCGACGGATTTTCATATTCAAATTATTTCCGATTACGGAGTTCCTTTGGGAATACTTGCTAATCCAAAATGTAAACAATGTGAGTATTTTGACATCCATACAAAATACTAATTGGCGTGTTTTTTTCTCTCAACATTTTCAGTGCGTTTAAGCGTAATTTTACAGCAGATATTTGCGTACCATTTGCGTATACAAGTCTACAATATGTCAATGTTATTTTATCTGTCTTTTCATGAAAATTGTATAAGTATGACAGATAATGGCCTTTTATAATCAGAGAAAGAAACGCTGTTGTTATTAATTAATTCGTTTTTTTTTTGCAGGTACTGTATAGTTTTCATTACACTTTCGGCAAAACGGACTTTGTTATGATTTTTGCTCTTCTTTAACCACAGCGTAGCTTAATATGAATCCTCTCTTATTGATACGTGTTATTGTTTTCAGTCAATCTTTTAGTTTTGACTTTTCTTTAGTTTTGAAAGCAAATCTGGATCGGAAGAGAAGAAATATTTCTTGGGCGTAGGCATTCTGTTAACTTCATGCTTAAAGCCATCCAATACGACCCAAAGTTTGGTACGAAAAACCATTCCCCTATCTGGTGTTCAGGCAGCTTTAAACCCTTCTGCATAACATCCATAGGAGAGCACGTGGGGCCAACTAGGCTGGTCTCGTGCAGTGTCTTGCACGTGGAACGGTCCTGTTGGTAAGACAAAGGTACAGCCATCTTAAAAGGAGATAACAGTAAAACTTCAAATTAAACATTTTTCATTATTCGAATTAAGAAGGGAGTCGCCTGGTCCCTTGGAATAGTACACTGTAAACATTTAGGAAGGTTGTGGGTTTAAACACGTTTCAACAATTTTCCAAGTCATTTAGGCATGGGGTAACCAAGAAACCGTAGTTATCATGCATTTTACAAGTTTTTATCCTAATTGGGGTGTAATATAAATTCTAACAATTAAAAAAAAAAACAAGAAAAAAAACAACAAAAAAAACAAAACAAAAAAAAACGCCACTTTAACCTGTAGTGTTTCAAAGGTGATGTAATCCGGTGACTCCCATTTCAACCTTGCAAACCGACCGTGTAGTCCATCACTGAGGTAATACATGATGGATTCTATATCAGGCTTTGTCTCCACTGCCCCTGATTGTAGAAAACAAATGAAGAAAAAACACTTAACCCAAGCCTCCAGCTAGACATATGCATTCTTTTGTAAATTTTGTAAATGTTTGTTATCAGTATTAGATCATTTCAAAATTGTAAAATACTCAAAATCAAGAAAACCACAATGAAGATGCTTGACTTAGATATTATTAAAACCCAAAACGTTATATGAGAACTAAACTATCGTAATGGTAATACATGTAATACACATGAAAATAAAAAATACTGTTTCTAAATCCGACATTTCCATAATTTTGACGACAGCAAATTCAATTCAAAGCGTAACAAATAAAAAAAGAACAAAAAAAAAAACGAAATATAATTTAATTTCTAAGCAATAATAGTCTATATATCAACATTATTGACCTTTTCGATGCTCCCTGACAACGCTTCTGCCAATAATCTTCACACACATTGTGACAGCCGATTTGACGAAAAACGTTCCTGGCTCAGCAATAACTCTTATCTTCCATGAAGAAAAATGTTTCCCGATGAATTCATTGATCTTATTAGCGATCTGAAGTATTTGCATAATAATAATATTTTTGACTTGACTTGACTACTTGAGTTTACTGTCGCTTCGACAGTATTTCAGTCATATAGCGGCGTCCAGCTAATTACAGGTGGAGGAAGATCCCGAATACACGGAGGCATCCGGGTAGAATCATCGACCTACTGCAAGCAGGCTGGAAGGCTTTTCACATGAAAATCCGATTGACCTTGCCGGGATTCGAACCCACGCTGTGAGGGACTGTGTGAGTGTTAAAGTCAACGACTTTACCCTCTCGGCAACGGAGGCCCCAATAATATCTTTATTTTTAGAGATTAACCTATTTGGCAATGCCGTTCTTGTATATGGTCCTTTTAACAATAATCCGCCTCGGAAGCGGGAGGTCGTGGGTTCGATCCCCGGCCGCGACATACCAAAGTCGTAAAAGTGGTACTGTTATAGCTCCTTTGCTTGGCGCTCAGCATATAAGGGTAGTTGCAAAACTGGTTGGCCCGGTGTCAGGATAATGTGACTGGGTGTGGTATCATGCCACATGTCTACGGCGTGATACTGCAGTGTGGCAGCACTATATCTGTCTCAAGTAGACATCGTCTCCATATGACTTAAATACTGTCGGTGGGACGTTAAACCCAAAAAACGAACAAACTTTACAATAATATAATAGAAATTGTAGGTATGAAAAGTTTGAATAAAGTCACTAATATATGATAAATGATAATCAAAATGATTAAAACTATGTCAACATAAGGATGTATGTTTTCAAAATGGTTTAAAGAATCAATGATATTGATGACAAAATATAAATTTATTATTAAAAAACAATATTTAATTGTAAAACTGTCGAAAATAGAAGTGTGAATTGTATCAAAATAAACAACAATAGATGTTTAACAACAGTAGCATATTAAAGCCATACATAATAGGCAATGTACTATCTATATTTTAATAAGTACATCTTCAAACATTTTTTGAAGGACACAATCGACTCGCATTTTGTTATTTTCAATGGAAGCGAGTTCCATTCTTTGGGGCAATAACTGCAAAAGATTTATTATATGAAAAGCTATTCGATGGTAAATTCAAGTTCTATACAAGTACAAAAGTGCTGCCTGAGGCAGCACATTGAAATAAGCACGGCGACAAAGAAAAAAATGTCTGATAATAAAATTTATGTGGGTTAACAGGAAAACAAATTGTTTTTTTTTTTACATAACTTTTATTGAGATGTGAACTTGTTTACATAAGTATATATATTTAATTACATAAATAAAAAAACTAGTTCCAAGACTTGAAGTGAATTTTAAAATGAAGAAAGACACACAATATGTTTAAATATGAAAACAAGGCCTTTGGAATTTGTTGCAGAATAACAGAGATCAAATTGATAATGATCCTGATAAACAAAAAGGCAGTATATACATTGGAGATACTATAATGATCACTTGTTTGGTGCAAAATAACTAAGAAAAATGTGCAGCCAGACCAAGACTTCAGCCTGGGACCCCTAAAGGGTGATTGTTCTACTGGTTAAGTTACTGGACTGCTTAAAAGTCTCTTACTGATTAGTGTTACTTATTGGCACTACATAAGTTAGTTTAAAAAAATGGTTGGTGATTGGAAGGTTTTATAAAGTTTTACAGTGGTAAAAGATTAAACATTGTACATGTAAAAGAAAATCTTATTTTTGTGTAATTTTTCAAGAAGTAATATTAATATACAGCATGAAAAAATAGGAATTTTTTTTTGGGAATATTTAAATGAAAATATAAAATTAAAATTAAAATTTTAATCCGTAAGACAACAGTCAGATTAAATGTCAATAAAAATAAATATTGCAGTTAAAGGCAAAATAAGTTCCTCTGTATTATCAAAATAAACACATGAACAATAAACATGTGCTTCAAGTTTTAAAGCAAAATCTCAAAGAATTCAGTGAAAAAGTGAGTTAGTACAAAAAGATTAATAAAGTCAGAAAAGAGGCATAATTATGTCAAAATCCAAGACAGAGTTATGTACTCTTGACATGTACAAATAGAGGTCATGGTCATAAACAGGTATTTAAAGTTTCAAAGCAATACCTCAAAGGGTTAAGTGAAAAAATGAGGTGGTGTGAAAACTTTAACCAAGTTTTTTAAAAAAAGAAGGCATAACTGTTTTAAAATTCATGACAGTCTGACCTCCAACACAGGCATGCAATTTCATGTGTGAACTTTGAGGGGCATCCATGGAAAAAAGTAGGAGATAAAAGCAATGTTTAACAAATTTTAACATTTTAAGTACAAAAAGGCCCAACGACATGCAAAAATATTTAAGAGTTACTGTTCTTGTAACTACTTGGACAAACATTTTTCTCTCTACTGGTTGGTCTGATGTTGATAAACACATGTGTGAATTTTGAGAGACATCCACTGAGTGAAAGTGGAGATAATAGCAATGTAAAATTAAACTTTAAATAAAACCTTAAAAAACGTTAAATCCAAAAAGTGCGATAAATTTGAAAAAAAAAAATTGTAAGAGTTACTGTCCATGTTTCTACTAGTTGGTGTGATGATGACCACGGCATGCGTGAATTTGGGGGACATCCATCGAATAAAACTGGAGAAATAGCAATGTTAAACAAAAGTTTAACCAAGGGCCAAAAGTCCAAAGTCCAAAAAGGGCCATATATATGCTAAAATATTTGGAAGAGTTACTGTTCCTGTTACTACTGGTTGGTCTGATGATGATAAACACATGTCTGAAGTTTCATAGACATTTTTGAGTAAAACTGGAGATATTTAATTAATTCTAAGTCCAAAAAGGGCCATAAATAAGCAAAAAATATTTGAAAGAATTACTGTTTGTTACTACTGGTTGGTCTGATAATGATAAACACATGTTTGAAGTTTGCGGGACATCAGTTTAGTAATAATGAAGATAATGGCAACATTAAACAAAACTTTAACATTTCTTTTGACGTTGTTGACATTTCTTTTTTACAAAAAGTTCCATATTATTGGTACATGAAACATATATCACCAGCATATCTTAAATTTTAAGAGATTTTAGCTGAAGACAAAGGTAAATGACACTGAAAGTAAAGGGCAATTCTCCAAAATCTATCATAACATCCTTTACAATTTGTCAATACATTAAGCTTATATCATCTTAAATAAGATCAAAGAAATACTGTGGATATAATATTCCAAAAAGAGCAAATACTCTGAAGAGAAGAGCTCTCCTATGAATATTTTTGCAACATCAGACTATTTTAATAGGAACAATGTGATGCTGCAGATTTTCTCATTTTTTAAAAAAAAATAAGGTCACTAACTCTGAAAGGAAAAGAGACTCTAATAGAAAAAAATTGCTCGCGACACATCGTCTCCAAGTCATCGATACATGTACCAAATATCATCAGCTAAATTTAAATATAAAGAGAATTGCTGTGGGAAGGGAAGATAATTTTTTAACAATGGATAATAACTGTTAGCAAAAGGGGCAATAGGGGGCAGAGTACAATACACCTAATTATAACATTTCAGGCCACTTGATTTGACCTGGTTACCTTCAGCAGTAACAATGTCAAATATCGAGTACAATAAATGTTCAAAGTTTTTATACAGATTATAATTAATAGAAAATAAGTCAAACATCTGAAGGCCTCATTTTCCAATATTGCAGGAAAGAACCAGAATTATCATTAGGAAAAATATTTTTGAACACTAGCTCCAGGAGAAAGATTTTGAATTTAAGTACATGTATATATATGAAGCGTACATACAGAAACTAGCTGCCCCCACTTAAGACATCATTTTTCAAAGGATCAAATTCATTTTAACAATGTGGTAGAGAACTATGGGTGCCAAATGAAATTTAGTTACAATATTTTTTTTATAAATATATAAACAGTAAGATTATTAGGAAACTAGCCAACCATCTGGTGCTCCATTTTTTAAAGAATAAACTTAAAGTAAGCAATTATGGTAGAAGGCTATGAGGTAACCATTTGTGCAAATTGAAATTAAATTTTGACAATGGTTTCAGAGGGGAAGAAATTTAAGAGACAACTTAATTTTAGCAATGACAGTAGATAGTCATGAGGTGGCAATTTGTAACTGATGAAATTGAATTATTCTGGCCCTTTGTTTCAGGGAACAGCTTTTTTTTAAATTTTAATTATTTTAAATGCATTATTAAGGGACACAGTTATCAGACACTGCAAACGACAAATGGGCATCTGACAAGTAGTTTCAGATTATTTATCTTTTAAAACAAATTGTTGCCATCAGAAGATGGGACACAAGGTGATCAGAATAGCTCACCTTCAGCTTGATGTGCTATGTTGAACTAAGAAGGGTTATAATCAGGATACATCGTTCTAAGTTATTGATTCATATTCCAAAAAAAGGAATGTAGGATTGGGTTATTTCAATTATTTTAAGAAGCAGTTTTGGTCCATGCGAAAAAAAAAAAGAAAGAAAGAAATTAAATTGGAAACAAACTGATGTGCTTACACTTTAGAAAGGATGACAGTCTCCCATATTTTCTCCTCAATAAGCAAATCTATAAGTTCAAAACTTTTTTTTTCAGAGTTTCTTCTTACATTTCAGAGCATGAGATTAAATACCATTTGCTATAAGAACATTCATGAGAAAGCTTTTAATCACTAGGTCAATAAATAAGGGAGTTTTAGACCCTCTGAACTTTTAGTTAAGAGAAATCTGAGTTGAAATGTTGTGAAATGCAAGCAAGGTCATTTTTTATGAGGCTAAAATTAAAACACAACAAATCATCAAAAATAAAACTAAAAGAAAAAGAGAAAATATAGTATAACAGGTTTGTCAGTGATTGTTGTGCATCTGTTGATTGGCTCAGGGCTCAAATTTAATATTTTTTCCCACTCGCAAAAAATGCGAGTGGTTTTAAACATAATTGGTAAACTTTTTTTTCTACTCGCATTTTGCCGAAAATGTGAGTGTTTATTTTCAGCCCGGACTCTATTTTAAGTTTGACAATTAACTCTTTCTCCCATTTCTTCACTGTCTTTATCACCAGTGCGTTAGATCTATGTGCTTTCTTCCGTTGGTCGATTTCAGATTCTGTGCAAAATTAACTGACATCACAAGATGTATTAAAAAAATGGATATCTTTCATTAAAAAGGCTTCCATGGTCATTACGAGGGTGTGGATAACTTTTAATGATTGAAAATTAATATTGTAATTTTAAACTTTAATAATTAGAATCCTAATTAGATAATAAAGCAGTATCAAGTATCAATATTCATTAGAGGAAATATTAATTGAAAACTGCAGATGTTTTAACATATATGTGTTCATGTGTTGTGTAACATAGTTGACAGATCGGACCCACGTTTGATACATAAGTCATGTATACAACAATTTACTGGTGTAAATTTTGCTTTTGATATTAAAAACAAGCTAAGATTGTTTAGTTTTGAAGATGTTACTGATTATCTTATTGAAATTATCTCATTTAGACATGTTTAAGAAAATGTTTAAGCCAAAATTTTCACTCGCAAAAAAAATGCTTGTGGTTTAAAACATAACTCGAAAACTTCATTTTCTACTCGCATTTTGCCGAAATGCGAGTGTTAATTTTGAGCCCTGTGGCTGACAGGCACATATTATATACAGAGCATTTCACTCTGAAATGAGACGTTCACTAAGTCAAGAAGTACTCTCTGACTGTCACCAGATCAATCTTCATGTTGGTATAACACTCCACACAGTGTTCAGTTGGGTAATAAACATATGCATCATATTTTCAACAATTCACAGATTTGTCAGTTTTGTCACAAATTATACCGCATACATGTATTGCCAAACCTGAAATTTGGTTATTTGAGGTGTAAACTGCTGCTGAAGTGAACAGAATGCTAGATTTTGGCTTGAGAACTGGATATAGGTGCCCCTGGCCTTTCTTAAGCGCTTATGTATTGTCAGTGTCCAATTTACCAGGTTTTCCGCAGCCACTGCCATTTTCTATTTATTGCAAGCTGAAAAAAAAATCGAAAAATGAAGATAATTAGTTTCATATTTACAGTGTGTGAAGATTAGTATTGTATCTGCTTTGGTATTAAAACATATAAATTAGAAAGAGATTCCAGAGATACTGGATTCACATCCTGCATATTACTCACAATAGGGGATAAATATGTGTATGCGGTGTGCTACCGGCCGGGTAGCTCAGTCGGTAGAGCATTCGCCCTGTAAGTGAAAGGTCCCAGGTTCAAGTCCCGGTCAGGCTGTACATTTTTCTCACCGTGTGACATAAGGCGCCCAACGTTGGACTGTGAACATAAGTGGCAGGTCTGTTTAATTATACCTACACATGGTTATATTTACCCAGTAACTCCTAGAATTCAGGGACAAATTCTAAAATGAAGGGGGGTAATGTCACAGTACTGATTACTCACATGTGTATGTGGCCGTGAAGCTCAGCCGATAGAGCATTCGCCCTGTAATCAAGAGACCCCGGGTTCCAGTCACGGCCAGGCTGCAAATCTTTCTCACCTAACAGTGACATAATATAGGTGTAAATAAAAAACAAATGTATTGCAATAAAGCATTAAAATTTCATTACAGAAAATGTTTCCCATATTTTTTTTACTCATTATATTAATTTTTTCCATAAATTAATTATACTCATAGCTGAATACAAAGCTGCAGATAGCTGAAATGCATTTTGATAGAATGAAGAATTTATTTGAAATCCCTCACCAACTTTCTCAGTTTTTTTTTTCTGTTTCAAATTATGTTATGTATGCTGGTATTTTCACAAATTTTCACCAAATACTTTTTCCTCTGCCTAGAAATACTGTAGCCATCATATTGTGAAATCTCAAGAATCATAAAAATAATCGCTAACAATTACAGTAATGTAAAAGTCCGAACCATTCCGAAATGTACTTTCATTTCTGGGATCTAATCAATAACCTGAAAAAAGGATATTTATATAATATTTCATAAACCTCTATCTTATTGCACTATCTTATGTACCTTCGTAGTTACAATAAATATCAACTTACCGTGTATAGACTTTCAATGCAGTTGTAGATTTCAATTTTGTTTATCAAAATGTATGTCGGGCTTCAGTTCGCTCTGCTCCGATTCAGAATATGAAAAATCTCGATTCTTATAATGGTTTTGCACTCCTTCCATTTCAAAACGATATTAATCAAATTGACATGAGCTTGTAAATTTCAGTTTTTAATTAAAATTGATAGAGTGTGTTTTTATGTTGAAATGGACATTTTGATGATGTTAATAATTAAAAATAGAATGGGATATGAAAGGATCAATTCCGCATTGCTACATATTTTGCCTTCATTTCCAGCATTTAATACAATTCATTCCTGGATTTTTTTTGCGTATTATCCCTTTATTTTTTATTTCAATCATGCTCCCTCAATTCTAGGCAAAAAGTTCATGTTTTATTACGAAAATATGCCGAAACTGCAACCGAAAGGATTTTATACCTCCATATCCGGTTCCATTGACAACCTACGAACCAAATACAGTATGCCCGGCGGTGATCCGCCGTGCAATAAACACACGTAATAAGAGTAACCCCCACTTCATCCGTTGTCTATGATGGCTATCTTGTATTGGTAGTGTAACTGTGTTGGATTGTTGTCAACCCGTGTTGTAATCCGACAATCTCATTCTTGAAATCATTATGCATTAAGGTTGGTATGTTTGTTAAGTCCGTAAAATGCTAAATGTTTTACACGATTTCTCCACCTATCATGTTACTTACATTAGATAAACTGGCTAACTGCCCTCTGTACTTACATTTTTTTCAAGACAGTATCATTCAATTATCATGATACGAAATATACAAAGACTTCAGACATTATGAACGACAATCGTTTCTGATAGGAACATTAAAAATCCAAAAAAGTCAAACCTGCCATAAGCGGGCAGTCAAGGAAACAAGAGAAAGTGATCGCTTAACAGAGGGGACCTCTGAACGAAGTTCCAAAATAGCAAAATGCTAAGTTTGCCTTAAAACAGGTTGGTTTTTTTCTTTGTAGCTATTAAGCACCAAGAGAGGATGATAAAGTGCCACTCAAACCATGCAACATAAATGACTTGCTTGTGAAAGAAATGGCTCAACAAGCAATAACATTTTCCATAAATATACATTTCAGCGAAATAACGATTATGGAAACATGGTCATGGAAGGTAATTGGCCGTAATTTCAAATTGTATCTTTTCAAAAAAAAAAAAAAAAAAAAAAAAAAACACAAAAACTTTAACTTTTTTCCAACAATATGATGAAATCTTGCAGATTTCAAAATAAGAGTTTTGTTATTCAAAGAAGTATCAGTCATTTTAGAGCAAAGAAGGTAAAGAAAAAAAAAGTACTATATTTTATATTTACTGTATTCTCACCGTTCCAACAGGATTTTTTTTGTAAATGTATCTTAAATATCAGTTGTGGCTGTATTTTTACGGTTGCAGTAGTAATAATTGTACATGTAACAGTTAATACAAGTGCAAACTTATTGTTAAAGCTAAAGTAACTGTGTTAACGCCTAGGTTAAAGCAACTTGCAAACTCGATGTACTGCATGAGGTCACTGTCTAAACCTCTGGGGTAAACCCTACTACATGTATCTAGCTTTCTGTTTTTAATAGTACAGTAATAGTAATAGTCACGATCGAACGGAATGCGATAAAACGAAATGACGGTGTAATGCGAAGTAATAGGCGGGTCTCGGTCGAATTTGTTCTTTATTCAGTGTAAAAATGATGCGATGGAACGAACAATCTATTAGGTCCGGATTGCCAATTAACAACTGATTAATGGTGCGCTTGAACGAAGTGTCGGTCAGTTTTCACACCTACGCAAGTGACATCGCTTGCGAGTGTCTGTAATAAGCTAAACAACACGCCATCCATGACACCGATTGTTACAAACTGATATTAAGCTTACAAACAAATATATTCGTTAGTAACAGGGGATTTTTTAGTGATTAAATGTCAAAACTTAATCAACCTCCGTTTTGTAAATTCATTAAAGTACATGTACACGATAATATGAACATGTAAGAACAAAGACGGCAACAACATATGTAATCTGATATAAGCATTTTGAGTAACTCAGTGAAGGACCCAGGTTATCTGAGGGTATAACTGAATCACTGACTGTATCTACAGTGCAGATGAGACGGGCATCTTCTACAAAATGTTGCCTGATAAAAGCTTGAGTTCAAGAAGGTCAAGATTGAATGTTCTCGTCTGTTCTAACAAGTCATGCCATTGTATGTCATACGCAAAGGGCCAAGCCAAGGTGTTTCAAGGGCGTTCGGTTGAGTTGTTGCTTATGCTCGCTTGTCCTTACTACATGACATATGAAAATATGTAAAATATATATCAAAGAAACAAAGCCTTTCATTCTTTATTGTTTTACCAGCATAGTGCTTTATAAAAGTCCATTTAGTTGCAGAACAACATATAAATGTAAATATATGTACATATACGGACGAATTACATTGACAAATTACGAAAATAAAAAATAACGAAATCTGTAGATTTGGTATGCATGTAAATAAATTATATATGAAAACAATACAGAGACAATTTACGAAAATACCATTATTCTGACATTACTGATTTACGGCATATGGCATATACATTTATGTGTATACAAAGGAAATGGTATCACCGGTCAAAGCTGTTAAGATGCGATGGAACGAAAGATGCGATAAAACGAAATATTAAGCGTGATCCGGTGCCACTTCGTACTATCGTGACTGCACTGTAATTAAGTTTCACAGTTTTCAAATAACTGAAATCAAACAATTATCACATTATTGAAACAGGTAAAAACTTTCATCATCGACAAACCTGTAGAAATAATGGTGACTCTTTCTCGCCGGGATATCCTCCACCGACGTCCACCGTGTCCATTGTAAAACCCATCCTCTGTCCCACGTTTAAGGCATCGCGCGCTTGGACCAACGTTTCGACGTACGCTTCCGCTGATTCGCATCCAGTACCGATATGGAAACTATGTTGGAGAAAAATATATTTTATTTATAAAAATAACCTTTATCAGATTTGAAAGATCATAAACCTGGAACACGTTTTTCTTAGAAATGGTGTTTAAGTAACAAAAACATTCATTAAAACATCAAAGTACTAGCACGGCACCTAAGCATTTTCGCCGTTTCATATGTTAAAAAATATGCTCAACAATCTTATCTTATCTTCAATACATTGTGAAGTTTATTTTTGCTGAAAATACTATTTATTCAGTAAACAAATAATCAAGTCAATCGTAACAATTGAACATTTGTAGGATTTAAACATTACTCTTAACGAAGTATAGCTTCTGTTGAAATAGAACGCAGATTAATTTGACTTTTCAGAGCTTCTGATTGGCCACTAATTTATGATGACTTCTAAATAACTTATCATTTATTCTTATTTTATGATATGATTAAATGATTATCACTTTTACAGCACGTTTTCTGCTTTTAAGTAGGTCTACAAAGCTTACATTCTATAAAAATACGCTGAGTAATCCTTCAACACTCCAATACACTCAGTCATTCTCGAATTATGAAATATTTAAGTATATGAATAAGTGAAAAATATGTTACTATACTGACTTACAACATTTGTTAGCTTATTCATAAGAAAAAGGAATATGATGAAACTCCTCGCCCATAAGTATTCAAGAATCATTTAGCTCCAAGTATTGTTGGTTGAATTTGAGTCTGTGTTTTCATTTTCTAATTCATTGTCAGTCGAATAAACATTTATATTTAAGTGCTGTTTTAGACGTTATAAAGATATTTACGGTTTGTCTGACTTAATCGTCCAATGAAATGCTTGCATTTCGTCCAAAATTTCAAAAATATATTGCATATAATGAACCGCGCGGTCTTGATATAGGGTGTGTTTGGTAGGGATCAAAAGACATTATGGGCGGCGCTAGTTGCGGCGTCGATTGCCTAACGTCACGTTTTGCTAGCTCAAAATATAAATGTTCCCAGCCACACCGTCTCTGAACCGCACTTAAAGCATCATGTGAAACTGTCATCCAAACTGGAGGCGGGTCCATAATGCAAGGTCAAATGCAAAGCTGTATGGCGTATGTGACAAATTGTAAATATGTTATCGTTTATATTTTAAACTTAGTAAACGATAACTAATACATGTATGTCAAAGTACACAATTTTAACCATTAACGACGATTCTTCCATTGGCCCCACACGCAGGCACAATTTAATGGTTCAACACAGGAAACGTAGAGAGGGATAAGTGTAAAGGTTGCAAACAAAATCAAGGGTTTGTGACTTCATTCTGACAAAGAAGAAATAATGAAGGATATAATTGAGGTAGAGAAGAGATACCTTATTCCGACGATGTTCATCTCCAAGGTCTTTGCCAGCCTTAGAAGGTACTCAACCTCAGCTTCTACACAGCCAAATTTCGATGCCGCCTCATGGTTACATTTGTAGTGATGAATGGGCTTTATTCGAAGTAATAATCTATGAAAAGAAGCACAAGTTATACTTCAATGTTCAAAGGCAGTGATTTTATTCACGACGTATGTAGTGTGAATACATTTGCTAATGTAATTCCACACGCAACAAAAATGTGTCTAACATAAGGAAAAAAAAAGAGTTGTTGTCCCGCAGAATTAAGCTGTGTCACTAATGTGAGAATAACTATAATTGCGTGTTTTATAAATTAACTTCGTGACTGTGCATTGGTGTAATAAAATAACGATAATTTAGTTGTTCCTTTTTGAATACATATAGTCAACACTGCAATACCTAGCCGTCGGGAAGATTTTGTGGATCTTGATGAGTTCGTCCTCGTTATCGAACGTCATCAAGGATACGTTGACTTCTGCTGCATACTTAATCACGCTTTCGGGTTTTATCGTATTCGCAAAAATTATTCTGTCAGCTTCAACACCAAGTTGGAGAATTTTCTGAATTTCAGTCTGTAATAATATGAAAATGACTTTTTGATAATAACGTATTGGTGCATGTGCAGCAGATGTACTAATTAAGATTTCAGAACGAAATTTACAGGCGTTAATTGTACACATACAAGAGAATAGTTCAGATCGATTGTTTAGCTAAGCGTATAGCAGATAATAAATGAAGGAATATATGATACATGGTCAAGTTTTCCTCGAAGACGGACCTACCCATTGTTTATGAGTTGTTCGGCTATACATTTATATGTCTCGTGATATGCACCATGCTTCGACCTTGTATATATCTGTTCAAGACCAGCAGCAAATATCACTTAGATGGAACAAAGCCCACTGTTTACTCCCTGTACTGAATCTATTAGGAAATTATACATATTAACGTTAACCGTACAACAAATGGCTTTAGAATGTTCACTGAAATTTCATTCCAGTTCACTCGACAAAGAACAAAATGACGATTTGGAGCGGAAATAGCGCTAATTGTAGGCCTTTGGGAAAGGTCTTAAACTTTCTAGGAATTTATATTGTTGTCGTCTTGAATAGGCATCAACGGTCAGATAACCAATCCCTTATTCTAAAATATTAGGTCTACCTATCCACTGAACAGTATGAAAGCAAATCTTTTGAAATAATCTTATTTATATTAATTCAAAAGTTACCTATTTATTGTTATTTATTTGGAAATACATGTACACATATACCTGAACATAATTTATATCTTCTGTGAATATATTTCTAGTGCATTGTTATTGTAAATCTTTATGTATCTTCATAAGACAGCTGTGCTGGCGACTTGCAAATAAACTATTGGAGTTTAAGTTGATATTAATCAAGTTCTTACAGGCATCAAATGCACAAATCTTTATATAAGTTAAGTTCTAACAGGCAAAAATTTCACCATTCTTATTAGTATTTGTTCAGTTCTTACCTTGCTGGCACAGTCAAAGGATGTTCCAAGGTCTGCAAGCAACTTCAACACCGGCATGTCATCATTTGCTTTGACAGCTAAATTAAACATAAATACAAATGAAGCATATGCGAAATTGTAACTTCTATTGTTATACCCCGGTAAAAAAAATGCGTTCTAAATTTTGTTTTGTTTTTTGTTTTGTAGACAACATTATGTTTGCCTTCGGGTTTCTTTCTAGCTTGGTGTAAATGACTCAGCTGGTATGACGTTATATCACCGTCCGTTTGTCCAACAGTCTCTCTAATAAAAAAACCCAATGCTGGGTACTTTAATGTATTTCAGTGATCGCATTTTTTGTGTAGCTTTCTCTTGCCACCCTATGGTTTAGGGCAACGGTTTCAAAACTGTGGGTAGTGTGGGGAGAACGATTTTGATTTTTTACCATAACAGTCATAACAGCGAACGAATCGCAGGACACCCACTTTTATTTGTCCCCACAGATTTGCTTCACAGATGGAAAACTCCATGCACTTACCGTAGTAAGGTGTAACGTTTGGTAAATGCTTAGTCCAGGATTTAAACTTGTTGGTGACGTCATCTAGGTCTGTTAACACCAATGACCTGTCATTACCCTGGAAAGATTAAACTCTTTTCTCAGAATTCTTTAGAATAGTGTACAGCTATGAAATATTATCTTAACTCCAAAGCATACAAATTACATATATAATTAAAAAAAAAATAGATATGAAATATTCAAAATCATTGATAAAATTAAATTATATGTTTAATTTTTCATAACGTGAGTTTTAAAAGTATATAAGGACTACTTTATTAGTACTAGCTTGATATAGTTGAATCAGTTTATCGTTAGCCTAGTCAGTAGTTGCAACGATGTATATCTATATTCTAAATATTTCTATATGTGTGTTTTGATTTTATTTGTTACTGTCTTCTTGTGCATTTTGGTGGTGATTGGCCGTTTTCGGTCACACTTACAAACCGACCGATACCGTGGTCTAGAGGTTAACGTATCCGCTTCGGGAGCGGGAGGTCAAAGGTTCGATCCCCGGCAGGGGAATGTTCTGATATGGCCGGTTGGTGAGCCGTCATCTAGTTAGGTAATGGTTACTGGTTGTCTTCCTGTCTGGTGCCTGGCATATAGGAGGAAACCGGGGAGATACTTGTGAAAGCAAAGAGGTGTCCCATAAGTCAAAACTGGCTGGCCCTATCTATAGGGGTGACACTTTAATAAACAAACACTTTACCTTTACCTTTTACAAATAACACTTACAATTCTGTTACTGTGAGTTGTCATATCCTTGATGACGTCATCCATAGTTTCGTCTGATGAGAGCAATCTGAAACCAGGTTCTTCATTTTCCACTTCCTCGAAGTCGTCCATCATCGGTTTTTTCTTTCACCTGCAAAAGTACCATCCTACAATACAACTCAGCTCATCTCCATACGTTATAGCAGCACGTTCAGAGATGGTCCATAGAAAATAATAATAATAATAATAATTATAATAATAATGATTATAATAATAAAAACACCAAAAACAAAAACATTATACTCTCCCTCGTTAATGTTGGTGAAATCTGTTTCCTGACAAATAAGCTCGGAAAGTGTAGGTATTTTCGTAAACGTAACCCCGACGAAATCGGTTAAATATAGAACGCGATATCCCTAAAAGCAGGTATGACACATTCCGCAACATGGCTTCTTCATCAGATCAGGTTAAAGATTTCGTAAGTTCAGCCAATGAGTTAGCGCATACGTGAAGAGTGAATGCGATACGCCATTGACAATCTAAATATAGGTATTATATAATTCTAAATCTAGTTTCAATACCGTCTGTGACGCTATTGCCTGTGATGGTGAAACAAACCATTTTTTTACAATCACGGATGGTTGCATTGGGTGACCATGCGTCTGTAGATGGGCATTGATAGACGTAATTTTCTCATATAGTTAGAAACCATATACTTAGTCAATGATCCTGCTTTAAAGGTGAACCACCAATAAATTTCTGCTTTTTCCCTAGACCTAATTTCGTTCATTTTAGTAAGATAAAACATAAACATGTTTAAGCTGCCCAGCAGTACTCATACGTTGTTGGGTCATGCGACCCACCCCTCTGACACAGTCGATGTTCAGTTATTTGAAATGCTTTGGATCAGCGTTTAATTTCAAACAAGGATTTTAGACAAGAACATAACCGCGGCCACCTTTTTATTCAATGCATAACAAAATGTAATTTATGCTAATATAGGACCGTACATGAAATATTAATTTGTAATGCATATTTATAAAGTCTATCATAATTGCACGCATAAATAAATAGCCTAATCAATACAAACCTTGTATATGTCGAAATATTGTGTGTCTTCCTAGACAAACAACACTCACGAATATTAGATGCCAATGTGGTTTCTATAAGTATTTTACTGATCACTCAACCAGCACGACGACTTATTATTTAATTTGTAGAAAACCCTAGAACTTAAAATCTTTAACTCTTCTCATGCCAATTATAGTTGGCTTTCATTTCATCACAAACATATCACAAATGTATAAATCACTTGCTATCAACTTTACACTAAATAATATATTTTTTGAAAGATATGCAGCGCTGATTGGGATTAAAGCAATGGAGACTGTAGACCGGTTTAATGATGTACGAATATAGAAAATACAGCAATGAAGCTGCACACCCAAATGAGGTAATCGACACCGGCCTACGATACATTCCTGTGTAGAGGCTGTGGTGCAGGCTTATAGAGTACATTCTAGTCTCTCCTTTCCTACAGAGTGGGCAGAGTAATAAAATGTAAATCGTTAAATAAAAATTATATTTGCTTAATCATTTCTAATACTGCAGAATTCATAATTAGCTACTTATATAAAATATAACTGAAAGGGAATCAAGCAGGTACACTTATAACTACACATATAATATTAAAAGCCAAACCTTTAACAATTCCGATCCACAAAGTTAACAACCTTCAAATGAATGTTATCATGCTTACGCCTAGTACACACATGCGCATGCGTGGTAAATTGTCACCTTGCTGTAATATTATATACAAAGAGAGACTAACAAAGGGTCGGGGGTTGACGTGTTTGCCCAACGTGAAAAATGCTTTTTAAACTTTATAGTTATTTCATACATTTGGCATACGATACCACATTTACTGTATTCTATATATGTCAGAACCGAACAGACCTTTATATCTTCCAAGTATAAGCACACTGTACAATATGGAGTATATACATGCATATATATAAATGAAATACAATAATTCCGGTTAATAATTTCAATTCAGCTGAAGCAAGTGAGGACATTCGTATAGACATTAAGGTTATAGAAAGAAAGAGGAATGGGTATAAAATCGGTGTGTGTGTGTAGAGAGAGAGAGAGAGAGAGAGGGGATGAGAGGGCGTCTTGTCATTAAGAGATTCAGAATGAGAATTGTGCGTTACTAATATGAGATATTTTCATATACAGCCTTATTTAGACCTAAGCAAACAAAGCAGGTCAAATGGTGATCAGAAGGTCTACATGTGTACGTATTGCTGACATGTATAAGGTCCTTGCCATTTTACGAAAGTAGGCAAGGTAGTGTTTATCAAATTTAAACTTTTTTTTAAAATGAAGTACAAATGTATGTAAGCAAAGGCAAAGAAGGCAACGAGAACGGTATAAGGTCAAAGTATATAGGATACGTATAAATGCCCGTGGACTCATTACCCATGTACGAAAACGAAAAAAAGGCAAGGAGCTTTATGAGCACAATTATTATTATACAAATATATATATATATATATATATATATATATATATATATATATATATAAAGACTTACTTACTTACTTAGGCTAGATCAACATAAAAAGTAAGTATATTTAAATACTACATTTTTACATTTATCATCGAACTTGTGTGAAAAGTATATATGTAATAAACTTAATAAATAAGTTCAAAAGCTATCTTTATACAAATAGTTAGCTATGTTATTTTTTACATATACAAAATGTAAATGTATTATTATCAACTTTTATTCTCAGAATCAGGGAAAGACAGATATTGATACAATAAACTGCTGCGATGACATCAATTAGTCGCCTGTATCACTTGTTTTCTGATTTAGTATATTGCATACATAAAGCTTAGCTAATCAATTATTCAAGCTTATTATTTATACAATTGAAACATAAAACTGGCCGCTTGAAGTAATTATGATTTAAAAGGACATAAATAATTTGCTGCTTTTTGTATTATTATTAAAATGCTGTTATTGAGCTTTATCACACGAATCTGAAATGTCAAGTCTTTTATACTGATTTGCAAAATATTTTTGTGGTAAATAAAACCCCACTTATGTACATGTTCGTCGTCCGTCCACCGTCCACAGTAAGTTATTCATACTCTTGCAATTTCTTTTTTAAGCAATTTCCATTTATTAATTGGTAACAATATTTATCACCAAGTTCGATTACAGCTGCTACAAACCCAGGAATTATTCCGTCAAATTATTGAAATATTATCCTTTTATACTTAGTTCACAACCTTGCAAAAAATTTCATGTTCAAACTAAAAACACAATGTTTATGAACATGCCTTAAAAGTTAAGTAAAGTATTATGACGTTTGAAATTTGAAACATTAAACATATTTTATCTCAGTGCCATTAGATGGTGTGTGTGCATACCCTTAACATATATGGGCGTCATGCCCTTACTCCAGTGCTACACACTCTTAATTTAATAACGTATTTGATAATTTAGGTTATTAGCAAGTTTTCCGTTCTGTTTCAAAGTTGAGAAAAACTCTTAAATGAACTTTTAGAAGGCTAAAATTTGTTTACAGTTTTGAACTACGTTGGTTATGCGGCTCGACCGTTTTCATTCACGTTTTCTTTGTTTCTCCGATGTGCTGTTACCACACAGTAACCCACTCGAAAAGTTTTATAACTATTACATAAACCTATTGATATAAAACTTAGCAAATCAAAACTATCACTGTAAAATCCGAATTTACAAAATGGCATAACGCAAAAATTGAAAATTCTATCAACCTAGATGTCAGTTCATCAGAAAACAGTTTAGATGTTGTTTAGACAGTAATTAATACTTCGTATGTCCTCCAATGTCTCTCATTACATAATCACATCTCTTCCTAATCGACAACACATAGTTCCGGATGACCCATTTGGATATACTCCCTATTTGTGCACAAGAGCTGGATATTCACGGTTGAAAGATTTTATAAAACTTATTTAAATTTCATGTAAAGTTTCAAGTAAATTCATTTAGCTACATTCGGTAAAACGGAATTTAAATTGTGTCGGGTAAGAAACGGCTCTACGTGTACATTACTTATGTATTTCGGCTCTACTATATCTATAAAGTATGTTTAAGTTTTTAAGAAAAATCAATATTGTCATAAATAATTCATCTAAAAGTCCAGAAACCAGAATACATGCTCTAGTAGATCTATCTGGGTTCGAAAATCAATATGAGACATCTTGCTTAGGCTAAGTACATTGAGTCTACGGTTTCTGCAAAATGTCTCTAGGAATGTAATCAAGTCGCAGGTTTCTTTCTCCTCTCAGATATTCTTCACAATCAGAAACTATTTTGGCTTTTTTTCTTGCTTTCAAACTACCATGGGGTGGCCGGTTGAATTTTGTTGCATTTTCTATATTAAAATATGTTAAACATGATGTTGGTGTCATAATATATGGTCCCCTGTCACAAAGTGGGCGTCATCATTACAATTAGTACAAACCTACGAAGCGTACGGAAAACATGTTTACCACTCAATTAATTATTGTCAAGCATACTTCTGCATACTTTTTGTAAACTATTTGTTAATTATGCAATTTAAAGTAAATGATTACCTTACTAAACCGTCTACATCGTATATCAATGACACCGGAGATAGGTACCAGGCGAAGCGAAAGAAAATGGTTTTAATATACAACACAGGAAATTCCTTTGTTAACTCGCATAAATTTAACCATCACTGAAAAAGAACACATGTGCCCATATACATTTATGTTTAAACTATTGCATAAGTGGCAAGATCGGGATATTTAAACTGTAAATTGTGTCCCTAACACAGAGTCCACGTCGTTTGATATACATATCTTATTTACGGATGTTCTATATCTATAGAAGGGAGGTTATTTCTAACACAAAGTGTATAACAAGGACCTGTAAGTTAAAGTACCTTGATGGGTTACTGAAAAGAGAATTGCTTTAGATCTCATTAATTTTCTCAGTCATAACACAATTCTGTATTTAAGTGTATTTGTGTTTTTATGAATATGGGTCATGCCCTGCCCTATAGTCTTCCGCAAGCAATTAGAGCAGCCAACAGAAATTGTAAAAGCTTATATTTGTGCTTCTTTGGAGAAAAGGTTTGCAATTTGTAGGATATTTGTATCACATGCAATTTGGAAACTGAACCGGACAGCACCCATACTCGTTACTGGTTCTGGCTTGGTAAATTTCCATTTTATTTCAAAACCACATATCCTAGACGATTCAGCACAAAACATCGTCCTCTCACCAGCTCTAACTAGCGTGAGCTGAATATTCTACACCCAGGTAGCTAAAATAAAACATAATGACTTATGTGCAATGTTCCTTTGATAAAGCTACTGTAAAACTTATGTATATGTCTTAACATATTCAAACACATTCACACCAAGTATGTGTATACAATCAAACGTGACATACAATACACACATTATCTTTAAAACAAGTGTGCCAAAATGGCCCTAAAGTTGCTCAGTGAGAAATTTTACATTCACTACCTGTCATAGGATAGTCATACTGAATACAAAATCGATTAAAAAAGAAAGCAGGATCATGTAAAATGCACACGCCGTCCAAAATTTTGAGTCTGCCAGTTTCAGAAAAGTTCATAATATGAAAGTATATTCATATGTGTGACTGGATGTCAGCCATTAGGGGTATATTTACCACTTAAGAAAAATGATCTATCCGAAATAACCGTAATACTTATTGAGCTCATGATATGGACATGAGTTTTTTTTATAAATTTAAATTTAAACTCAACTGAACGGAATGTCATTTTCATGTTTTTTGAGGTCATTAATACAGCTGCTAGGGTATACACTATTTTCTATATTCAAATTTATTAAGATAAATAATAAATGTGATATAATTGCTTAAAAAACCAGCTTTCTGTCAGCGCTTTAATTCATTACAAGTTAAAATACATACTCTAGGGACAAAATCTAGCAAGTATATAAACCAGATAAGGTGTACCTTCTACGACAGATAGATGAAACTGATATTTATATATCTATTTATTTTATATATAAAATTATTTTTTACACATTCTTTTTGCAACGCGTTTATATTCCAATGGTTTGACATACCAAAATCTACAGAATAAAAATGCAATAAACAACCATTAGCAACAAAGATTTTAAATAGCTAAATTATAACATTACGATCCATTTTAAGGGGACCACCTGCTTAACTAATTTCCATGCATTATTACTATTACAACTGTAGTTGTTGTGTTCATTGCAAACTGCTCACTATCCCAGTTAAGATCAAAAACAATATCGACAAATGTTTGAAACTTGCATATAGGAATATTTTACAGAATAACTTATATTCTTTACGTATCATTGTTAAGGGTAAAAGCATAAACATCAATTTATTATTTCAACCAGTAACTAAAGTTGTGATTGTGTTTCCGATATCCACACATAATTTGCTATAGTTAAATGGCAGAGTAATAAAATGTAAATCGTTATTTAAATTTATATTTGCTTAATCATTTCTAATACTGCAGAATTCATAATTAGCTACTTATATAAAATATAACTGAAAGGGAATCAAGCAGATACACTTATAACTACACATATAATATTAAAAGCCAAACCTTTAACAATTCCGATCCACAAAGTTAACAACCTTCAAATAAATGTTATCATGCTTACGCCTAGTACACACATGCGCATGCGTGGTAAATTGTCACCTTGCTGTAATATTATATACAAAGGGAGAATAACAAATGGTCGGGGGCTGACGTTTTTGCCCACCGTGAAAAATGCTTTTTAAACTTTTTAGTTATTTCATACATTTTGCATACGATACCACATTGACGTTTTTGCCCACCGTGAAAAATGCTTTTTAAACGTTTTAGTTATTTCATACATTTTGCATACGATACCACATTTACTGTATTCTATATATGTCAGAACAGAACAGACCTTTATATCTTCCAAGTATTAGCACACTGTACAATATGGAGTATATACATGCATATATATAAATGAAATACAATAGTTCCGGTTAATAATTTCAATTCAGCTGAGGCAAGTGAGGACATTCGTATAGACATTAAGGTAATAGAAAGAAAGAGGAATGGGTATAAAATCGGTGTGTGTGTAGAGAGAGAGAGAGAGGAGAGAGGATGAGAGGGTGTCTTGTCATTAAGAGATTCAGAATGAGAATTGTGCGTTACTTATATGAGATATGTTCATATACAGCCTAATTTAGACCTAAGCAAACAAAGCAGGTCAAATGGTGATCAGAAGGTCTACATGTGTACGTATTGCTGACATGTATAAGGTCCTTGCCATTTTACGAAAGTAGGCAAGGTAGTGTTTATCAAATTTAAACTTTTTTTAAAATGAAATACAAATGTATACAAATGTATGTAAGCAAAGGCAAAGAAGGCAACGACAACGGTATAAGGTCAAAGTATACAGGATACGTATAAATGCCCGTGGACTCCTTACCCATGTACGAAAACGAAAAAAAAGGCAAGGAGCTTTATGAGTACAGTTATTATTATACAAATATATATATAAAGACTTACTTACTTACTTATAGGCTACTTAGGCTAGATCTACATAAAAAGTAAGTATATTTAAATACTACATTTTTACATTTATCATCGAACTTGTGTGAAAAGTATATATGTAATAAACTTAATAAATAAGTTCAAAAGCTATCTTTATACAAATAGTTAGCTATGTTATTTTGACAAATACAAAATGTAAATGTGTTATTATTAACTATTATTCTCGGATTCAGGGAAAAACAGATATTGATACAATAAAGTGCTGCGATGACATCAATTAGTCGCCTGTATCACTTGTTTTCTGATTTAGTATATTGCATACATAAAGCTTAGCTAATCAAGTATTCAAGCTTATTATTTATACAATTGAATCATAAAACTGGCCGCTTTAAGTAATTATGATTTAAAAGGACATAAATAATTTGCTGCTTTTTGTATTATTATTAAAATGATGTTATTGAGCTATACGAGCTATACGTACTTATCACACGAATCTGAAACTGTCAAGTCTTTTATACTGATTTGCAAACTATTTTTGTGGAATATAAAACTCCACTTATGTACATGTTCGTCGTCCGTCCACCGTCCACAGTAAGTTATTCATACTCTTGCAATTTCTTTTTTAAGCAATTTCCATTTATTAATTGGTAACAATATTTATCACCAAGTTGCTACAAACCCAGGAATTATTCCGTCAAATTATTGAAATATTATCCTTTTATACTTAGTTCACAACCTTGCAAAAAATTTCATGTTCAAACTAAAAACACAATGTTTATTACCATGCCTTAAAAGTTAAGTAAAGTATTATGACGTTGAAACATTAAACATATTTTCTCTCATTACATAAACATATAGATATAAAACTTAGCAAATCAAAACTGTCACTGTAAAATCCGAATTTACAAAATGGCATAACGCAAAAATTGAAAATTCTATCAACCTAGATGTCAGTTCATCAGAAAACAGTTTAGATGTTGTTTAGACAGTAATTAATACTTCGTATGTCCTCCAATGTCTCTCATAACATGATCACATCTCTTCCTAATCGACAACACATAGTTCCGAATGACCCATTTGGATATACTCCCTATTTGTGCACAAGAGCTGGATATTCACGGTTGAAAGATTTTATAAAACTTATTTAAATTTCATGTAAAGTTTCAAGTAAATTCATTTAGCTACATTCGGTAAAACGGAATTTAAATTGTGTCGGGTAAGAAACGGCTCTACGTGTACATTACTTATGTATTTCGGCTCTACTATATCTATAAAGTATGTTTAAGTTTTTAAGAAAAATCAATATTGTCATAAATAATTCATCTAAAAGTCCAGAAACCAGAATACATGCTCTAGTAGATCTATCTGGGTTCGAAAATCAATATGAGACATCTTGCTTAGGCTAAGTACATTGAGTCTACGGTTTCTGCAAAATGTCTCTAGGAATGTAATCAAGTCGCAGGTTTCTTTCTCCTCTCAGATATTCTTCACAATCAGAAACTATTTTGGCTTTTTTTTCTTGCTTTCAAACTACCATGGGGTGGCCGGTTGAATTTTGTTGCATTTTCTATATTAAAATATGTTAAACATGATGTTGGTGTCATAAGATATGGTTCCCTGTCACAAAGTGGGCATCATCATTACAATGAGTACAAACCTACGAAGCGTACGGAAAACATGTTTACCACTCAATTAATTACTGTCAAACATACTTCTGCATACTTTTTGTAAACTATTTGTTAATTATGCAATTTAAAGTAAATGATTACCTTACTAAACCGTCTACATCGTATATCAATGACACCGGAGATAGGTACCAGGCGAAGCGAAAGAAAATGGTTTTAATATACAACACAAGAAATTCCTTTGTTAACTCGCATAAATTTAACCATCACTGAAAAAGAACACATGTGCCCATAGACATTTATGTTTAAACTATTGCATATTGTGTCCCTAACACAGAGTCCACGTCGTTTGATATACATATCTTATTTACGGATGTTCTATATCTATAGAAGGGAGGTTATTTCTAACACAAAGTGTATAACAAGGACCTGTAAGTTAAAGTACCTTGATGGGTTACTGAAAAGAGAATTGCTTTAGATCTCATTAATTTTCTCAGTCATAACACAATTCTGTATTTAAGATTATTTGTGTTTTTATGAATATGGGTCATGCCCTGCCCTATAGTCTTCCGCAAGCAATTAGAGCAGCCAACAGAAATTGTAAAAGCTTAGATTTGTGCTTCTTTGGAGAAAAGGTTTGCAATTTGTAGGATATTTGTATCACATGCAATTTGGAAACTGAACCGGACAGCACCCATACTCGTTACTGGTTCTGGCTTGGTAAATTTCCATTTTATTTCAAAACCACATATCCTAGACAATTCAGCACAAAACATCGTCCTCTCACCAGCTCTAACTAGCGTGAGCTGAACATTCTACACCCAGGTAGCTAAAATAAAACATAATGACTTATGTGCAATGTTCCCTTGATAAAGCTACTGTAAAACTTATGTATATGTCTTAACTTATTCAAAATCATTCACGCCAGTATGTATATACAATCAAACGTGACCATACAATACACACATTATCTTTAAAACAAGTGTGCCAAAATGGCCCTAAAGTTGCTCAGCTGAGAAATTTTACATTCACTACCTGTCATAGGATAGTCATACTGAATACGTAATCGATTAAAAAGAAAAGCAGGATCATCTAAAATGCACACGCCGTCCAAAT